>JAPWDM010000015.1:322500-340000 GCA_035578155.1 Brachynemurus nebulosus | reverse complement strand
CAAAAATTTTAAAACATTTAGCTCTCAGTTTAATTACTGGGGGCTTTTTTTATCAAATTTTTTTTATTCTCTTATTCTCTTATGTTTAAGCCCTTAAAAGTATTATTAGAAATACTTTTAAGGGCTTTTTAAATAACTAAATTTTTAATAATAATTATATATTATTATTAATTAACAATGGCTAATACTAATTTAACCTATTAAATAATTATATCTATTATTATTATATGATAAAGCCCTTAAAAGTATTATTAGAAATACTTTTAAGGGCTTTTTAAATAACTAAATATTTAATAATAATTATATATTATTATTATTTAACAATGGCTAATACTAATTTAACCTATTAAATAATTATATCTATTATTATTATATGATAAAGCCCTTAAAAGTATTATTAGAAATACTTTTAAGGGCTTTTTAAATAACTAAATATTTAATAATAATTATATATTATTATAATTTAACAATGGCTAATACTAATTTAACCTATTAAATAATTATATCTATTATTATTATATGATAAAGCCCTTAAAAGTATTATTAGAAATACTTTTAAGGGCTTTTTAAATAACTAAATATTTAATAATAATTATATATTATTATTATTTAACAATGGCTAATACTAATTTAACCTATTAACTTTTATTTTATGTAGATTAATGTTTTTAACAATAAGTGTTACCAATTTAACCTATTAACTTTTATTTTATGTAGATTAATGTTTTTAACAATAAGTGTTACCAATTTAACCTATTAACTTTTATTTTATGTAGATTAATGTTTTTAACAATAAGTGTTACCAATTTAACCTATTAACTTTTATTTTATGTAGATTAATGTTTTTAACAATAAGTGTTACCAATTTAACCTGTTAGCTAATTTTATCTATTATTTATAGATGATAAAAAAAGGAAAACTATTGACAACAACACATGGCGTTCCATAACTGGTCACCCATGAAAGTACTTACCATGCCCGATGTTGCTTAACTTCGGTGATCGAACGAGAACCGGTGTTTTCAACATGGTATGATCGTTGTCTGATTGTGGATACGATATTTGTAAAAATATATAGTTTTATAAGTAATACCAGTAATAATAATGTATAATTCTAATTTCATTTATTAATAAATATTTTTTATTACTGTACTTAAAAGCTTTTTTTTTTATTTTATATTTACCTCTAAATATACTTTCCACATCCAATTTATCCTATTAATTATCCATCCAATATATTCTTTATATTCATAAGTTTTAAATGTTGTATAATAATATAAAAATAATACTTTATATTTCTTAATATATTTGTTAGTGAATAAAGGGTAAATAATATATAATAAAACATTATTTTTAATTTTATAATTTTTATTTTGAAAATAATATCTACATAATTAAAAAACTTTATTATTCAATTTTTATTTATAATATATATTTAAGTTTTTATATTTATATTTATCGTTGCTCAAATTACCTCGTACAAATTTCATTGCCCAAATAACCCCGGTCTACCGTATACAATTTTTATTTATAATATATATTTAAGTTTTTATATTTATATTTATCGTTGCTCAAATTACCTCGTACAAATTTCATTGCCCAAATGACCCCGGTCTACCCTACTATAACATGTGCTTGAAAACATCTAATTTTAAATTGTTTGTGACTTTAGTAACATCGAAAATATGAATTTTATATTCATTATTTTTTGTTAATAATAAAAATAAAGTTCTTAAAGTTTGAAAAAGATTTTCGGGAGTTATATTTTCCTGTGGATCATTTCGCGGAAACAATAGATAAATTTTGTTATTATTGTGTCGGTGTTTTATCATAGATACTTCATTTAATTGTCTATGAGACGGGCTTACTAAGAAATTTTCATTTATATATGACAAAAATCTATTGTTTTTACTCATATTACAGGAAAAAAATAAGACTAATATTTCAAGTTGTTCTAATGGACAGTTAACTATATTGAATTGTGGTTGTTCGTTTAAATTTTTATAATAATATTTTTTAAATGATTCATAGGTTTGATCGTCTCTCAGTTGATCGAGTTCGTAATGGAATAGTACCGGACGGCTTAGACAGTCGGCGTTTTGATTAGTTTTACCTTCCCTATACTTCATTTTATAATCGTATTCAGAAAGTTTTAGTCTCCATCGTACAAGGCGTGAACTTGGATTTTTACAGTTCATAAGCCATTGTAATGGTTTATGATCTGTAACGACAGAGAACTTTACACCGAATAAACATGGTCTAAAATGCTTAACCGCTTTAACAATTGCTAGTAATTCCCTTTCTGTGACACTGTAATTTCTTTCGGCATCATTCAAGGTTTGTGAGTAATATGCTATAGGTTTATCCGTTTTTCCTAGCTCTCCTTGGGTTAAGATAGCACCGATTGCATCGTTGCTTGCGTCGGTAATGAGTATGAATTCTTTTTCAAAATTTGGGTATTGTAGTAAAGGTTCGGACGTAAGGATTTCTTTTAATTTATTAAATGATTTTTCTTGTTCGTTTGCCCATATTAATTTTGAAGGGGGTTTTCGTTCCAGAATCGCTTGGATCTTTTGTGGATTTGGCCGTATAACTTTACCTGAAATTATATGACCGAGATAGGAAATTTCTTTTCGAAGAAATTCGCACTTATCTGGTTGTAATTTAAGATTGTGTTCGCGTAATGCTGCAAATACTCGATTTAATTTTAATTCGTGTTCTTTAAGGGATTTCGCAAAAATAATTATGTCGTCAGGGTACACGAAACAATCATTCCCTAAATTGTTCATTAAAACTTTGTTCATGAGCTTTTGAAAGGTGGCCGGAGCGTTTTTTAATCCAAAGCTCATTCTTTTGTCTTCGTAATGCCCATTGGGGGTCGGGAATGTCGTTTTAGCCATGTCTTCCGGTTTCATCGAAATTTGTTGGAATCCGGAGGCCAGATCCAACGTGGTGAAATAAACCGTTTCCCCTAATTTGTCCAATATGTCATCGATATTCGGCAAAGGATATTTGCCCTCTATCGTGACACTATTTAGCTTTCTATAATCGTTTACGATTCGCCATTTTTGGATGCCAGCAGCGTCCATCTTTTTGTGAACGACCCAGATTGGAGCGGAATAGGGACTTTCGCTGGGCTGGATGATATCCTGTTCCAGTATTTTGTCCATTTGGCGTTTACCCTCTTCCTGATGGATTTTCGGGAACCTATAATTCTTTACGTAAATGGGAGTAGGGTCGGTAATGTTTATTTCGTGTTGAATTGAATTTGTTACGGTTAATTTGTCACTTTCTAAAAAGAATATATCGATGAAATTTTTGCAAGTAGTTACGATAGATTCTTTTTCTTCAGAATTAAGGTGATCAACACGTAAATTTTTTAATAATAATACCATACGATTATTATTATTTAATTGTATCGTTGCTTGATAGATTGGGATTGTTTCGTAACTTGCTCTATCAAGAACAATTGTTTTATCTGATTTATTAATAACTGGATAATATAATGTATTATTTAAAATTGGAATGTTTGAAGTTATAATTATGTTTTCTTCTTCTAAACCGGTTAAAATACAATTCTTATTTTCACTTAAATAATTTATTGGGACCTGACTAGTGTGGTTTGGTGATATTTTAATTTTTGTATTGAAGGTTATCGTATTTATTTTGTAGCAAATTGTGGCACCGAATTTATCCAAAAAATCGTGTCCTAGAATTCCGTCACCAAGAATATTATGATCCCGGTCTATCTCATGGAATTTGAAAATAAAGGTATCATGAGGTTTCGTGAGTTTTACCTCAGTTGTACCTTGTGTTTGGACTAGTGAATCCGCGATACCGTTTAACTAAACAATATGATTTTTATCTATCTCGTTATTTTGCAATTTTGTTTTTTTCATTAACGAAATAGCTGCACCCGTATCGATTAAAAATTTGAAATTTTTATCGATCGAGTTGGGACTACTAAAGCTTAATTTTTTATCGTTTATTCTAGATTGTAGGATTGTGATTGGCTGTTGGCCATTTGAGCTTGAGAAGTCCCTTCCTCGGCCATTAGGTCGGGACGATTCAAGTTTAAATTCGACATTTCTGTTGCCAGGTCTATTTTGGGATTTTGGTTTGTAGTATTTTGGGCAAATTTCTTTTTTCTACATTCGGACTCTATATGCCCTTTATAATGGCAATAGTTACATTTTTTAGACATGTTCGAATTATTCGAATTGTCTTTTAAGTTACTGGGATGTGTTGCATTTTTCTTTCTTTTGCAATCTCCCGAACTATAATTTTTAGAATTACAATATTTACAATTACTTTTATTTTTATGTATAATGCCTTGCGCGGTTAAATACATTTCTTCTTCTATCCCTAATTGTAGCGCTTCACCTATAGAGTGAAAAACTTTGTGTCTAAGCATATGGGAAATTTCAGGCCTAGAATGATATACAAAACGCCTAAGTGCTGTACGATGAATACTTTTCTTTTCGCTTTCTATAGAGAAATTACTGGAATCTTTACTAAGTGCGTTTATGCACTTATTGGTAAGTTGGTCGATTCGTGTGTAATATTCTCTAAGGGATTCGTAATTATTTTGTTTAATGCTTCCCAGTTGTTCCATGAGAAAGTCAAAGCTTTCCTGTGGAGCCAATAGGAGCTTAACTTGCTGTTTAAGTTCCTGAAGTGAGCCTACGTTTCTATTTAATTTTGCTTTGGCGGCAGCGCCGATTTTTGTTATTATTAGAAGCGTTACGGCGTGCTTTTGTCTAGGACTAGCAAGTTCATATGCAGCTGAGGCATTATCGAGAAAATTGGTTACTTCGCTTGGGTCCCCGTTGAAGAGTGTGACCAGCTGTGCGAGAAAATTTAGAGAAACCTCCATGTTGGGGGAAGTAGTCTCTTCGAAGTCATTAGGATCAGTATCGTTATGGTCGGTATGGTTTTCGTTTGAATCGAGTTCTGATAAACTTGGGTAGAGTTGTTCAGTTACTGTGTGATGTTCACTCATTGTGAAAAGGTGTGAAAAAATGGATGGAAAATCAAAAGCAGAAAAACAATACGTGTTTAAAAACTTACGGTTGCTTTTACGGATTGAATTGCCTTAGGTTCTGTGGATCCGCTTCGATTTGAAGTTTCTCGTATTGGATTACCAAACAGCACAATTCGTATTATCCGTTGAATGTGGGACTGCGTTAGGATCCGTGGGTCCGCTTCAATTGTTGAAGGTTCGCGTATTGGTCGAACGTAGTCCATGAAGTTTCGTACTCGCCAGCAGCTTGAGTTCCACAATATATATCTAATTTTGTCGTGTAAAACAAACAACTGTCAACTACCAAAAATATATTAATGCCTTATTTGGTAGGCTTATTCGGCATAAATTGTCGAAAACTGCAATTTCCCCGAAATGCCTCCAATTTTTCATCGATTGTGATATTTTTACCACAGTTATAATATTGTTGAATTTTACTGTTAAACGTTTCAAAAACATAACGAATAGCAGCTAATTTATCTGTTTTCTAGTAATTATATCATCAAAACGGATGCAGCGTATCAAAAAAGCAAATCTGTTAAAAGACATGGTGGAACGGAAAAATTCCAACCCTGTCCCATCTGTAACCCAAATATCTCTTATATTTACCTGCGAATTTTTATAAATTCCGGCTAAGCAGAGCAATCCTAGAAAGGCTTTAACTTCTAAAACATCAGTATACTCACAATCCTTTTCTCGCTTAAAATTCTTTTTAATTTTTTCGATGTAAATGTTTGTACAATCTACAACAGCATCGATAAATGAAAATAATAAAAGCCAACTTTCTAATGGAGTTTTCACGTTTTTAGCACTACCATTTAACAATTCTGTAGGTTGAAATATATTAGCAATATTTGTTCGTACATTTGGTTGATACTTCTGTTACCTCCAAACAATTTAATTGTCTCTTCCATAAAATACATTGCTCCTATTTTTCCTGCCATTTTCAACGATTTCATCCATTTCAACTTCACTACTTGTATCGTCATCATTTTCCTCCACATCTACTTCACTATCAGTTTCCAGATCTTCACCTATTATTTCTTCAGCGTTGTCTGGGACTTCCTCAAATAACTCTTGTAGTTTTTTTTTTCATTTCCTCATAAACTTGCTCCATTTTTAATTATAGTTTTTGAAAAAATTTTCAAAATTAATATTTTCTGTAGTAATACACAACACTTAACTTATGAATTAAAAATTTACTTTTTTAATTCAAATAAACAATAAATGAACTTTTAAAACAGTAATTTGAATTTACATACATAAATCTCACTAAAGCAACAATTCACAAAAAATTATTATCGAAAGAACATCGAGTGAGAAGTAAATATATTTTTGCTGCCCTCATTTTTTTTAATCTGCGGGGAGGGAATATTGATGTTGCACAGAATGTTGGCTAGGGGGCCGTAGTATGCATCAGAAATTAATGGAGTATAATAGATGGCGGAATTTATTATTTAAAAAAGGAAACTGTTTTACCTGATTTACCTTTACTATCAGAGACATCTGTCGATTATTATCAGCGTTTTTTTCTTTCTTGATTTAATATTATTCTTAATATTAATTAAAACCTAAATTTTTGCCAAATTTAATTTTTTACAATTACAAGAAACGCAGAAAACCATTAATTTTTTAATTTTATTTTTTAAAATTAAGATGTTTCTTGTAAATGTAAGAAATTTTATTTGGCAACAATGAAAATATGAAATGAAACACAATATTAAAGAAAAATCATCTTTATTAAAATAAAATTAATACAAAATTACAAACATTTTCCTAACAAATACGACAAATATATAAATTTTTTATTTATTTAGGTACTTTTTTTTTTAAATGTACCCTGAAATTAAATTTTCAGAAAAATATTCCTTTATTTGTACCTACACTTTTTAAATTTGTATTTCTTTTTCTCGACGAAAGTAGGCAAGATGAAACTCGTAAAGATTTAAGTTCTGCAGCTACAATTTTAAGGTATAATAATAAATTAATGAAATTAATAACAGAAACTCAAAACCCAGGATTATACTTAAAATCACAATCAGAGCCACAACCGCACAGGTTTATTTAGTAGCCTCATTCAGAGCCTAGTTAATATTATAGGTACATAAAAGTAACATTTTAAAGACAGATTCTGAAAAAATTTGTCGAATTTGTTTAAAATCATAATAGAGAATAATTTAATAAATACATTATAGCATCGATGATTGTAAAAATAATAATAATAAAAAATTTAGGAAATTTTTGTAAATTTCATTTTGAATAAAATGGTAACTTACCAAATTTATTTGGTGAAAGATGTATAGAACATACAAATATAATGAATGATTTTAAAAAATTTTGTCTGTTCTTGTAACCAGTACTTTCTGATGTGCTCCAAAATTATTCAGGGATCAAAAAACCAATATTTGGTCCAACCAGAAATGAAGACGACGTAGATTAATATAAGCATATATCAATACATACCTGACTTCCCAAAACTAGATAATGTACAAAGATAGAACTGAAATTCAATGAAATAAAAACTTTCAAGTAAAGAAAGTTTAAAAAGCCTAAGAAAACTATAATAAAAGCAACAAAACATGCTGAAAAAATCACTTGAAATCTTTGAAATTCTCTTTAGGCTGGACGCACACTACGTTTTTCAGCAAGAAATATAAAGTATTCTACTCCATACAAGTGACTACACTACGATTTTTGTCGCGGTGAAAAATAAAATGCGAAAGGTTTTTGCATTTTTTGTTGCGGAAAAAATGTTGTATTTTTTTTATCTCATTTAAATAGAGCACCATGCCCACATCTACGCAATTCAGACGCAGTTTTTTTTTCTTGATTATTGCTTCATTAAACTTAAATAAACTTACAACGCGTAAAGTAATATTTCATCCAAAATGTCCGATTTTGGTTTCTATGATGAATCTGGCCAGTATCTTTCTAATAAAGAAGCCATGTCTGAAGTAGAAAAAAGACCTCTATTATTAGATAAAACTAAAAAAATACATAAATAAGAACACAATAAATCGATTTACATGGAAATTATAAATTAGATTCTTATAAATTTGATAAAAGTTATCATTTATATCTATATATCTGATCGCTGGTCAGTTAATGGAGGGATTTAGTACTGAGGACTATCACGGTGACGGCTTCGTCGATTACGAAGTACAAGTGCAGCAACATAAGCTGCTTTACAAAATTTCATTTTTCAAATGTTTAAATGACCTATTTTCAGCATTTTCTGAAAAGCGACCAGCTGAAAAAAGTCGTAGTGTGCGTTTGACCCTAAGAATATTTACTACTAAATAAAAAAAAAAATTAACATCGATGATAGATACTATTTCAAATTTTGCAGCATATATGCATATATTCTTTTAGAAAAATATCTTTCCACAGGAAACAGATATATTTTTGATGATTAGTTAAAATTAATTTCTAAGGTAGTTTTTTTATACGTATAAATGGGATTCAGATTTACCTTTACTTTTCTACTTATTGTTAGTCGTTTAAGGTATTATTGGATACTGCTTTTTTTTTCGGAAACCATGACTATATTTATCTTTTTTTCTACAAATATTTGTGTTAGATTGAGGGACCTTCAAAGTACCAATTTTTTTACATGTTTTTGTTGATTAAAGTGATAACGACACGAAATTTTCTGTCAACAATTCCCAAACTTAACATTTACACCGCAAGTACAAAAATCAATCGTTCTTTTGCATTTATAATTTAAGAAATAAATGCAAAACAGTCTATAATTACGGAATAATTCTGAAATTATTGAAAATACACGTACTTAATTAATACTTAATTAAGAAAAGTAACAACAGAAATATACGGGATCTAGTTAGACTATAACCAATATATACAGGGTGGAAACATATTTATCGAACATGAGTCAAATACAATGGGAAATTTTTCGTAAGATCAGTGTAGTTTCTGACACTTTTTTATTCCGTATATATAATATTCGTTTTTAGGTCATGTTACTATGGGTTATAGTATTTTCATAGTTATTAATTAATTCCGGATCATTATCATATCACCGTAGACAAAATTAGCTTGACATTTGCTGTTGGGTGGTTTTGAATTTAATTTGACAAATATCAAAATATTTTGTATCTATATCTTAGTAATACGATTTAAAAACGAAATATGATTGGTCAGAGGGATTATAGATCACATTGATCTTAAGAAAAATATCCTATTATACGTGTCCTATGTTCAATAGATCTGTTTCCACACTTATATATGCTGCAAAATTCTCAATTTCTGGTTAGTACTCAGTCTAAAAGAAGAATCCTTTTTATTCTGATTGCAGGAATTACAATATTTCTCGAGACTTATGGCACAAATTAAATCTAACATACCTTTTTTCATAGAGATCCGATGATCTTCACATTGTACCCAAGAAAAGTCGACATAATCTTGCATAATATCTGTGACCTTTTTCTTTACGTCGGTCATATGCCTACATTGGTCTATATGTTTATCATATATATTGCAAGCATGACCGACGCAAATAACTAGGTTTTCGGATGGGAAAATGCACTTACAAGGATCCTCGGTTTTATAAAATATAAATTCATTACATGGTAACGACGCATCACCAACAAGTGCATTTTTACATTGCTTACAGTTATTACGCAAGACTTGTTTGCAAACAAATGCACTAAGAGAAACTACAGAAAGAATTTCGAAATCGCCAAGTTTTACAGGTTGCGCTATATTAGCAACAACTTCTGACATAATCCTTCCTGTGCTTCTATCGGTATCACTAGTAACCTTTTCTTGAGTATCTATTTCAGATATCGGATCTATATCTAAAAAGGTATGTAAAGAATTTAAAATGTTCCTCCCGTCATCTTGACATTTCCCCTTAAAACTTTTGTTAACTAACCTATTAATAACTTGGGTCTTAAAAGATCCGATGAACTGGGATATTGTCGGATTTGTTACTCCCACAACCAGAACGAATACCACCAAAAAGATTTTCCAGTGGGTCCTGATTAAAATCTTTTGTTCGAAGGTATTCAAATCCTTGTTCTGATAAACTCTTCCAAATGCCCATCATTGCATTTATTGTTGTTACCCAACCATCTTGGGACTTAGGTCGAATGCAGGATTGTTCATTTTATTTCTTATGAATTTCCACGAATCTATTTTTGGCAACATTTCTTGCCAAAACGAGATGTGCTTTGATGTGTTAGTAAGGCGACCAAGTAAATCCTTATTATCAGGAGGATATTGAATACCTCTGTTAAGGCTGTCGAATAGGCTATCAACTTCCAGTATAAATGTCCCAGTCGCAAGCGCCCGAACTGGCAATTCACCTAAAAAAAAAAAAAATTAAATAATTTTAGTATTTTATTAACGATAAATATCTTTAGCAGAAAGAGAATTGATTGCGCTAATAAAATCAATTAAAATACTTTTTCATCAGTTTTGTATATATTCAAATTTACATAAATTGCTGAAAAATTTTCTTGAACTGGCTAGTTGTGAAATACGACTATTTTGTACATTGCGACAACTTTGAAGTAATTTAATTAGTACTGACAAAAAATCTTCACAATTCGGTAAATTCAAAAAAAAAAAAAAAAAAAAAAAATTGAAAATTTACTGAAATCTTCAGTAAAATTTGGCCATGAAAATTTTAAGTGTTTCCAGTTAAATAAATATTTCGGAAACAGTGAAAGAAGTGTTAGGAATTAGATGGTAATTAAACAAATATAAAATTCTTTACACATATTTCTGCCGATTTTCAAATCAAACAATTGTTTTACTTAAATTATAATTACCAAAATATGTATTTATGCATCAAGCAGAAATAAATTTGCTCTCGATAGCATACGACTCTCATTTAGCAAAAAATACCTGATATATTTAATAGTTTCAGGTAAGATGGTAAGATGAATTCCTAATTATTTTACAACTTGAATTTTTGTATTAATTTTATTATAATGTAAAACGATGTACAGACCACAAAAAATCATTTGCAAGTATCTATATGGTATTTACTTATGTTACTTACTGTATCTCTTAACATTTCCGAGATATTTAACAAAATTGAAAAAATTTAAATTTTCAAAAGTGAGTTTAAGTGGTCTCCTATGAATTTAATCGAGACCAGTGCTACCTTAAACCATTTTTCGGGATAAACGAAAAATGTTTCGTGATTAGCTTTAATCAAATGAACAAGCCAGCAAATTTTAAAATTATTTTTTTTGAATTTTTCTGGTGTAAAAATTTTTTGTGGGCAAATTCAGTTATATTATTTTTGAAATATTAAATAACTCACCGTGCCGAATAGCAACAGCAATTCCAACTCCAGCTCCTCTGCTCATTACTTGTGCCGCTAGTGATACTTTCATTTCGCTTTTTAAAGTAGGATTTAAGTGCGCTGTGTACCATTCGAGTCAAAGGAGTTGCCCTATCATATTCATAGAAATGTAAAATGTCACCCCACTCAGCAATATCTCGATACTCCTTATCTCCCACTTTAACATCTAATTCAACGTTATATTTGTTAAAATTATTTCGTGTACATTTAAGGTGATGAGGAGGATCGCAAATGGTGTATACAGTTTTACCTTTATATGAAAACTTCGGGTTTGAAGTGGTAGCACCTAAAATCTGTAAAGCTTTCATATTTCCTGCGCTCATGTCGCAAATGGTTGCAATAATTTCTAAATTAATGGAATTTAGAGCTTCAATAACTTCACAGATAATTTCAGCTAACTGCACTCCACTTACATTCCTTGGACTAAAATAATATGTAACTGGCTGTTTCCATCGTCTTTGGATGCCTTGTGCCATAAAAACTAGTGCACTCGATGCCACCTTATTGTTTCGACATCCATTTCCCAAATCTTCGAAACCTTCTATGATATCACTAGCGGTATTATAATGCAGGTGAGATTTGATGGTCATTTCGTCAAAAACAAGGCAACATACTCTATCTTTTTCGGGTAATTGAAGTACTGATTTAGATAATTGTTTTAAAAAGATAGGATCTATGAATATACAGGATCTATAGGATATGAAATGCGATTTAAAAAGCTCTGGAGGGTCTTACGGGAAGGAAATAGCAAACTTTTTCTTAACAGATAGTAGTATTTTGGAGAACGTTTAAGTAAAGATAGAGCTGCTGCCTTGTCACTAGATGACCACCGCCACCCATGTGTTTTTCTCTTGGAGTTTTTCAACTGGGACATTACTAAATGTTTCGCCAAATTCGACAACCCGCTAAAAAGATCAGTAACCACTGGATTTGAATCTATCTTTGTTAATTTTTTTATGGTTTCTTTCTTTTTTTCAATTGATTTCTTCATCTTGTTGATTTTATTTTTAAATTTTCTAATATTCATTTTCATTTCTTTGGACTTTTTAATTACGTGTTTCGGCAATAAGATTTCGGAAGTATTGGGAATATCAGGATGATTAATAGGCATATCAGAAGCAGGGGAGATAGAATGCATGGAAGTTGATGGCACTGGTGATGAAGGATGTTCAGAAGTTGATGGCACTGGTGACGGAGGATGTTCAGAAGTTGATGCTATCGGCGAGGAAGGACGTTCGGAAGTTGATAGAAATGGTGAAAGCTCTGAAGTTGATGGAAATGGTGAAAAGTCGAAAGTTGAGTTAATCGGAGTGGCAGGACGGTCAAAAATTGAAGCTGAAGTGATGGTAGAGACAGGAGCTGACATTGGCGGAACAGGATTATTCGTAGCTGATGTTAGATAAAGGGTGGGAACAGCCCAAGGAAACAGAATTTTGTTTACATATGAATTCTAAAATTTCTTTTTGAAATGTTTGAAACATAAAAAAACTTGATTCCGGGCATATTTAATACAAACGTCTTCCTTACCCACTGCAGCCAGCCACTTTTTGCATCTACAATAAAAATTATATTAATTAATTGCAATATAAAAAGTGTAAACTGTTTTTGTAACAAATTGGGATTTAATATTATTAGTTAACTTTATGCTGATTTTATTTAATATTATAAAAATTTTGCATTCATCACTATCTTTTATTTTACAAATTCATTATTTTTGTATTTTTATTTAGTTAAATGTAAGTGCACAAGATTAATAGTTTAAATTTTTTTGTTAATATATACAGAAAATTTGTTAAATATATGAATTCGTTCACTCCAAATGTAATTGTACTATTATATCTTTCCGAATAGCTATGATTAAATTTATAAGTACGAACCATTGTTCGGATTTTTAAGTTTCAAATTTCAAAATTTATTAGAATACATAAAAATTACTTTAATGTTGGTTACAATCCAGGAGTAAGAAACTTTAAAAAAAAATGCAATGAAAAAGTATGTACCTATAGGTACTTTAAAATTATAAGTTACTAAAAAAAACTTAAAGAAGAAATATAATTACCTATTCTCATTGACCGGAAAATAGTGCAATTTTCTTTCCGTTACGCCACAAAACATACACTTTTTGGCATGGTGTTAAATATCTGTGAATTTTAAAAATAATATATAAGTACTTGGAATGTATTATTTCTACAATAAAATTAATACAAATCCATCTTAGAATAAGATTTGTGAAGACATAATAGCTTAGTAGTACAATCATCCCTTTATACTCGCTGTTGTAGTTTGCCAGAATTTTTTTTTTTTTTTTTGGTACTCAAATGTAAATAACTAATGATCGTAAAATGATATTTTCATGACTTCATCAAAAGCGTACCTTGAAATTTTTTTCTTACATTACAGTATAGTAAATTTTAATAAGTAAAGTCAATCTACTATAAAAAAAATACATTGCCAATGGGGTGTGGCACACAGCTTTCTCATACTCGTAAGAGACTTTAAAACAGTATTCTAACAAATATATACATATATACCGTGACATTATATTTTCGCCTTATAAGTTCATAAAAAATTGTTGTAACTCAAAATACTTAAAGGCTAAATTATAAAATAATAGCAAAAATATTTTAGAAACTAACCCCCAAAATACCCTAAAAATTTGAGCAAAGTGGGACTAGCAGTAAATAAGATATTGACATTTAATGGGATTTCATGGTAGCGGCGTAGCTACCGTTACTCCGATTTCGATTAAATTCATAGGAGACCATCTAGGAACCAGACCGTATAATTTCTGGCAATTTCATAGAAAAGAATTGAATAGTTCAGAAGTTATGCCAGTTGGTGCAATTTTGAAATGACATGGTAGCGGCGTAGCTACCGTTACTCCGATTTCGATTAAATTCATAGGAGACCATCTAGCAACCAAACTGCTTAATTTCTGAAAATTTCATTAAAAACAATTAGTTATGTTATTAAAAATTCATTTTTGAGCCATACTAGAAATTGGTACATTATCTTTTAAGCAGATATTTAAAAACATGTACTTAACGTTTTCAAGTCGTAAATATTTTCCGAAAACACTTTTTCTAAAAGTAAATGCAAAACACTTACAATTAGTAACCACACAATAATTTATAACAAATTATTCAAATATGTTTTTAAAAAAAAATTTTTTTAATAAAACCAACGCGACCCAACAATTAACGTTTACCATTCAAATGAAACAAAAACACGTTAAATTTTTTTTTCATGCTGAAATCTACAAACATTGTAAAAATGTGTAAACTAATCAATTTGTCGATATTTGTACCATCTATGATAGGATAGTTAAAGTTACTGTAACTATCTTTGGTAAAAAAACAAATAAACCCTCCCCTTTTAGAAAAACTTCCCTGACAAGCCTATAAACCAATTGACAAAGATGGATAATTAGATATAATTTGCTAAACAAAGAAAAATTAAATGACGGATATTGTTGCTAGTTTTTCCTATCTAGTGCGCCCCCCCCCCCGTGCGAAAGAATAAACCGAAATGAAGCAAAAAAATCTGTATTTTTGTATGTATGTAAAAGAATAAAATTTTTTTCTACAGGTAGATATTACAACAGAATCCTACTCCTTTTTGTACAGCTTCTTCAAATTGAAATACATATATTTTTACAATCGTTTTCAAAATATTTTATTATTTTATTACATACTGGATATTCTTTTATCATAGGACTGGGTATTTTTTACCCAACGCTAGTGTTCGTGTTACCTTAAAAGTGCGTCGGTATATTAATAACACGGATACTAGCGTTGGATTAAAAGTACCCATGTTCGTAGAAAAAATTTAATATTTTTATTATTTCCTGACGATAATCAAATTAGAACATGAAAAATATTTAGAACATTATGAAGTTCAGCTACTGAAATAATCGATGGAAACTATGTAAATGCATTGGAGTTATCAGTGTTTGAAATCGATTTTGGGTATTTTTTACCCAACGCTAGTAATCGAGGATTAACATAACCTCAAAATTTCGGAGAAAATGCGAATTTTCTTTTTTTTATTTCGTTTTATACTTCTCATTTCCACAAAAACAACTTAATTTTGACGAAACTTGGTGAAAGTATTGCTTTCTGGGTTTTAAATAACCACAAGATTTTTCGGGTAAAAAAATTAAGAAGTTTCCGAGGTATTCATTTTTTCGATCCAGAACACTTTTTTAAAGAAAATTTTCTACTTAAAAAAGTCATCGCACAGAGTTCTGCCGGTGCTCATTTTTTTCAGTTTAACATGTACTTTCGGCAAAGTAAAAAAAATTGGTAGTTTCATTTAAGAACATGCTCAAAAGTGTAAAAGAAAAACCAATAAATAATAAAAAATTACTCTTACAACAATGAATTTTTCAGTAATTCTTAACAATTTGGTCAAATTTTTGAAAAATTTCAAAAACTGATTACACCACTAAATTGTACGGAAAAAAATACCTCATTGTTTGATTCGAAACATTATTTTTGTTGAGTATTGCTATAAATATCTAAGTCGAAAAAATAGTTTCGAGTCCAACAATGGAACACAGTTTCTTTCGTATTTTTTCCGTACAACTGAGTGGTGTAATCAGTTTTTGAAATTTTTTAAAAATTTGACCAGATTGTCAAGAATTACTGAAAAATTCATTGTTGTAAGAGTAATTTTTTGTTATCTATTTGATTTTCTTTTGCATTTTTGAGCGTACTCTTAAATGAAACTACCAGTTTTTATTATTTTACCAAAAAGTACATGTCAGTCTGAAAAAAAGGAGCACCGGCAGAACTCTGTCCGATGAGTTTTTTAAGTAGAATCTTTCCTTGAAAAAAAAAGTGTTCCGGACCAAAAAAAAATGAATATCTCGGAAACTTCTTAATTTTTTTACCCGAAAAAACTTGTGGTTATTTAAGACCTAGAAAGGTATACTTTCACTAAGCTTTGTCAAAATTAAATTATTTTTATGGAAATGGGAAACATAAAACGAAATAAAGAAAACAAGAAATTTCGAAGTTTTCTCGGAAATTTTGAGGTTATGATAAAAAGTGACCCTTACAAAAGTTGTAGATTTTTTCATAATCTACAACTTTTGTTTAGGATAATTTAAAAATATAGAATTTCTACAATCTTTAGGATACAAAGTTAAAAAAAAATAATAATTGTTATTCTGAATGTCGATGAAAAACCGATTTTTGATACCAGCGTAATTCGAAATGAAATTCATTTTTACAACCCTTATATAATCTCGTTCAATTACGGGGATGAAACAAGAATTCCCATCCACCAACAAGATGTGAATATTTAACCATCTGAAAGCTTTATTCAAATTGAAGCACAAGTTGTATTGAAAGAAGATGAAACTAAACCAGTTGAAGCCAAAGATTGTGTGCTTAGTGGAAATTTTGGTGTTCGCCTTTTTGATGAAATACGTTATGAAATAAATTCTATAGAAATAGATACATGTAAATTTTCGGTTATTACCACAACTATTAAAAATAACATCTCTTACAATAGAAATGAAAGTAAAGCTTTAGCTGTTGCGGGATGGACTGGTGGTGAATCATCAGTTCAAATTATAGACTGGAGTTATACTTACCAAATATCAATTCCTTTAAAAATGATATTTGGGTTTTGTGAAGGTTACAAAAAAATTTTAATAAACTCCAGACACGAATTAGTTTTAATTCGATCGAGAGATGATACAAATAGTATTATAAAAAAGGAAGGGGACGGGATGTTAAAGTCAAAATTGTAAAAATTTCGTGGAATGTACCTCACACTACAGTATTTTCGTAGCTGGGAACTTCATGAATATCCTTCATTATCAAATAGCACAGACCATTCGTGGACGGTTAAAACATCAAGTCAATTAGAAAAACCACGTTTTGTGATATTGGTGTTTCAAACAAATCGCAAAGATGTCGCAACAGGTGTGATTCATCAGTTTGATCACTGCAAATTAACAAAAGCACGGCTTTTTTTTAACTCAAAAGTATATCCGCATGACGGCATTTCAACCGATTTTGATCGAATGAAATATGATATGTATACATATTTCCAAAGCGCATATTATCAACGACGTCCCGAACCGATGCTGACGTACAAAGAATTCAGCGTAAAAGCTCCTATTATAGT
>JAPWDM010000015.1:0-317500 GCA_035578155.1 Brachynemurus nebulosus | reverse complement strand
GTAGCTGCCTGAACGTATCAAAGGACCACGCTGCTATTCCGTAGCTTGTATAACATTTGTCGCCAAGAACTTACGTCACAGCGAGCATGCGCACCAGACTATTATGATACATACAACATATTTACTACATAAAATAATCAGGGTAGGATTAAGGAAAATTCAAAAATAAAACAAAATGATATATACTGTATATGAGGGGACCATTATTGTTAAAATGTAATTTATCAAATAAATACATGTCGCACGCTTAATAATAAACCGAAATAAGTCAAAATTTCAGAATTCTAACTTTTTGTAATAAACCAAACTAACGTAGCTCCAAGAATGAGTACAATCCGATCGCCACGCGAAACAAAGCAATATTATATTATATTGCTTTTTCACGTGGCGATCGGCTTGTACCCATTCTTTGAGCTATGTTAGTTCGGTTTATTACAAGAAGTTCGAATTCTGAAATTTTGACTTATTTCGGTTTATTATTTAGCGTGCGATGTTCTGCCACTCTATACAAATCTGAGAAGTACTATTGACTACTGATGAAATTTAAAAAACCATGTACTATATGAAACAAAAAACAAAATAGATAAATAAAAAATAAATAAATAAAACGTTTATAAAAGTATTTTATTTGAAAAAAAATTTACATCGGTTCTTACGTTCCTTGAAATAAAACTAATTTGTTATAAATATGTCTACGACTTTCTTTTGTACTAATTATTTTCGCAAAATAATGAAATCTAACATCGATGTATTTTTCACTTATAGCCCGTATTAATTCATTTACAGAGGTGTATTTTCTTGAAAATCTGTTTGTGTATATTTATCACATCTCGACGTCGGTTGTAGCCTTAAAGTAAAATTTACACGTAAATATTAACTACATTTTAACACCACTATAAATATGGTAACACTTACTGGTTGCAAATATAACGTAATGCTCCAGGTAATAATTTACGAATTCCCGTCTTTGTTGTATACATACATTCATTTTTAAAATGCTTCGAACAAATTCGTGAATATTTCGATGGAATCCAGTCCATTCTATTAATAGCATTGACCCACGCTAATTTAGTTTTAATATCTTTTGGAAACCTGGAAAAATTTAATGAAATTAATATCAAACCAATATTATAAACGTAATAATTTCAATAAAAAATTAATATAACTACAGCTACATAAAATAAAATAAAAATCTGCTTAATTTTTAGAAAATCTAAAAAACGTTATTTTTACATAAAAATGTAATAACATAATAATTATTAGTGATAAATATCTTAAATATAATTATTTTAAGAGAAACGTAATATAAATGTAGCAAAATAACTTAAAAATGTATTAATTTTAATGAAAAAAACAATAAATAAGAAAATAATTAACAAGAATTTCACTTATCGTATCAAAGCCAACCCTGGTTTCCTGATATGGCAGTTGCATGTGACGTAACCACCTTGTGTTTGTGTGTGTGCACACAGACATTATGTAAATATGGCTGACTTTGCTTTGACAAACCAACAATAAATAAATATATTCACTTACTTAAAGAAGGAAATCCCTTTATTTTCATTATTTTTTTCCTCCGATCGATTTCTACAGTTTTGTATAACACACTTCATATTTTTTTTTATTTAAATTTCGCTGTTAAATAAAAAATTAAAAGAAAAAAAATCCGATCCACACTCCACAACGACTGAATAACAACTAAACAAGAAACTGCGTGTCGGGCTCCCGCTGGGCTCCCAACTAGTTACAGTTTTTTACACTTATGCTGACCACTTGGAACGTATGCATTTCCAAATATTTCACTTATCTGAATTACAGTTACCACACGCCCTGGGTATGCTCTCAACCAGGCCGAAACAGCATGGTCATAATAAGTACTGACTGGCCTCATAAATGCAACATCTGCTGGCTACATCTTGTGTGTGCAGTGAGGAGGATAGGAAAGTATTATATATAACTCCATTGTTACGTGCCAAATCAATTACTTCCAAATTTTGGGTATGACTCACATGCCCATCCAAAGGCAGCGACACATGGTTAGTAGGAGTAGCTCCAGAAAATTGGATGAACTTTTTAAACCAGCGCCAGAAAATTGGATGAACTTTTTAAACCAAGTCGAAAATATTTCAGTAGTTATTCAGCCTCGAGGATTGCAAACTGCTTCAGTACCTGTGTAATGGGAACGGGTGCTTTTCTAATGGGAATGGGTACTTGATAATGTGGAACGTTGGTTGCTACTATAAAATTCGGCTTGTAGTTTTATATAATTAAAATTTTTATTTTTACAAGTTACAATTTAATTGTTACAATAATTTTTTATAAGTAGAGCTCTATAGAGCTCTTGTATAGCTATTACAACGAATATCAAACAAATGTCATTATTGTGTTTCTGATCTTTTTATACTAGTAGTATGTGCTTAAATTAACAAAATAATATTACTTAGCAAAACGTGATTTATAAAAGATATTAATAATCAAAATAGATCAAAAGTTATTATTCAGCATAACGTGAATCATAAAATAAACATTGGGAAACATGACTTCAGCAGATAAACAGGATGTAATGCTAAAGTGATGAATAATCAATTATGGTCACGTACGGTGGACAACTTGATCATGTAATTCTCTCTAAGACTTCTGCGTAGGTCATAGAAGTGTTGGTTCTTGGGCTGGAGCAGAATTTGTTAGAGACCGTATAAGTGACAGGTATTGCTACCATGTACTTTTGTTTTTTTCTACATTTCCAGATCATAAATATTGTTACGGAGATGATTAATACACCAGTTAAAACGTATAGGCTTGATATGTGAATAGTGTTTCTTGTTTTAATTTCTTTTATTTCTTGACGGTTTTCTAAGTGTTATGTGTTTAATTTCTGTAAGTCGATTTTTGATATTAGCTTGATTTCTTTGATTTGTAAGTTGTGTAGTGGAAATGTATGTGGTCTGTACTTGTTATGTAATTGGTCTGTACTTGTTGGTTCTTGATTTTGGTGAGTTCGTTGATGGTTACACTACAGTTGTTAAAGTAGATTAATGCGGTTCTATTAATTATTCTATTATCTATTCCACAGATGCTAGTTATTGGCTGAGTTTTTGCGCTTTTCAAAATAATGTGTTGATAGGTTAAACTCTTGGTTTCTATTTTATCTCCATATTTTTCGTAGGTGCAGTTTCCAGATTTATCTTGGATAGTTTCTTGGAAGTATTGGTCAGATGAAGGAATTATTTTCACATATTGTTTCTTGTAGATGAAGAACTTGTCTACTTGTTGGCATTTTGCTTGTGCAAAATAGTTTGAATGTTTGCTGCTAAGGATATAGGGGTAGATTACACTAGTTTACACGGTTTTTATACCCCAGCTGAAAGTTGTTAATTTATTATCTATTTAGGTAGAGTTATCCAGAAAAAATATTAAAAAAATTCTATCACGTCTAGTTTCAAAAATATTTGTTTAATTAAATGGATTACATAATTTTGGTATTAAAAAAGATCAAAAATGGCTAATTTTTTCCTTCTTTTTATAGCTATCTGGATCAGTTTCTCTTATAATGGGCCAACAGTAATCCCCTAACATATTTTCATCCCAAAATCCCTGATATCGTTCTTCAAAAACCTTTAAATCTTGGTGAAAACGTTCCCCTTGTTCATCACTCATACTTCCTAAGTTTTCAGAAAAAAAACTCAGATGCGAGTGCAGGAAATGGATCTTCAATGACATGTTTACTCCCATCTGTTGAAAATTTTTCAATAAATCGGCAACAATTTCTTTATAATTTTCACTTTTTTATTTCCCAAAAATTCTTCCACAACCATTTTCAATGATTTCCAAGCAAATTTTTCATTAACAGATAACAGGGTTTCAAACTGAGAATGTTTCATAACTTTACGGATCTGTAGGCCAACAAATATCCCCTCTTTCAGTTTTGCTTTGTAATGCTTGGAAAGATTTTTTGTAAATACCGGAAAGCATCACTTTTTTGTCAAGCGCCTTCACAAAGTTTTTCATGAGTCCCAATTTGATGTGTAAAGGGGGTAAAGTAATGTTATTTGGATCTACCAACGGCTCGTATTTGATGTTCATTTTGCCCGGAATATATTCGTTCCGAATAGGCCATTATTTTCTTACATAATAATGTTGTGTTGCTCTACTATCCCACAAACAAAGGAAACAAGAGTATTTTGGGTAACTACTCCGCAATCCCAATAACAAACCGATGATTTCTTATTTCCGTTGTGTAATAAAACAACTTTCAGACTATATTTCGAAGAGTCTACGAATAAGCGCCACTCTGTTTTATCATAGTTTTGATTCATTGCTTCAAAAAGTCCCGGGATATCAGCACAATAACAATACTTGCCTTCTCTTTTAAAAAATTCTGAATAGATTTTGCTTCTGTTTCTTAACTTTTGTGTTTGATGTTAGTCAGTTCCATTGTTGTAAGCGAGAACCAAGAAGCTCTGCTTTAGATCTTGATAATTGTAAAACTCCTATAAGATCATTTAACTCGGCTTGGTTAACTAAATGTGGAGTGTTTCCTTGAAGAGAAAACTCGTCAGAATCACTAGAAATCGACTTGAATTCAACATCACTATCACTGTCACCTAGTATATTTGCACTCGAATTACCGGGACAAACTGGATGTGGTAGATCTTTTGAATGTAAAATGGGCTTAGTAACAGACGGAACTTCGGCATATATAATACTCACCTTAGTTTTTGTATTATATCCCACTGTCTTCGTAACACAAAAGTAACAATCATTTTCATGATTACTAGGTTCTCTCCATAGCATTGGTGAACCAAATGGAAGGTGTACGTTTTCTCCTGATGACCACCGGGGTAAAACCATTCTACAACTTTCGCAAAACACATGAGGCACCCACTTTTTATCTTGGTTTGCAACAGGAAATCCAAAATAATGAAGATACGCACTTTTTAACGAATATACAATGGGTCTTCTCTTTTTTGAAAATAAAAACTGTCCACAAACGTAGCAAAACGATCAGAATTTTGTTTACAATTTCTCCTCGACATTTTAAATCAATCCAAAACAAGATACAGGAATGGTGCTTTTGTTAATATACTTGGAATAAACCAAAATGAAACGAATTTTATCTGTATATGTTGTAACGTAAAATTTAATTTTTCTTATTATTATTTAGGAATTGTTAATGTACATTGATTATGATTGGCGTTTCTGTTGCCCTATTACTTAAGATACATGTGAGTGTACCGTGTCGCTTGTTTCTCTTATTTAGCGAGTGGTGGGTGCTAAAAGTCGCACATGCGCGAAATGAGGTCTTTATCATTGAAGCTCGAATTCAAGGTAACAGATCAAAAGAAAGAGCACTTTTTTATTTTCGTTGCTCGAGTACAAAAGCCTAAGGATGTAATTTATATTAAAATTGCAAATGCTTTACTCAAATATTCTTTTTTTGTAATAATGTTTTGTCACTGTTTTTTTTTATAATGAATTATTAAAGTTATAATGACTGTTTAAACTTATTTCATATTTGGTTCGATGCCACCTTTGGTAAGTTCTTTGTTTACAATCTATTTTATTGTATTTTTTTTTGGTGTGTTCATATATTACGTAACGTTTTTATATTTTGAATAAGATAAGTACATATTTGTGAATATGTATGTGAATGAATATGCTTAACCAAAACACAAATGTTTGTATATGTTTGCTTAACTTAAAATAATTTAAAGTCAATATTAAATAGAGAAACCTATAGCAAGTTCTAATTGAAAATGAAAAATTGTATATCTTATTATCTCTTTTTATTAATATGTTTTTATCTTAATAATCGTAATAGAGTTGGATGACGTGTATCTACAAATTGTGAACGTGTGTGAACAGTTCTCTGTAAATTTGTTAAAATTTGAGTTTTTTTTTGAATTCTATTAAAAGATCAAATCTACTTTCTAATAACTACAATAAAATTAGAACTAGTGTGAAATAATAGTTGTTACGGGGACTATGAAGAAAAAATAAAAACAATAACTATAAAATTAATAAAACGGTATAACCTAAAGTGTGAATTAAATCTACAAAATTTAATAGAGACAATTCAGTTCATAAATTCAAATTCAATGAAATAAAAAACAAAATCAATCTACGGCATCTATACTTAATTAATTTAAAGATTGCTATTGTGACAAAAATTACGACACCGTACATATTACTGAAATCGTATACTATCTTGCTGACCATTGTTTATTGCAATCTTAGAAACGCAGAATTACAAAAATATTAAAAAATATACACATCATCTATTAATTTCCAACACTGAAATTTTGCTGACTACTGTTTGGTTACTTTTTATTTAAAAATATAAAAATAGTTAATTTTAAAAAAATCGTCAACTTTAAATAAATTATAAAAATGGAAACAAATCTAAGTGATGTATTATCAAAAATTTTTGCCGAATTAAAGGATATAAAAACAGAAATAAAAGGGACGAATAACAAAATAGATGAGTTTAAATATCAGCCTGCAAAAAACTAAGGAACGAATAGACATTATTGAAAAAAAAGTCAGTGAACAAGAAAAGTATGTAGAACACGTATTTAAGGAGACAAAAAAGAACAATATTATAATGTATCGAATAAATGAGACCATGGATGAGACTGTAGAAATGCTACGTGGCGATATTATAACATTTTTTAAAAATAAATTAGGAACAATATTTTTAGAAATGGACATACCTGAAATATATCGATTGGGACAGAAAAGAAACAACTATTGTCGTCCGATATTTGTAAGATTTAATAACAGAGCCAAAAAACTGGAGATATTTAAAAATATAAAGAAACTCAAAAACGAAACAGTTAGAATTTCAAATGATTTGACACCTAAAGAAAGAGAAGAAAGGAAAAAGCTTGGAGAGATTGTTAGAAATAAAAGTAATATTAATTTAACAGAATATCTATTTTGTAGACAAGAATATAAGAATAAATGTAATGAAATCAAAGAAATTGCACAAAAACAGTTCAAAACAAAGCTCCAAAACATTGCAGATCATGGAACTATTCAACAATTCTGGAATTTTTTTACACAGAAGAAAACCAGTTCAAGTATGAGCATTAGCGAAATTAAATGGATAAAACATTACGATAATATTTACAATAGGAATAATAGATGGACGCCGAATTCAGAACTAAGCCCTATAAATTACATAGAAGATTTGGATAAAAATATTGAAGTAGAAGAAATATATTTGGCATTACAAAATATGAAAAATAACAAACAACCTGGGATAAATGGAATTCCAACCGAATTTTACAAACAGATGATAAAAACTAATCATTGTAATGTAGCAACGTTATGCAATCTTTTTAATAAAATCAGTCAGAAGAAAATAATACCGGCACACTGGAATCTAGGTCTAATAGTAAATATATTTAAAGGTAAAGGCAATGTTGAAGATCCCGACAATTACAGGCCGATAACACTTTTAAATGTACTAAGTAAAATCTACACAAAAATATTGGCAAATCGTATCCAAGACTGGAGTGAGAAAGGAAATATTTTATCACCGTATCAGAACGGATTTCGAAAAGGATATAGCTGTGTGGATAACATTATGCTTATAAATATTATCATAGAACATGTATTTCGGAAAAAAAGAGGGAAACTTTACGTATGCTTCGTAGATCTAGAGAAGGCCTTCGATACTGTTAAGAGGGAAGCTCTTTGGTACAAGTTATTAGCGAAAGGTTTATCTCGTAATATAGTTTCTATTCTACAAGAAATATATAAAAATGTCAATTACTGCATATCCTTAGGAAATAATGAAATATCGAAAGTAAATAATACTAAAAATGGATTACGACAGGGATGCCAGCTCTCTCCAATTTTATTTAATCTATTCATAGACGATGTTACCAAAATGTTAGAAGGAAGTGAACTGCACGCTCCGAATATTGGTAAAAAAGAAATTGGGAAACTGTTATATGCGGATGATCTTATAATAATGTCTGAATCACCCATAGGACTTCAACGGGCAATTAATAAACTCAAAAATTACATGGATGAATGGAAACTGTCAGTAAATGTAAAAAAGACCAAAGTTATGATCATAAGTAACGGCAAGAAAACAAGCGAAAAGCATAAATGGTTTTTTGAAAAAGATGAAATTGAAATTGTATCAAAATTCAAATACCTGGGCGTCATACTCTCAAACAATGGAAATTTCGATGATTGTGTAAAAGAAAAATGGACACAAGTCAAACAAGCTGTAGGGATAGTTAGATCCAGAACAGCTTCGCAAGAAAATATAACTCCAAATTTATATATGAAAGTGTTTAACACAAAAATCGAACCGATTATAACCTATGGAAGCGAAATATGGGGGCCTTATTCAAAGTCATCTTCAATAGACCAAGTTAGTAACAATTTTGGAAAAGAAGTACTACAAATAAATAAGAGAACTTCAAATCTAGGATGTATGATAGAACTTGGAAAAGTCCCAACTAGTGTTAAAGTTAAAATCCGATACATAAATTATTTTACAAAAATATGGTATGATCAAAACAAAATTTTACAAAATTACTGTTTAAAATATCAAATAGAGCAGTCTACAAATACTAGTAACTGGTCACATCGAATCGTTACTGAAATAAAGAAATTCAAAATAAGCGAAGTATTGAATCAGAGGGAATACACGTACAAACTGAAAATGCAAATTACACAAAATATCACTAATCAATATTATGAAGATACACTTGCTGAAATTTGTAAAATGAAATCTCTTCATTTATTCAGAAATCTGCATCATTATCAACAAGGAGCGCATTATTTAGAAATAATTGAAAATAAAGATCACCGAAGAACTTTGGCTAATTTTCGGATCATGGATATGGGAAATTGGAACAAAAAACAAAAGAGGAGACATTAGACTTTGTGTGCTATGTAATGAGATTGAAACCCCCGAACACTTTTTTATCGATTGTAACGGATGCGATTTCATTAGGCAAAAACATGAAATTAGAAAGTGTGAAGCAAACTCAGAAGTATATGAGCTATTTAATAATAAAGTTGCACATGATTTGAATCAACTTAGTTCGTTTATTGCTGAAGTATTATTAATTAGGAAACATAAAATATAACGCCCTGAATGTTTACTCTCCTATTATTACAAAATTATTCTTGTCTATATGATAAATATATAATATTTCTGTTAATTAAACTAGTACTATTTATTAATCATAATTTTAATTAGAGTTAACTCAAATTTTAACAGTTAAATTGTTATAACACATAGAAATTGTACAGAATTTTCATTGTAAATATTTGTAACTTGACTTTATGTCAATTATTAAATAAAATAAATAAAAAAATAAAAAAAATATTTTGAATAACATAATCTAGTGCTATAGAATTAAAATATTTTGAATAACATAAGTGCTAGAATAACATAATCTAGACCGGATTGTTCATTCAGCCTTAATTTGCTTTTTTTTAGACCTTTATACGACCACTTCTCGCTGAGATATCCGACTTTGAATGGAAAATGATCATTTCGCCTTTGACCATCGATATCTCAGCAACCAATGATCACACAGAAAATTAAAGGTGTGTTTTAAAAACCCGAATAAATTCTCTACAAGGACTAGCCATTGTTTTTTAAAAAAATTTTTTTTGTATACTGTACATGAATTTGAAAAATCAAAAAAAAAAGAACTTTTGGGGAATTTTTGGAAAATCAAGCGCTGAATTAAAAATTTCTAGAAAACCATTAATGTTAAGTGTACCTTTTACAGTTCAATATACCAACAAAAACCTCACGGAGTTTCAATTTAATCCGTCTAGCCGTTTTTTTGTTTCATTCGATTGAATTTTTGAAAAAATTAAAGGATCATTTTTTTAGTCTTAAACTTTCATAATCTTCAACAAAATGAAAAAAAATGTTCCCAGCTTTTTTCACATTTTTCTCAATAACAGTATTTAAATTTATAAAAAAAAAAAATATCTTAAAAAATTTTCAAAAAAAAAAATTTTTTTTAAGAATTTTTCGAAAAAGTTTTTCAAAAATTTTCTTGAAAAATTAAAAAAAAAATTTTTAAGATATTTTTTTTTTTTACAAATTTAAATACTGTTATTGAGAAAAATGTGAAAAAAGCTGAGAAAATGGATGGATTAAACTGAAACTCGGTGGAGTTTTTGTGGGTGTATTGAACTGTAAAATGCACACTTAACATTAATGGTTTTCTCGAAATTTTTAATTCAGCGCTTGATTTTCCAAAAAACCACCAAAAGCTCTTTTTTTCTTGATTTTTCAAATTCAGTAGAATATTCAAAAAAAAATTTTTTTTTGAAAAAACAATGGCTAATCCTTGTAGAGAATTTAATCGGGTTTTTAAAACACAGCATCAATTTTCTGTGTGATCATTGGTTGTTGAGATATCGATGGTCAAAGACGAAATGATCCTTTTCCATTCAAAGTCGGATATCTCAGCGAGAAGTGGTCGTATAAAGGTCTAAAAAGAAGTAAATTAAAACTGAATGAACAAGTTATCCGGTCCATATGGTGGTGAAGTCGAAAATTTTTTTTCCAAGTGCGTGGACCAAAAAAACAAAAAAATTTCAAAATTTTTTTTTTCAGTGTATTTATTAGGATCGAGCGATACACGTTACTTTGAAAATTTTTTTTAGCGCAAGATCTGAAAACTAGAAACTTCCAGCTTTAAATTGCTTTGCTTACAGTAGAATGGCTAGGCCGATTCTGTGACACAGTAAAACCTCAATTATCCGGACTACTTTTTTGACCGTGTTAAGAACCGTGTAGTTTGGGGTCCTACTGTACCCAGTGTATGAATTGACCTTTGACCCGGCACGTACCGAGTACATGTATTTAAAATTTGTTGTTGACATTTGACCCCAACACTCGCTTATACTGTTGGCCTTGAAATTCCAAACACATGAGTCATCACCAGCAACCAAATTAATTTATGTTAACCCATTATGCGTCATCACAATTTACTTATAACAATTTCATTTTGTGTTAACCCATTACCAGCCAAACCTAACGCATGCGCAGACTGAATTTAAGTACATGACGCATGCGCAGACTGAATTTTAGGTTACAATTTGATAGATGGGGTACACTACCGCATCAAAAATATGGGGAATACCCTAACTCGGGGGTGGCCCCAAACTTTTGATACCGTACTGTACTTAAATTTTTGGTACACTGCCGTGTCAAAAGTGTGGACCCCCCTGGCCAAAAAGGTATCCGATCACTTTTTGAAGCGTACTGTACGTGCAAACCTTGACCCCAACACGCGCTTGCCTTAATTGCGCCATCTTAAACGAACTATCACGTCAAAAAATGTGGGGAATACCCTAACTCGGGGGTGGCCCCAAACTTTTGACGCCGTACTGTACTTAAATTTTTGGTACACTGCCGTGTCAAAAGTGTGGGCCCCCCTGACCAAAAAGGTGCCCGATCACTTTTTGAAGCGCACTGTACGTGCAAACCTTAACCCCAACACGCGCTTACCTTAATTGCATCATTTTAAACGAACTACCAAGTCAAAAATGTGGGGAATACCCTAACCCAAGGGGCGGCCGCTAAATTTTGTCGGGGGCGCACTGTATCAAGCGCTAGATTTTAAGATTAGACTCCGGGGTCCAGATTTCTGACCGCTACTGTACTGTAAATCGAGTGTCTACTGTACTTTTCAACAAGTTTAAGCCTGTTTTCAGCAAAGTCAGCACTTTTTTAATTTGTTTATTTATATAAGTTTTAATTTAAAAAAAATGTTTATTTAAGATTTTGATGACTCAGCAATTTTTTTGTTTGGATTTCAAATACGAAACAGTCTTCTTGGAATTTTTAATTTATGGCCTGATTGTTGAATTATAATTATAGTATGATTCATACAAGCGGGGATTTTTGTTATATTTGTTTATTTATATAATAATTTTGGATCATGTAATAATTTTAAAATTGTTTATTTAAGATTGGGAGGCCGCTAAATTTTGTGGGGGCACTGTACCAAGCGCTACCGCAAAACTAACTTCAGACTCCAGGGTCCAGATGTCTGACCGCTACTGTACTGCCGGAAATTTGGGTGTCAACTGTAACTCAGGGGTTTTTGTGTATATTTAACCTTGGAAAATTCCAGGAATTTTTATCAGTTTTAACATAAACAAACAACTAATAATTAAATGTTTGTTTTAGCTGAATTATGATCGTAACACTCATATAAGGAGTTTTTTTGGTATAAGAAAGATGACGTCATGGAATATTAATGAGTTAAAAAATTGTTTAGTAAAAAATATCAACCATTGTAGGCCTCAAGCAAGAAATTATTTTTATCAGTTTTAATACTTTAACATTTAACCTACAGTGACCAATTTTTTAGTTAACTAACAGAAGTTCTTGAAATTTTAACAAGTTACAAAAAATATTACTTCTTATGGTGCACAACATTTTTGAATTTGACTGTAGCACAAAACTGTTTCTATATCAAACGAAAATTATCTGAAATAATTCAGTATGTACATATGTATAGACTCTGTATATTAAAAATATTTTATGTATACACTCTGTATATTGAGAATAAGAAAGAAAATTTGTATATAAATTTAATTTTTATGAATACTAGTAAACGAATTGTATAGCCATTTATGAATAAGTATTAAATCTAATTATAAAATAATTTATAAATATTGCAAAAAATTTGTTTAATCAGCAAAATCAATGTATATCATTTTAATACTGATACATATTTATATTAGGGTATAATAGTATTGTATTGTATTTAACATTTTTAAACAGAATAAAAGTTCAATTTTTGGTTTTAAATTACTATAAGTTAAACACGTCGCTTAATATAAAAATGATAACAGCATTGAGTTTTACTAAATTTTTAAGTCTGTAAAATCAAAATTTTTTATAGACACATAGAATATTTTGAATTTGCTACTTTATCATTAACATACAAATAATATCATGTATATATAACGGGTGTATATTTAGTATTTTTAATAAATATTTTAGTATACAGGGTGTATCATGAAATATGCTTTTCAATTAGAATAATAAATTTCATAAGATTTTTGTTAATACTCTTATAGGTTAACGAAAGAAACTTTTTGCTGTAAAAAAATAGGGGAATGCAGGGTAATAATTAAATAAAACGCACATATCTTTTTTTTTTTAAATTTTATTTATAGAATATGCATACAAAAAATTAAATTGCTTAAATCTATATATTACTTAAAATCTATTTATTTTCCATATAAAAATTTTTTAAAAGAATACAATTTTCTAATGGACAAATTTTATCTGAATGAAGCATACAGCGTCTTGAATAATATTCATCTCGCAGAATGGAAATCTTCGGTACATCAAATATTTCTTCCAAATTCAAAATCCACGGCTGGTTTTCGGTACCATCAAACAAACTTGATATCCATTTCTTCTTTTCACCACCCTTGACGTATATAACATCATACTTCTTTAATATAGGTTTCAATATGGTATGAAGTTTTTTGTATGGAATAAATCCATACGACCAAGGTATCCCATGCCAATTTCGGTAAAGCCAACTGGCTACTCGTTGATATTTCTTCGGCAACTCGTTGAAATCAAACGGTGCGTCGAATATAAGATGTAATATATCATCCGAATTTTCTGCAGCAATACCAACTTCTTTAAAATAAAATTCGTTGTTAGCTCCTTGATAGCCTTGTATGTCAAGAAACGCCATTTTTTACCGCCACCGTAGAACTGAAATTATTCACACAATCCACAACTTTATATAGAATAATTAAAAGTGGTGGGGGTAGTTAGTTAATTTGTGGAACGTATTCGAAAATGGCTATTAATAGCTATTGCTAGTTTACCATCAAATTACAAACTGTTAATAATATTTAGCACATTTGTGAGTACCAGGTTCTTTTCACTTTAAGACCTAGTGATTTAAGGAATGCTAAATTTTCAGGTGAAATGTGTTGTTGCTCAAAAGTTTTACGTTTAATGATCTTAGGTTTCGAAAGTCCTTTGCTAGGTTCTCTAGCGGTGGACTGCGCTGAATTGTAAATTAACATGGTTCCAAAATGTAATTGTTTTACCACGAAAGTATAATTTTCAACGAAAGAGATGTTAACTCTTTGACAACCACCGGTAAATAGATAATATTTTATGTAAGTTCAACTATTTTATACCCTTCAACCATGATAAGGTGTATAAGCTTGAGTATAACTCAGCAAATTATATAGCGGTGGTGACGTAACACACAAATGCGGTGGTTGTGTTGCGTTTGTGGCGGTGGCGGTGCTTGTGTGGCGGTTGTGTGGTGGTGGCGGTGGTGTTTGTGTGGCGGTGGCGGTGGTGTTTATGTGGTGGCGGCGGTGGTGTTTGTGTGGCGGTGGTATTTGTATGGTGGTTTCGGTGGTTGTGTGGTGGTTGTGGGGGTGGCGGGGTAGCAGCGGTGTTTGCGGCTGACGTGCACAACTTTATCATTAATTCAATCGAAGCAGCAATTTACTCTAGACAATAAATCGGTGGTGACATCTCGCGGTGTTTGTTGAACGCAATATCTAAATTAATCATCATCATAATCGCTAGCATCTTCTTTATCAGTTTCATCCAGATAATCACCTAGCGGCTCAATAACATCAGCCTTTTGAAGTTCACGAAGTATAGAGAATATTTCTTGACCGACAGTAGTTTCTCTTAAAGCATCTAACTCTTCGATTAAAGCTTCACTATCGTCAACGTTAAACAATATGTTTTTATTTTCCTCTATACTCCGAATAATATTTAGTATTTTTTCACCAGTCTCTGACGTCTCGTATAAACGTCGTAAGTCTTCTATTAAAGTATTAGGATTATGCCAGTATTTTATTTTTTTCGATTGCCCATCGAAACGATGCATGATGCCATTTCCAAACTGTGTTTGCAATTATGTAAACTGTACCACATGTAAAAGCCGCTGCAATTGCGAATAATTTAGTAAAATCAATCACCTGATTGCCACATCATAAGTATTGACCAATTCCACGGTTGTTAAAACAAACATTAGCATTTATTTAGTAATGAGGTATAACGTATATTTTGAGTAACAGTGGAATTGACCAATAGCTATTAATCAGTATTAAAGTTTTTGTTGAATACTCAAAATATACATTATACCTCATTATTAAATAAATGTTAATGTTTATTTGATATTTTCCATTGGTTGTGGTGTATAAACACTGATCATATGAAGGTGTGGTTGCTTTAGAGTAACTTAATTTGTAGCTGTGTGGGAATAAACATATCGGTGGGGTAAAATGAGCAACTCAAATTTTGTAGTTGTGTTGGGGTGGTGGTGGTGGTGGTGGTGGTGGTTTTTGTGGTGGCAACTCATAATTTATTTAAGCGACGTGCTGTAACAGAAATTGGTAGTGTATTGGCAAAATGTCTGAACAACACGGTGTTGAGTTAAGTATAAGTGATCTGTGGACCACTTTTACTGCCACTGATACAACAATGGATCCGGTTTTGGAGAAGTTGAATAAACTTGGTGCTGGTAAACCATTCAAATCGCTATCTACACTCAAACCGTATGAAACGTGGAAAATTCTTGATGTACGACGCATGGAAACTCGATATGGGCCAGCGGTTGCGGTGGAACTTGCAGATGCTCAAGTGTTCCTTCCAAAACGATTCGCGGATTTGGATGAGCAGACCATTCAATGTTTACGTACAGGACAATATTTTATTACATATAAAGGAACTGATTCTAGTGGTTTTTTACATATTGTTGAATTTAGTAAATAGCTATCACATGTATGATGTTAGATGTAAGATTAAGGTAACTGTCAGATATGAAAATGAATTGATTTACTTTTTAATTTTAATGCTGTAAACGTATATTTCATTAAAAAATAAATTATTTTACGTATAAATTTTTATATTGTTCTTATTTTACAACACACTAGAACCTCCCAAATTATATCTTGAATTATGATAAGACTCTCAGTAGGTATGGACGCAGTTGGCAACGCAATGTAATTGCCTATATTCAGGAGAAAGTATTCTAATGTTGGTGTTGAGTCACCTGACACTTGCATATGGCTCTTCATTCATTTTTCTGAACTAATTTCCAAACCGAAAGAGCGTAATGGGGGCAAAATGTGTAAGCCGGATGTCAACAGCTACTTCATGGAGTAAAATGAGCAACTCAGATGTGGTGTTTGCGGCGGCGGCGGCGGTGGTGGTGGCGGCGGCGGTGGCGGTGGCGGTGGTGGTGGTGGTGGTGGTGGTGGTGGTGGAGTATATAAGTAATCGCTAACACAATTCTGAATTAATCTTGTAAGACTAGTTGAGCTTTACACATCTATTATAATGTTCGAGTGTACGCGGTGCTATAAAAGCTTCTCGCGGAAAGATTCTCTTTCACGTCATATAAGAAATACACATATGCGGGAATTTTCACCAAAAAGGTTTGAAAATAGTTACTCTCTTGATCCGCTAAAAAGACAAACATTAGACACGGCTGATGACTTATCTAGTTATGATACCGGGAGGAATGATGTTGATGATGAATTTCTAAAAACAAAGTTGAAGAAAGGGTCAATCCACTTGAACAAAGAATTAAAGCTGCATCAAAAGCAATTCAAACTAAATTTAATAATTTAAGAAATCAAAATAATGTTTACACACCCAGCGATGAGTCTAATAACAGGGTTTTAACCACTTCTGATAGTGGAACTGTTATCATTCCCAAGTTAACTACAGCTTTGCAAACCCTTTTGGATATTTTATTAATCAAAGAAACTCAAAATAAAGTTGAGGATTCTAATGAACGAATAGCAATAAAACGTCCAGTCAATTCAACGGATCAAGAGCTACTTGCTAAGCGTATCAATTACAACGACTCGGAAAATGCTAATGGGCAATCGAAAAAAATAAAATACTGGCATAATCCTAATACTTTAATAGATGACTTACGACGTTTATACGAGACGTCAGAGACTGGTGAAAAAATACTAAATATTATTCGGAGTATAGAGGAAAATAAAAACATATTGTTTAACGTTGACGATAGTGAAGCTTTAATCGAAGAGTTAGATGCTTTAAGAGAAACTACTGTCGGTCAAGAAATATTCTCTATACTTCGTGAACTTCAAAAGGCTGATGTTATTGAGCCGCTAGGTGATTATCTGGATGAAACTGATAAAGAAGATGCTAGCGATTATGATGATGATTAATTTAGATATTGCGTTCAACAAACACCGCGAGATGTCACCACCGATTTATTGTCTAGAGTAAATTGCTGCTTCGATTGAATTAATGATAAAGTTGTGCACGTCAGCCGCAAACACCGCTGCTACCCCGCCACCCCCACCACCACCACACAACCACCGAAACCACCATACAAATACCACCGCCACACAAACACCACCGCCGCCACCACATAAACACCACCGCCACCGCCACACAAACACCACCGCCACCACCACACAACCGCCACACAAACACCGCCACCGCCACAAACGCAACACAACCACCGCATTTGTGTGTTACGTCACCACCGCTATATAATTTGCTGAGTTATACTCAAGCTTATACACCTTATCATGGTTGAAGGGTATAAAATAGTTGAACTTACATAAAATATTATCTATTTACCGGTGGTTGTCAAAGAGTTAACATCTCTTTCGTTGAAAATTATACTTTCGTGGTAAAACAATTACATTTTGGAACCATGTTAATTTACAATTCAGCGCAGTCCACCGCTAGAGAACCTAGCAAAGGACTTTCGAAACCTAAGATCATTAAACGTAAAACTTTTGAGCAACAACACATTTCACCTGAAAATTTAGCATTCCTTAAATCACTAGGTCTTAAAGTGAAAAGAACCTGGTACTCACAAATGTGCTAAATATTATTAACAGTTTGTAATTTGATGGTAAACTAGCAATAGCTATTAATAGCCATTTTCGAATACGTTCCACAAATTAACTAACTACCCCCACCACTTTTAATTATTCTATATAAAGTTGTGGATTGTGTGAATAATTTCAGTTCTACGGTGGCGGTAAAAAATGGCGTTTCTTGACATACAAGGCTATCAAGGAGCTAACAACGAATTTTATTTTAAAGAAGTTGGTATTGCTGCAGAAAATTCGGATGATATATTACATCTTATATTCGACGCACCGTTTGATTTCAACGAGTTGCCGAAGAAATATCAACGAGTAGCCAGTTGGCTTTACCGAAATTGGCATGGGATACCTTGGTCGTATGGATTTATTCCATACAAAAAACTTCATACCATATTGAAACCTATATTAAAGAAGTATGATGTTATATACGTCAAGGGTGGTGAAAAGAAGAAATGGATATCAAGTTTGTTTGATGGTACCGAAAACCAGCCGTGGATTTTGAATTTGGAAGAAATATTTGATGTACCGAAGATTTCCATTCTGCGAGATGAATATTATTCAAGACGCTGTATGCTTCATTCAGATAAAATTTGTTCATTAGAAAATTGTATTCTTTTAAAAAATTTTTATATGGAAAATAAATAGATTTTAAGTAATATATAGATTTAAGCAATTTAATTTTTTGTATGCATATTCTATAAATAAAATTTAAAAAAAAAAAAAGATATGTGCGTTTTATTTAATTATTACCCTGCATTCCCCTATTTTTTTACAGCAAAAAGTTTCTTTCGTTAACCTATAAGAGTATTAACAAAAATCTTATGAAATTTATTATTCTAATTGAAAAGCATATTTCATGATACACCCTGTATACTAAAATATTTATTAAAAATACTAAATATACACCCGTTATATATACATGATATTATTTGTATGTTAATGATAAAGTAGCAAATTCAAAATATTCTATGTGTCTACAAAAAATTTTGATTTTACAGACTTAAAAATTTAGTAAAACTCAATGCTGTTATCATTTTTATATTAAGCGACGTGTTTAACTTATAGTAATTTAAAACCAAAAATTGAACTTTTATTCTGTTTAAAAATGTTAAATACAATACAATACTATTATACCCTAATATAAATATGTATCAGTATTAAAATGATATACATTGATTTTGCTGATTAAACAAATTTTTTGCAATATTTATAAATTATTTTATAATTAGATTTAATACTTATTCATAAATGGCTATACAATTCGTTTACTAGTGTTCATAAAAATTAAAATTATATACAAATTTTCTTTCTTATTCTCAATATACAGAGTGTATACATAAAATATTTTTAATATACAGAGTCTATACATATGTACATACTGAATTATTTCAGATAATTTTCGTTTGATATAGAAACAGTTTTGTGCTACAGTCAAATTCAAAAATGTTGTGCACCATAAGAAGTAATATTTTTTGTAACTTGTTAAAATTTCAAGAACTTCTGTTAGTTAACTAAAAAATTGGTCACTGTAGGTTAAATGTTAAAGTATTAAAACTGATAAAAATAATTTCTTGCTTGAGGCCTACAATGGTTGATATTTTTTACTAAACAATTTTTTAACTCATTAATATTCCATGACGTCATCTTTCTTATACCAAAAAAACTCCTTATATGAGTGTTACGATCATAATTCAGCTAAAACAAACATTTAATTATTAGTTGTTTGTTTATGTTAAAACTGATAAAAATTCCTGGAATTTTCCAAGGTTAAATATACACAAAAACCCCTGAGTTACAGTTGACACCCAAATTTCCGGCAGTACAGTAGCGGTCAGACATCTGGACCCTGGAGTCTGAAGTTAGTTTTGCGGTAGCGCTTGGTACAGTGCCCCCACAAAATTTAGCGGCCTCCCAATCTTAAATAAACAATTTTAAAATTATTACATGATCCAAAATTATTATATAAATAAACAAATATAACAAAAATCCCCGCTTGTATGAATCATACTATAATTATAATTCAACAATCAGGCCATAAATTAAAAATTCCAAGAAGACTGTTTCGTATTTGAAATCCAAACAAAAAAATTGCTGAGTCATCAAAATCTTAAATAAACATTTTTTTTAAATTAAAACTTATATAAATAAACAAATTAAAAAAGTGCTGACTTTGCTGAAAACAGGCTTAAACTTGTTGAAAAGTACAGTAGACACTCGATTTACAGTACAGTAGCGGTCAGAAATCTGGACCCCGGAGTCTAATCTTAAAATCTAGCGCTTGATACAGTGCGCCCCCGACAAAATTTAGCGGCCGCCCCTTGGGTTAGGGTATTCCCCACATTTTTGACTTGGTAGTTCGTTTAAAATGATGCAATTAAGGTAAGCGCGTGTTGGGGTTAAGGTTTGCACGTACAGTGCGCTTCAAAAAGTGATCGGGCACCTTTTTGGTCAGGGGGGCCCGCACTTTTGACACGGCAGTGTACCAAAAATTTAAGTACAGTACGGCGTCAAAAGTTTGGGGCCACTCCTGGGTTAGGGTATTCCCCACATTTTTTGACGTGATAGTTCGTTTAAGATAGCGCAATTAAGGCAAGCGCGTGTTGGGGTCAAGGTTTGCACGTACAGTACGCTTCAAAAAGTGATAGGGTACCTTTTTGGCCAGGGGGGTCCACACTTTTGACACGGCAGTGTACCAAAAATTTAAGTACAGTACGGTATCAAAAGTTTGGGGCCACCCCCGAGTTAGGGTATTCCCCATATTTTTGATGCGGTAGTGTACCCCATCTATCAAATTGTAACCTAAAATTCAGTCTGCGCATGCGTCATGTACTTAAATTCAGTCTGCGCATGCGTTAGGTTTGGCTGGTAATGGGTTAACACAAAATGAAATTGTTATAAGTAAATTGTGATGACGCATAATGGGTTAACATAAATTAATTTGGTTGCTGGTGATGACTCATGTGTTTGGAATTTCAAGGCCAACAGTATAAGCGAGTGTTGGGGTCAAATGTCAACAACAAATTTTAAATACATGTACTCGGTACGTGCCGGGTCAAAGGTCAATTCATACACTAGGTACAGTAGGACCCCAAACTACACGGTTCTTAACACGGTCAAAAAAGTAGTCCGGATAATTGAGGTTTTACTGTGTCACAGAATCGGCCTAGCCATTCTACTGCTTACGACTCCTATACGACCATTTTTTACGAAGATACAGCCATTCGAAAAACTGCTAAAAATTAGGAATTTTTTTGGATCCTTTAATTTTTTCCGCTAGTGTATTTGACTGCAGAAAGAAATTGTGACGTGATAGAATATTTCTGCTGATATATTTAGGTTTAAGGAAGGTAGATTAAGATATTTATATACATAAATTTCTTTCGGGTTATAAAAAAAAAGTTAAAATTTGTAAACTCGTGTTAGGTGTAATTTATAGGTGTCGACTCGAACATAGGTATTTGTATATTAAAAATTGTATTGGTTGTATTGGGACCCGTCAAATGGGAGGGACTTAAAAAACATGACGGAGATGGGGGAAAAATTTCCATAGTTTCTATAGATCTCCGTGTAATGTCAAAATTTTTAAAATAATATATAATGATAAATATTCGTACGATATGTGACTGGGCTGATACAAATCCTCGAAAAAGGAATTTTATCGAAGGTGAACGTGTTTTACAAGCCGGTCACATCATAAAATGTGGAAAAAATGGAAATTCAAATGCATGTTCGGGTGTAGTGAATTTGACAGCATATTGTTTACAGACTTCGCAATTGAAAGAAGATCCTCATGAAATAAATGCTGAAGTGACACTAAATGGCAATATATTATCAATGAAGTGTTCGTGTACAGCTGGATTAGATGAACGTTGCAAACATTTAATTACAACATTATTTTATTGCAGCAGGTAGGTGCCAAATCCAAAATATTTGTATCATATCGTCAGTATTAAATTCATTAAATATCTTGTATCATAAAATTTGACTTTTTTAACAGGAATAATATTAGTAAGGCTGAGGAGTTGTCCTGTACCGATAAGAAATGTGCTTGAAAGAGATGTTTTAAAGAAGCGTTAGAGAATTACACACCAGAATCACTGAAAGACCACAAATGCAACAAAACTGAAGTTAATGTCAAAATTTTTAAATTAAACGACAGCGATGTCGATGATATAGACAAGAAAGTTATAAATGATCTTCCTTCTTCTCATGCAGTAAACGAGTAAGTCATATAGTTTTACCAACTGTACAAACTAATCATTTTCTGATCCTTCATCCAAACACTAACTTCTAATTATGATTGACATATTGGGGCGACGTGATCCTATCAAAAAAATATATCGGCCAGCTTTGATTGCTAATCATGTGGATAAAAATACTTTAAAGGCAATTTTCAATAATCAAAGAAGTGAATTAATGGACACTATTGCAAATATTAAAGTGAATTCAAATCTTAGACACTGTTGCTTCGAGATGATTAAAAAATTATTTGTAAATGGCCTTGACTTAAGTGTAAAAACGTTACTTTCTTTTGAAAAATGGCGTCAGGAACGGCAATATAGGATAACCGGAACAACTTGTTATAATCTTTTTACTTATACCAAAAACAAAAACCCAGACTGGGAAAAGAAATGCGATTCTTTTTTCGGTATATTAGATTTTAAGAGTCAATACACGGAGTATGGAAAAAAAACGGAACAACAAGCTTTAGAAGTGTTCGTTAAAAATACAGGTTATAAAGTCTTGCAGACAAGTTTAATTATATGTCAGCAAAATTCGTGGCTGGCATTTTCTCCTGATAGAATTATTTTTGAAAACAGAAAGCCTCTAATCTTGCTTGAAATAAAATGCTCATTTAAAGGAAAGAGTATTAATATTAGTGAAACAATAAAACAAGAGTTTGAGAAATGTTTGAATTTCAGTGATAACCAGTTTTCACTAAAAAAGAAACATAAATATTATGGTCAAATCCAATTAGGAATGGCAATTTTGAATGCTCAAAAAACTATTTTTTTTATTTACCCTTCATTTGACAAGAGCGATGTGACAATTGAAATAAATTTCGATAAGAACTTTGTTATTGAAATGTTGACAAGCTTAAAACGAATATATTTTAATACTATGTTGCATCAAATATGTTTAAGAACTGACGATACCAAAGAAAATAGTGACAATTACAATAATTTAACATAACATATTTATTTATATATTTTACAATTTTATTCATACAAATTGTTATAAGTATTGAACAAATTCTTTAAAAAAAATTCAAATTAATTTTAAACATATTATAAGGTTGAGTTCATCGTTAAGCATATCAAAATAAAATAATGTAACAAATTATTAATAAATATTATTGTTCTTACAATGTTTTTGTACTTATTACTGTTGAAATAGAACCATTTATTCCATTTTTTAAGTATTAAGTCTTCATGAAATTTTTACTTTCTGTAATTGGTGAACCTAAGTTAACTGTCGCACATATTACAATAAAAATATCGTCAATTATTGGTACAAGAAAACTGGGCATGGTCTCTGCCATAATTTTAAAAATCTTGATTCTTTGATTGGAACGTTCTATGTGTACTCTTGCTCTTGCTACTTTCGATGTAATAATCGATTCTGATTTAGAGAATTGTTTTTTCCCCTTCAAGAATGGAGGTCAGTACAATATCCATTAATTTGCTTCACATTCATTGTCTATGATAAAACCTCTGTCGACCATAATGCCATCCCCGGGTTTCAAGAACTTTTGAATACCACAATTGTTGAATATAGCCTTATCACTTGTTCGGCCACCATAAGCTTTACTAACATACGATATATTTCCAGCTGGCGTTACACCTGTCATAAATTTACAGGTGTGCCCTTCTTTATACGAAGAATGATTTGACAGCAAAGATTTTTGGGTTGTTGTACAAATACTTCTGTACAGTCAAGAACGACTCTTGTATCTTCAAATCCTTCAAAACAGAGAGGAATGTTTTTCGAAATTGTTTCTTTAGAGGGCCATTTGACGATACCTTTAAGACAGGCACTTAAAATTTGAATCATTTCACGAAATACCCGTCGACACGTATTTTCAGAGCAACAGTTAAATAAAATGGCTAAACAATTGTATGACATATTTTGTTTTAATTTAACATAAGTCATCAGTATTGTATCACAAATACTCATTTTTACATTGTGATGCTCGAGTTCATTACCAAATTTCATCGTTACAATTTCAACAATAGTGTTTAAAATCGCGAAGGATTCAATTCCAGTAAACGTGCTTAATTGTGCATCACTTTTTAACATATTTATAAAGCTTGATGTGAGAAAAGTAGTATCAACTTGTGCTCCAAAATCTTTTATTGACTGACTTGATTGCCCACACTTTTAGCAACAGCTTGGTGTATATTGCTCATTACCAGTAGCAATTTACGAAATACCATGCGTGCTCTCTAATAAATCTTCTTCATATGATACAGATTGACCTGATTTTATAAATGCATGTTGCTCAAGATTTTCTTTTAATTTTTTCTTATTTACGTGTCTTTTCAAAGCTCTTTCTTTTCTATCATGTTTAACTTTTTCATTTGTAATATTGGGTAGATTTAGTGAAGGAACTGCAGTAGTTTTCAAACGTCTTAATTTTGCTGACACATCTATAATAAAAAAGATAAATTGAGAGTTTTTCAAATTAATAAATAAAATTTAATTTAAGAGCATAATATCATGAAGTATAAAAATCAGATTAGGTATGAAAGCAACTTACTTGGTGATATATAATTATCCATACAAAAATGACGTGAACACACTTTCATTCCAGAATTAACTTCCTTAATTTTTAAAACTTTCATCCAAGTCTACAGCTGATCCTTTCTCTCTGTTTTTCCAAATAAATTTTTATTATATATAAAACGATTACTTTTCATTGGAAAATAATGAAAACGTAATTCAACATCTTTATTATAAACACTATTACAACCTTCTACTGAATAAATTAGCTTTTTTTTCGAATTAGCTCGAGGAGAAAATTTTGCATATTCCATAGTTAATAAATTCTATGGTCAGATAACTCCTTTTATTTTTTTTACTGAATAGTTTCACGATTCACTGACATTTGTTCCTACCAAAACTATTCCCTCATTTTAGTACACAATTTTACCACCAGATGTCATATGTCCATTTGACGGATTCCAATTATAATATGCTTGGAACGTTAGTATTTCATAAATTTGTTCTTAAGATTGAATGGGAAGACTTTGTTTTCATAAAATATTAAAAGCATGTTCTACTTCATCTGGTAGTAGGATAGATCTAGGTATGATGTTTAATCTGGTGGAGTTAGTAGCTTCGGAAATTTGGGATAGGTGCGAATGTAATAGGTCTATATTAAATGTAAGTTGATAAAAACATTGTATGTATCGAAGATCTCCTTCTGTTCTGATCTTGTTTTGAATTTGTGTGCTGAGTAATTTTAACTTGTTTATTTGTTTCGGTTACTAAATTGTGTTGATTGAGTTTTAATGTTTCAGTTTCTTTATTAATTGCGTCCTGGTGATCCATATTTCCGATGATTTCTTTTATCATTGAGCCTAAGCCATCAATAAGTCCTCTCTTTATTCGTCTGAGATATAATTGGTTAAATACGATTTCTGTTTCTTGGTATTTTAATTTTATAGTGTTTATTATTCCATCTATTTGTCTTTGGAGTAAAGTTATCGAGTCTTTAATTTTGTCTAGGTTTTCTTTGTAAATGTTGAGGTTGAGGATGTGAATGAATTTACTGTAGCTTTTAATTATTTTGGCCCTAATTCGATTGCCACTAGGCTCGGGTTGTTCGTCATGTCTCTGATTTCTATTTTCTGCGTCCTTGCAATCGTTATTATCTAGTATTATTGCAGTCCTGTAACAAGTTCGGTCTCTTTAATTTTTGTTTGGGGAGTTTTCTATTTTTATCGTTTGTTACCCTATTGTTTGTTTAAATTCTAACTTGTTTAAATTTGGGGTGTAATTTGTTATTGTGCCGATTTTCTTGGAAGTATGCGATTTGATTATTAGTATAGTTAAGAGGTTGTTCACGATTTTTATTGACTTTTTGTAGTTGCTTTCCTTTTTGCTGTACTTGTTGTGCGTATGATTCTTTATGGAATTCTTCAGTCGCTTGTTTAACGTTCGCTGTATTTGGGTCTAATTTTGCATTAAATTTTTTGCCACAGAATAGTTCAAAAGGTGTACATTTAATAGCTGAATGGATAGAGTGGTTATAATTGAATACTGCTTGCACCATAGTTGTATCAGCAGCGTATGATTTATTTCGATTGTGAATAAGACGACAGAGTTCAAGGAGCGTTGAATAAAATCTTTCTACGGGTGAGTTTCGGTGAATGTGGTTCGACCAATCAAAATACTAATATTAAATATGAAAACTACATCAAAAATACTAGTTTACTTGTTTTTGCTAAAAGCCGTTACGTTAAAGCTAAAAGCTCAAATCTTAATCTAAAATCTTACATGCGCACTCAATATTTTATTTATATCTTTAAAAATAACTTTTTAAATCGTTTTTATTTATTGTATTTATACTCTACAATTAATATTTTAACAAAATATTGGATAAAATTTTACTGTTATTCGTACAAAATTGAGGGCTCTATACAAATTCCAGTAACTTTAGTTAACTTCCGATTGGAAATTATTGTAATGGGTCCGATTTTACGAATCGAATTAATTTGGACATATCTCCATGTTTCAAGGCTACTACAATCCAAATTCATCGGTTTTAGATGTGTAATTAAACAGTAAATACCGGATAAAGTTTTCAGCAAATTCGGATAAGCGGTTTGTTTTTGTTTTTTTTGTTTTTTTTTGTTTTTTTGTTTTTTGTTTTTTGTTTTGTTTTTTTTTTTTTTTTTTTTTTTGATAAAAAAACACAATTAACTTTATTAACACAACATATATCATATAGATTTGTTATCATGTCTTTATTATATAGCGGCCTAAAAACCTAACTGATGTTAAAAACGCTAGCAAATTATTATAAAATTTAAGGGAAAAAAAAACACGAAATAAGAAACTTTTTATGAAATATATTTTGTCTCGCATATCTTGACAACAAAGGATAATAACGTTATCCTGAAATGAAAAAAGAATTATTTATGTACAGTAGTCTCTAGTGTTTAACGACACCCAATGGGAAGTTGACAGTGTGGGTAGACCTGTTCCCCCAAATTTTTAATATTGGAAACTGCTGAAATATTTTAAAAACAGAATCGACAGAGGCAAAATTTAAATTGACTAATAGTCATATTTCTTGCATATTTCTACGTAATTAATTACTACAGTTTTTATACATAACAAATTTTACTTTACAGTACAAATTATTCTTTTGAAATTAATGATCCAGCATTTTTATTAATTATTAAAATAGTACTCCTATTATTAAAATAGTACTCCTTTTATTAAAACAGAAAATTTAATATTTCACGATCACTACTAAAAATACAAAAGGCGTCATTACTCGCACATCTGTAAAATAATGGTAATTCGAACAGAATTCACCAATGTTGGAAAATCGGAAATAGGTTGTACTAAAAATTGGGTATAGTAAATATTTAATTTTTTCTGAAGACCCGTTAATAACTACGACCTTGGATTTATATATGTTAATATCCCTGTATCTTTTTTTGAACTCTAAAATAATTATATGCTACGGCAATTTAAATTTTGCTTCTACCAATTGTGTTTTTAAAATATTTCAACAGTTTCCAATATTAACTAGAACTACCGGAATCTGTATAGAGCCCTTAATTTTGTACGAGTAACATTATAGTAAAATTTTATCCAATATTTTTGTTTAAATATTAATTGCAGAGTATAAATACAATAAATAAAAACGATTTAAAAGTTATTCTCAAGAAAAACTCTTAGTTAATTTTACTATTAAAACAATAGGAACGCAAAAAGAAAGTAATTGCCCTATGGCCCGTGCATATGCAAATGCCAACTTAGCGCCTTAGTCGTTCACATTTGACATATATAAGGTTTTCTTTTATGATAATTGTATTCTGTTTTTATATACAGGCTCTGCCTCGTTACATTTTCAGTGCTTGTATCGAGACAAAGAAAAAGAAAACGTTAGGAACAACTGATAGTCTATTAAAAAGTAAAAACAAAATAGTTTAGTTTTTAAGCAGCTATTATGTCTCCCTTTAATGCAAATAATGTTCACAACAAATAATAGCAAACTTTTATTTACCTTTTTCTTAATAATGTTTCACAGGCACTCGATAATATTTGAAATTAGAAATACCTTTTTCTTGTTCTTTAATATTTTGCAACCATGATAACATCAAACTTGCTGATTTCTCTGTCTCTTGTTGTCTTGTTTTGGCTTTATTTTTGTTGAAAGCTCCTGGCGCCTTTTTAACATACTGATATAGTTTTATTTTGTATAAATACAAACATACAAGATAGTCACTATTAAAGTATTCAGTCAGCCACTGAAGATAACTAAACTTCAGCAGACTCATTGTTGACTGAGGCGAGACTGGTGATCGGCAGTTACGGATGGACCAAAAATATTGATATATTAAAATACCGATATTTTTTTATAAAAATTAAAATTTGTCCAAAGTAACTTGAAAACTTATTTAATAATGATTTCTTTTTGCTCAACTTAAATAAACTAATGTTTTATTGTTTTTTCTGTACCCGGTGTACTTAGTGTACCTCCAGTAACCCTGCAAATCGGTAGATCGATGTATTGAATGGTTTTCCTAAGCCGCTTGTTCAAAATTTCAGAAACGAAATTAAAGGAGCAAAATTAAATATCTACATAATTAATTTGTTACTAAAGAATTCAAAACATTTAGAAAACGTTTAAATACGTATTAAATTTAAAAATACAAGGAAACATTCATATAGGGATATAAACGAAGAGAAAATTAAGGCATTATAATGGCAAAACAAGAAAATAACCGGTCGTCACCGTGGAGGTACGTCGGGTTAGTTTGACCTCTATTATTAACACCAATGAGAACTTTATTCAGGAAAGGGCGACGTTAATGTTAAGGAATGGTTTGAACGATTGCAAAATCGAGCTGAATTAGAACAACATTAACAGGTAGTCAGTTACTCGCTATATTCAAATGTAAATTAGTAACGGAAGCCTATAGGTATTACAAAAGCGAAGCAGTTCTACAGTCACCCAGTATAACCTACAGGGAACTTAAAGCTAAATTTATCACACGATTTTCTCCGAGACGCGTATCAGGGGCAGCACAATATCGGTTAGCCAAAACATTTTAAAAAACAACGGAATCAGCCAGTTAAAACTCTTTAAAATCACACAGTTAAAACTCATTGCTCACGATTGCCTGGAAGAAGACTTACAAGATGCTTGTCCTGACGAAATTCCGGGTATCGAAAGAAAAAATACGGAATTGGTGTTAGCCCAATTTAAACAGAGCCTGAAACGTGTAATTGGTATACATCTCGTTCGGGAACCGAACCTCACTATAGACAAAGCTACGGAATTAGTGAAACAAAAGGAGATCAATCAAACGGGGGTCGATAAGTTTAGGGACGTTTATCAACGAGGATAGGAAAAGCCACGAACAGCGGAACACATGAAGAATAAGGAACGACGGTCGAGGACAAAATCAAACCTATCAGCGCCAACGTCCATAGGACATAACAAATAATCGGGAAACAGGAACCTGTTTGAATTGTTATCGACAGGGCCATCGCACGTATCAATATAGGTCCGAAATAGTATGTCGTAATTGCCATAGACCGGGACATATGGGACACGAATGCAGAAAAAATATAACAAAGGGATCCAGAGCAGGGAATCTGGGGTCACGAAGGAACCAAAATTTTTTAGGAAGAGGACAGCACCCACAACAGTGAGTTCCGAGGGAACCAACGGATAATTATCTCACGTACCTTTTTAGAAAAGGACATCGCCAATACCATCTCTGTCAGCGTCAATGGTCGTCAACAAGAATTAATCATAGATAACGGGAAGCACTGTTTCACTCCTCAAAAGAGGCGCACTCGGCAAGCATCGTCTGAAAGGGGATCAGGGGGACAGTCCAACTGTTATTGGAATTACGGGAGACGTGATACCACACAAAGGATACAACAACATTTAACATCGGGGAGCAAGAATTCAAATGTACCTCGTTAATCTGTGAATCTCTGCCAATCGACGCCGTGGGATTATTAGATAGGGACTTTCTGGTAACTAACAACGCCAGCTATAGGCACACATTACGTTGGATGGGATCACTGTTTCAATGGACTCTGGAACTCCAGTTGGAACGCTGTCGGTCTTAACAAAAGAAAATAATACAAAGTAAAGAGATCAACACGACAGACGAAATAAATCGTCGAAACTACCAACTCCAGGAACCATCAAGGCTGTAGGGCCCCTAGCACCTTCCAACGACTTATGGATACCATCCTGTCCGGAATCAAGGGAATAAAATGTCTTGCATATTTGGACGACATAATTATATCCAACGGAAATGGGATAGAAAAACACCTGGGACGCATACGGGAAGTCTTCGACTGCATACGAAAGGCCACCCTAAAACTAAAGCCCGATAAATGTGCATTCTTACAAACCGAGACTAAATACCTGGGACATATAATTTTAAATACAGGAATACACTCAGATCAGACCAAAACGGAGGCAGTCAGGAACTATCCACGACCGAAGGATGTTAAAGGAGTAAGGGCATTTATAGGACTCGTAGGCTTCTACCGAAGGAAATTCTCACAAACTACTAATTGCTGCTATATTATATATCAGGGGTGGCCATAACGTGGCTCGAGAGCCGCTTGCGGCTCGCGAGTCGATTTTGTGCGGCTCTTTAATGCTTCTCGAAAATTTGTTTTGATAGGTCTCTTTGAAATAAGAATAACATCTAAAATTTCTCGCAAAAAAATCAAATAACGATCTTTTTTAATGAGCCTAGCCTTGGACGAGTCTACCGATATTAAAGATAAACCACAGTTAGCAATATTTGTGAGATATGTATCAAAAACTTTAAAATCATGGAAGAGCTCTTAGACCTAGTTGCATTGAAGGATACTACTTGTGGTTATGACATTAAAGAAGCCCTGAATCATTAAAGAAGGTTGATGTTTTAAAAAAAAAATTAGTGCCTATCGAGAATATTGGCAGCATTGCTGCTGGTCGGTGCACCGAAGGAACAAACAAGGATTTATTGGGCTTTTAAATGCTGACAAATCATACCCTCCTTTTGTACATGTACATTGTATCATTTACAGAGGACACCTAGCAGCAAAATATTTCCAATATCCACAAGTTATGCAAGTAGTTTTTAAAATTGTAAACTACATTCGTTCAAGTGCTAAAACACACAGACAATTCAAATCCTTCATAGAAGAGCTGGATAATGACGACCTTCCTGATGATGTATCTTAGTATTCTTGGCAGATTTTTTCAGTTGCTTGAACCCATTAAACAATTTATGCAAGAAAAGGGAAAAGGTTTCCCTGAACTTGGTGACCTACAGTGGTTGTTAGATTTAAGTTTTTTAGAGATGATGTTTAGTATTTGCAGCAGCTGAACATGTCACTACAAGGTAGGGAACAGCTTATTTATGATTTATCACAGTGTATTTAGCCTTCATAACAAATTGAGGCTTTTTTAGAGAGATCTTGAAACCAAAACGTTCGCTCATTTCAAATGTTTAAAGAAAACTTCTGAAAGCCTTATTGACGATGACGTCCAGATTGAAATAAAAGGTTATTTGTGTAAATTGATCGGTCTTGCTGAAGAAATCAATGACAGATTCACTGATTTGAGAAAACTGAAACCTTCTTTTTCCTTCCTAGATAACCCTTTTGCTGTTGCTGTTGTAAGTGACGGCTGCCCCCTTTCATATCCAATAACAAAGAATATAGCAGCAATAGAGTTAGAAATACTTGAACTGCGTTAAATTTTGGAAAAACGTTCCAGCAGAGAAATATCCACTAGCAAAAGAATATGCTAAGAGACTTATTTCAATTTTTGGAACTACTTATGCCTATGAGTCTTTGTATTCAACAATGAAACTTATTAAATCCATCTGAATTAAATCCATCTGAACTAATTGATTAACACTTAACTGAACTCGTGCGAACTGCGCTCACCAGTTATAAGCCAGATTTCAAACATCTCGCGGCCAAAATGAACACAAGAAAAAGTACATCTCAAAATTAAGTTTTAGGTACCTAGGTGCATGTACTAACTAAAACAAAGTATGTTTACATATTACATAAATTTTTCATTCTCATGTCATAAATATTCTTAGTTTCATAAAAATGTAAAAAGTGTGTTCATTGTGTGAACCATAAATCTCAGAATGGCTTGGCTCACTCCGAATCGGCTTCATGGGTTTGCGGCTCCCAAAGGTAAAGTTAGTGGCCAGCCCTGTTATAAATCAGCATCCCCTTAGCTTTAACACCGAGTAATGTGTAGTAAACTTATCTGAGCTAGTCGAATCGATGGATCAAGTTGTCAGTATACCAACACCTAAATGTAACTTTGTAATATACATTGTAAATAAACTGCAAATTTTAACACCTAACAATATATTTTTTCATACCCATCATTATAATATATATATATATATATATATATATATATATATATATATATATATATATATATATATATATATATATATATATATATATTAGCGCTCAAAAGTATTTTGACAAGTCTTCTTTTGTTATTATCGTTGACCTGTCGTTATTAAGACTTAGTTCGATATTTTCTTTTTCTTTAGAAATTCATAACATTTAGGGGTCCTAATTTGTAAAAAATATCATCACTTTAATTACATTATTTGATTTAATACAATATTGTTTTTATTTTTTTAATATCTAACAAACTGTACTTGTCAAAATACTTTTGAGCGCTACTATATATATATATATATATATATATATATATATATATATATATATATATATATATATATATATATATATATAGTCAGGTGCAAAACTAAACCAACCCCTCATAATATTTCGAAATTATTTGGGAAGTAAATTTTAATAATAATCCTTTTTGAAAAAGTTTAGTTATTTTTAATAACTATAGACTACCAGCTACTTAACAGATATTAATTTGTATACATATCTGTTTATTTTGAATATGCGTTAATCCTTTTTCTTTGACTCACTTTTGCACCACATTTCTATTTGTGCTGACACAGAGTTTTCTACGCGATAAAAACATGTCCATACAGATTGAGTGTAGTCTAAATAAAGAATACAGCATCGACTTATTCTCAGTTTAAATCAGCGTGCCATAGCTAATGAATAAAGCTACATTTATTTTTAATTTACAATAATGTAGCTTATATCGAAATCTACTAAGAAAGTAGTGATTGAATTATTAAAAAGTAGACAATCTACAAGATATATCGTTCGGAAAATATTAGCCAATCGACAGTACAAAAAATTCGAAAAAAAAACGTAATTTACTAATAGAAAAAATGTTGGTGGTCGGAAAAAAAAACTATCAGGAGAGGATGTTAGAAGAGTTATTCGATATTTGGCTACCGGTGAAACATCTTTGGCTTCTGAGGCAACGAAACTTTTACAGAAAGACGTTGGCAAGTCAGTAAGTAAATGGACATTTCGTCGGGCATTACATTCCGCAAAGTTCCGAGCTGTCGAAAGAAAAAAGAGACCACTTCTCGCTAAAAAAATATTAAAGTCAGAAAATTCTTTTGTAAAACAATGTATAAAATGGTATGATGAGGATTGAATGAAGGTGATTTGGTCAGATGCGACTAAAATTAATAGGTACAGTACAGATAGTCCCGGTGGAACTGGAAAAGAACTAAATAATCAAGACAATCAAAGGATTACATTCAAACGATAAAGCATGGTGGTGGTAACGTCAAGTTGTGAGGCTATTTTTCAGCATTTGCTGCAGGTCCAATTAATAGGATTGATGGTAATATGAACAAAAAATTGTACTATAATATTCTCAGGATATATTTAACAGAAACAGTCGAAAACATACCATATCCAGAAGATGAAATAATATTTCAACATGACAACGATCCGAAACATACCTCGAAATTAGTAAAAAAAATTGGTTAAGTAAACAAAAATTCAAAGTCCTGATGTGGCCACCTCAAAGGCCTAATCTCAATCCTCTTGAAAATTTATGGTCATATCTAAATAATAAACTTTTGAATGAATATGAATCACCTCTGTCAAATTTAGATGTTTTATGGGAAGATGTGCAGGAACAGTGGTACAATGTCTCACCTGATCACTGCGAAAAGACTTGTCAAAAGTGTTAAAAACGATCACATGCTGTTAGAAAGACAAAAGGTCTGTGGACATAATATTAAAGTTTAATTATTTGATGCTCGCTACAAGTGGTGTAAAAGTGAACCAAAGGTCATTATGATTATTTGATTCTAAAATAGGCTTTTAAGCTAAATTAAGTTTATGTATTAACTTTATGTATCAATAAATGTACTTTTTAGTTATATAAATATTGTTTTGATTGTAAGGTTTATAATATATTCAAGGAGTACAAATATTCAAAACTTATATTGGTTGACTCAGTTTTGCACCTAACTATACAGTTTGCTTTGGAAAAACGTTTCGGATTCGTGCACAATATAGCGAACAAAGACAAATCATACACCATATTTAAGTTAAATAATGATAAACATACATTTTGTACAATGTTGCCTACTTTATTTAAATTTTACTAATAAGCAATAACCAGTAATATGACAATCGAACAACTGGAAGGGATTATCTATTATACATATGTATTTTCCATGTGTACAGTAATTAACAAAAATGTTCATATTCATAGTATTCTTTAGTTAAATTTTTTGGCGAATTCAAAAAAGAATAAACTTGATACTTTTACAAACTAGTAAAATCTATTTAATCTGACAATTCTAAAGTACAATAATAATAATGTGGCCGGTAGTTGGTGAGAAATAGTGGTTCCACAGACCCAATTACTCTATGAAATCGTAAGGTCATGAAGGAATTGAAGTGTAGTAGGGGCACGAAGATAGGAATAGTTTTAGTAAAATTGCAACATATCTCTCGAATACCTTAGTTGCTGATGCTGTTTACCTTTTGTATTTTGAAAGCGTGCATTATGTGGCAAGTTACAATTTATCTAATGATTTACTTTAAAATTAAACTACTTAATGCCCGAAGATCTAGACTTAAACAGTGTAGATTTTAAATTCTCGAGCACTATACGGGAAATATAATCAAAATATCTACTATATTCCATCATAATTATAAGTAGTTGACATCTTTTGTAAACCCATTTATGGTCAGTTAAACTTAAGATTAAAGCTAATCTGAAGATTATTTAAAAACAGCGTTAATTTTTCGTATAGTAAAAGTTAAATTGAATGTTACATTAAATTACAAAAAGAATTACCTCACTATCAAAACAGTCAAAAAATTACCATAATAATAACAATATTAATATTTTTATGTTTGTTATAGCAACAAATTTGTTTCTGTAGTTGCTTTTAATGATCACATGTTAGCAATGTTAGTTAACCTAACCCAAAAGATTGACAGAATTTAAAAATCTATAGTTAATTATAAAGTGTAACAATTAATTACTGCTTTAAATTCCAACTTAATATTACCATTTTTTTTCTTTAACTACAATTACACTCTTTACATTAAATTTCATTACATTCTTTCAAAAATATTTTTTGTTTAACTAAATACTTTTTCACAACAATGTGCTAACCGAGAGCAACAATAATAACTTGTAATAAATTATAACTTTTATATTTTAAGAATGGATCTATCTAACAATAAGTAGGAATGAATATTTTTGTTCATTACTGTATTTATTTGTTTTTAAAAGTGTTTTTTTTTTTACTGCAATGATTATAATTACCTTGAAGAAAAAATTGTATCATTTAACTGTTAGTTTTCTGAAAGAATAAAACAATATTTTTTATAAAATGTATACTACCCAAGAAAAATTCAAATTATTAAGTGGTACGTGATTTATAGCGCGGAGGAAGTCGTTGGGCGATTTATATTTACTTTTCCCGATCGTCCAGTCCCAACAACGAGAACGGTTTTGAATATTTTCCAGGCATTTGAAACTTTGGGGTGTATCACTGGATGCGAGAAATGCAAGGGTGATCGAGAGCAAAAACCTCTCACAGAAGAACGGTTACAAAAGGAAGTTGCGATATGCGCTTTTGTTGAAGCCATTGAACCTTGCTCAAGCAGGGAAATTTCGGAGCAAGTGGACGCTTCAAAGTCAACTGTGCAAAGCATTTTGAAAAAAATGGATATAAAGCTTAAAAAGTACAGCGCACTCAGGAAGTTTTCATCGAAGATCGAATCAGACGAATAGAGTTTTGTGAAGTCATGAGGGAAAGGATTGATAGAGATGAAAATTTTGTGAAAAACAATTTATTCACCGATGAAACGTCTTTTTTCCTTCATGGCTCTCACAACTCTTCCAAAGTCCGATATTGGTCTAGGGAAAATAAACACCTCAGTGAGCCGGTACGCACACAATACCCACAAAAATTAAATGTTTGGGCAGGTATTCTAAATGATTCCATTATTGGCCCTTTTCCCATTAATGGCAGTTTAGATGCCAGAAAGTATTTGCAGCTTCTTCAAAATGACGTTATTCCGGCAGTTTTAGCTTTGAACGGAAATTTGCAGGAAATCTGGTGTCAACAAACCAATGTCAACATCTGGTGTCCAGCACACAATTGTAGAACCGTCCAAAACTTCTTGGAAACTATATTTCCTGGAAGACTTATTGCAACGAGAGGGACAATTAAGTGGCCTCCCAGATATCCAGATTTATCACCAAACGACTTTTTTCTTTGGGGATATGTTAAGGGAGAAATTTTCAAGCATTTTCACGAAAGGGCCCATACTTTAGCGGACTTAAAAACTAAAGTTGAGAATATTTTAGAAAATATTAGCCCTGAAATGCTAGCAAATGTCCGCTCAGAGTTTTACGACAGACTGGGTTATGCGAGGCACGGCAGGGCGACATTTGTGAACCGTATCTTCATTAGTAGAATTTTCATCTTTTTATTTTTTTAAATAAGATTTTTCTTTGCATTTTATAAAGAATATTATTTAATTTTTTGCCAGAAAGGCTAATTATAAATTTTTGAGAACTATACTTTTATAATAATTGAGGTAGTAATAAAATAATTATTTATTTATTGACTACCTCATTTATTTTAAGGTCCAGGTAACTTTATGGTATAACATTTATTTTTAAAAAAATTAAGTAAGTCGCAGCAATAATGGAAAAAATTCCATTTAAAAAAAAAAAGAAAAATATAATTACTGATAACATTAGTTTTCATTCAAAAACAAAATTTTTGTAGTATCTTACCACATTCACTCGCGATTAATCTTAATTTTTAGTGCGAATGTATAAATTTGAGAATACTTTTAAGATGGTGATATTTCGTTATATTTATTACTCCTAAAAAAAGTACGTAGTGACGTTGTTTTTCTAATTAACTTTTTAAAATCTAAATAGAAATAAATATGAAGTGTATCGTAGATAGTTAAAAAATTGCGTTAAACAAAAAAATACTCAAAATTAAGGGATGGCTTTCTTTAAATAAGTAAAAATATTTTATTAATTTTTCGATATTTATTTTCGATAATTAGAATATATATATTTAGAATATATGAAAACATATACTAAAATTCGTCTATCTATAATCCATCACCTCACCCGAACATGAGAAGTTATCGGACGCTTACTGTATAAATTTAAAATAATACGTAGGTTGTAAAACGAATAAAAATTTTTCAATATCTCCTTAAAATTACATAACCAATTTCAAAAAAATAATTGACATTAAATTTTATTACCATAAGAATATTCAACTGAGAATATAAAAATTAATTAGCGGTGTGAGTATAATTTATTATAGAAAGTGGTCAGTAGGTTTAAAATTTAAATGTATACAGTACTCGTGTGATCACTTTTTTGTATATGTTTTTATCGGTATAAGAGTTTGTTTTAAACTTTCTAGTTTTTTTGGGTCAAGTTCATTACGAGTACATAATTATGTGTATCTTTAACACGTGTAATAGATTAGTAGTAGATTTCATTTCTATCTAAAATATAAAAAAGCTATTAAGAAGTGACATTAATTTATTACCTGGGTTAAAAATGAGTGGTATTCAAATTTTATGGTTTAGAATTTTTTTAAATAATTTACTTTAATACATATACATTGAAAAGGGACGATTTCTCTTCTTTCGTAAGGGTCAATGTCAGACATTGACTTATTGCATAATATTGGAAAAGAAACATTTTCCTGGAGAAATTTTTGTATATAAATGTTCGCCGAAAATCAGTCTTATTTTCAAACATACCAAATCGCGCACAAGAATTATTAACAATGGCTGAAGCGTTTATTAATTTTAATAATATAGACAATAATGTTATACCAAGCAAACATAAAATAAAATCAACTACGACAAAATTTCAGCTTATTTTAAGTTCAACATACTTTCTTAATTTAAATCAAACTAAATCAATCGAAGTTGGCATCCTTGCAAGTGAAGAATTTCGTGTAATAATAAAACTAAGTGGTGGAAACAACTGTCAAACTATTTACTTGGAAAAGGCACAGTTCGACAAAATTTTCGATTTTCGTGAGAAGATAAATGATTATTTTTACACAGACTCTCCACAGGACTTTTGTGAAAATTTAAGTGATGTACTCGTTTTAAAAAGTGAAATTTTTGGAAGAAATGTAAAAGTGATTAAAATTTTTAATAAAACGAATTGTATTATGTTTGCGTTGAAAACATTTCAAGAAATGGAACAATTAAAATGTATAATAGACACACAAGTGTTAAAACTGAATAGTTTATACATATACAATTATTACAAAAATCTGATTGAATATATAAAAAATAATCACCACAGCAACTTGTGTACAATAAAATTACTTGAAAATTTTGCACAGACTGAAAGCAACATGAATTTTAAACTATTTATGTTAGAAACGATTCATTATTATCCTTTAATGTTTATTAACAATTATTATTAAATATTAACGTAATTGTACAACTTAAAGTCATTTTTTTTTATTGTATTAAAAAAATTTATAATTAATACATATTATATGTGTTTAATTAGCATTTTATTGTAATAACAAACCTTTTACAATAAATAATAATACAATTTACGTATTTTGTTGATTTTTTTAGCAACCATTCCTCCCTAAAGAAAAAATTATATATAAAATGAGCATGTAAACTTTTTATTAGTTGGTCAATTTTTACTAAATTTTGTTAAAAATAACAAAAGTAATACAATGGAACAGTTAATAAAAACAAAATTGACGAAGTCAGATCTGGCATTGAGAGAATTATTGAAAATCGTATAAGAAGTAATTTAACATCATTCGAAAAGAAGTTATGAATTTCGTGATTTGTTAACAAACAGATTACAGATTTTTGAGGATAAATTTGCTAAACTGGAGAGTGATTCGATTTATAGAGTTGAAGAATACGAAAAAAGAGTCTATGATTACATCGCAAATCAAATAGTCAAAATAAGATCTGATTTACAAAACAACATTGATCAAAGTGTTAGTCGTATTAATGGTGAAATTACAAAGTTGGAAACAATTTGTGTAACTCAAAATCAAAGAGAATTTCAAGCCATTTCTTCCCTTCCCTTGGAAAAGCAAAGAGAGTTTATAACAAAATTAATTCAAGATAAAATAAGTGATTTAACAAAAACAAACGAAGAAAATGTTTCCCAATGGCGGAAACAGTTTGAGGAATTGTTAAACGATCTTTTCGAAGAATTTAAAGGTTTTAAACATCATATGCGATTAATCTTAAGAGACTCGATAGCAGAGAGTAAGACCAGTTACTTTCAAGTGATTGATGAAAACTTTACAAATTCCTTGACAGAATTAAAAAATCGTATTGACAGTGTTAAACAAGAACTATTAGTATTTAAAAAAGCAAGTCAATCAGAAAATTAATAGTTGAAATTGGAAAGTGTTAGAATAAGCATCATGTTGCCAGATTATTTAAATAATGCAGAAAATTCTGCTAATCAGAAAACAATTGGTCAGGAACTTGATATGATTTTTACTCGAGAAAAATTCAAATTATTTCAACCATTGGTGGAGTTTATGCTTAATTTCAAACAAGAACTTTTGGATAAAAAACTGTTATCGACGGAGGTACGGACCTTTTCTGTAGGGGGTAAATAGATGTTAGTAGTAGCGTTGAAAACCCCACAGAAAGGTCGGGGTTCGAACTCCTGATCACTACGGTAGATTTGCGGGAAATTTAAGGGTGTTCACTTTTCACTCAATAAAATAATGGTTTCAATTTTAACAATTTTATTAACAAAACCCGAAATAAATGATTTACAAGAAACAAATAAATAAAACAATTAACTTATATAAATGTAGAAAAACAGCAGAAAGAAATAGGACTTACCTAGACACACGTTGGAATTTTATTCGGACACAAACTCTCACTTTAGGCCACCAACCCAACTTCCCAACTCCGATTCTTTTGTACGTTAATGACAACTAAGCGACGGTTGACGCAGAACCCGACTAGCCACCCTCACACTGTATTTCACTTTACTGTCCCACAGCTCACTACCTCTTACCCCGTTCATTTACCCACTGCCGATTATCGTCTTTACGAGACTTTTTATATTAATCGTTTGACCGACATTTTTCTATTAGTCGGCAGAAATTATGTGTTACCAAAATTATTATTGATAACACATATTTTAGTTGTTTGTTTCAGTTTGCTGGCCCCGATAATAATTTGTGTCCCAAATAAATATTTACCGATTGCAACAAAACGGTATTTCATTGATGATAATTTTGTCTCATTTGGTCAAGAATTCAATAAAGAAATAAAAAAAGAGAGTGAAGAATTACTCTTCGATATATTAAAACAGTGTAAAGATAAGCTTAACATCTTAGAAGAAACCGTATTGGATGACCTAAATAAAATTAAAACAGAGAAGTGAGGGTACTTGAAATTGTATATATAAACACCTTAAGAAACAGGGTTTGTCACAATAACAGGGTTTGTCATCTCACATAAAATTGGTAACCTGTTTACAAAATATATCACCAGCTTTTCACTCTGTTGGAAATCTTGGCCGTTTCCTTTACAACGCCAAAGAAAAAACTGATCCACTAAAAAAGAGTGGGGTCTACCGCCTGGACTGTTGCTATTGTAACGCCAAATATGTGGGACGAACAGGATGAAGTTTCGACATAAGATATAAGGAACACATTGGTTCACAAAAACACAGCTCTAACTTCGGTCTACACATCTTGGAAACAGGACATTTTCCCAAAACAGACCATAAACCAAAAGTTCTACATGTTTGCCATAATGGTTTAAAATTGAATCTTTTAGAGGCTCTAGAAATTAATAGATTAAACAGTGACCCACAAATAGAAGTTCTAAACGATCAAAATGATCTAAATAATTCTCCTCTATTAAAAATAAATTTCTGAACGAATATAATCACTTCAGTCTTTCAATAATTTTGGACACCCCTATTTTAGTTTTCATAAACAGGTCATTTATCTGAACAGTCATATTATTAGATAAAAATAAAATTTTTTTTTCATATCGGTACCTACAAACTAGTTTAATTGCTTTCTTCTTTACACGTATAGTTAGTTCAATCACACATATAGCTTCGATACAAAAATTTTATGGGTTTTCCCAATTCAATGATATTACACCCCTCCTATATATCTTTCTTACCTATAAATTCCCATTTATTATTTTCATCTTTCTACTCTGAGGATGACCGAAAGGTTGAAAACGCGTTCAGTAAAAATAATTTTTAATTCGTGAAATAGACAAAGTAATCGAACTTTAAATATTTTTCAAGTTTTAAAATTATTTTCTAAATCTGTAAATTTAGCGTTAACAACATCATTTATGTTTTCTAATTTATTATTTTTATTGATAATTTCTATTACTTGTCTGATTTTAATTAAATTATTCTTGTAGCTATTCAGGTTTATGATATGTATGTATTTTACGTAATCCTTGCTTGTCCCAGGTTGAGAGCTAATACTCCGAGGTTGTTTGTCATGTCCTGTATCTCGATTGTCTTTGTCATTATTTTGGTCATCAGGAATTGGAAGAGGATTGACCTGTAATTTAATAGGTCGTTTCAGTTTTTGTTTGTGTAATTTTCGATTTTTCTGATCTAAAATAGTTAGCCTATTATTGTGTTTAATTTGAACTTGTTTGAATTTGGGACAAAACTACTGTCTTTTAGAAGCAAAAAACTATTTAAGAAGATTTACAACTATTTGATTAGATTAATTGCGGAACTGAAATATCTGTCTGCATTTTGTTTTAAAAATTATTTCAAATTTTCTGTTTGGTCTATTTTTATTTTGCTTTAAAATTATTTGTTCACTAAAGTCATTTAAGTGATTTTCGGAAATAGGGATAAAGGATGTGTTGTCCTCGTCTGCACTGTATATTGTTTCAATATCGTCGTTAGCTGTATCTTGGTTACCTTGGAATGATGTATTACTACAATTTCTACTGATACTTTCAGAGTCGTTAACATTTTCGATATTATGATTTTCGGCTATTTTAATACGTGATAAAGCATCAGCATTGGTGTTATAACCGCCTACTTTATGTATTATCTGATAATCAAACTCCTCAAGTTTTAACCGCCATCTAACTAATTTAGGATTGGGTTCCTTTAAGGGCAGGGTAAGGTATTAGAATAATTTTTTTTTTGCATTTTTTTTTATTTTTTTAACTGAATGCATGATATCTTAAGAGTATTGTCTCAAAATTTCAAGTTGATTGGAGCAGAATTGACGAAGTTATAAGCATTTTTGTTGTTACCTGGCAGATGTTTCGCTCTCTGTATATCTCTCTCTCTCAGTTATATTATAAAAATTTCAATGGAAGTACTAACGTGTTTATACCTGTACTGTATATTTTGTCAGTGTAGGGTACAAAATTAAGTTTAGCAGTAAGTATTCTATATCAGTTTTATACAAGAATTTTTAAGTGTTCAAAACTTTAAAGCGTTTTCCCCACAGCTTGCGGTTTCAAAATCGGCGCCCCTCATAACTTCAAAACTACAGCACTGATTCATTTGCAATTTTGAACACTATTTCTGTACATAATTTACGAGGTAACGCTGGAGAGTTTTTTTTTCAAATTTGTTAATAATTTTTATTTTACAATAACAAATTACCCAATTTTTTTCGCAAAAATCGTGTTTTTCCGCTCTAAGTGTTCCAAAAAAGTGAAAAATTGAAATTTTTGAAAAACCCTCCCAGCGTTACCTGAGGAAAACTATTATCTAACGAATGAACTTTAATTTTTTTATTTCGGATGATCCAGCACCAAGTTATGAGGGGCACTGCAATTCTACTTTTTTTCGAGACACGTTCGAATAATTGCTGCCATTACTGTATTTTTTAATATTTCTTCGTGAAAATTTTATACAATATTCTTCGAACGTTATACTTTAATGTACCACTGGTTTTAATAAAGAGATTTTAACTGTCTCGTCACAAAAAAATAACAAAAACATGTTTTTTTTGTACGAATTAACCTTATCCTCTCCTTAAGGACATTAACCAAGTTAATGGTATGTGGTCCGTGATAATTTTAAATTTTCTACCAAAAAGATACGGTCTAAAGTATTTAGTCGCCCATACAATAGCTAACATTTTTTTCTCTATTGTCGAGTAATTTTGTTCAGTTTGTGTCAAAGTCCTGGATGCGTAACATGTGGGTTTGTCCTGTCCAGTAGGTGCTTGAGAAAGAACAGCTCCGATATCTTTCAGATCTACTTAAATTTGATGAAATCCACTCGCGAGATCAAGTGTAGTGAAGTATATACACTTTCCAAGTTTGTCTAAAATATGTTGGGAAGTGGATAACGGTCGTCTATAGTTTTCTAGTTTAACTATCGATAATCAACTACAAGACGCCATTTCTGTTTCCCACTAACATCATGCTTCTTTGAAACAATCCAAATAGGCGATGACCATGGTGAAAAACTTGGTCTGATGATTCCCTATTTTAACATTTTATCTAACTGATTTTTTACTTCTTGCTTGTGGATTTGCGGATACCGATATGATTTTGTATAGATTGGGATACTGTTTGTTCTATTTATTTTGTGTTTCAACTGATTTGTAAAAGATACCTTTTGACCTTCTTTAAAAAATATGTCTTCGTATTCGTAACATAATTTTAAAATGGCTTTCTTTTCTTCTAAATTTAAGGCCCGATTTATATTAACGCTCCGCTCCGATATAATCTTGTTGTGTTCACATTACAGTGCTGGTATTACAATGCTGGTACCTATTCATTCACATTATAATGCCTCTCTGGGTACGCTCCCAGTTCGGTCTCAGGTCCGATACAAATATATTTTCATAACAACTGAATGTAAGCGGAGTGGAGTGGAATCAAAAAAGTGTTTACACTATAGGTACAAGCCATAACAAATCTGATATCGCTCCGATAAAATCGCCGATATGGATACACTCTCGCTCCACTCTCTCTCCGATATAATCTTGTTGTGTTCACATTACATTCACAATATAATGCCGCTCTCGGTACGCTCCCAGTTCGATACAAACATCTTTTCATAATAGTTGAATACAAAGTGGAGCGGAGTGGACTCAAAAAAGTGCATACACTATAGGTACAAGCCATAACAAGTTTGCTATCACTCCGATAAAAGCAGGAGCGAACCGTGACTGATATCGGACCGGTATCAGAGCGATGATGTGAATACACTCATTGTTTATTGTGTAAGGATATTTTATCGAATCGGGAGCATAGTGATATTGCATCGAGAGCGGAGCGTTAATGTAAATCGGGCCTAAACGATCGATACGAATGTTTTTCAATGGGTAAGGAAGTTTGATCAATTTCGTTATTTATAATTTGATGACTATTAAATTCGATTATTTGATGATTTAAAAGTTCAACTTTTAGTGGTTGTTCAATAAAAAATGGTTGAATATGATTAGTTAAGTTTTTAACAGGTGCAACAATATGCCAATTTTTTAAATTATAAATGCCTTTGGGCATTAATATTTTATTGTTCAAATAAGTATTTTTAAGCAACACTCGACCGTTTTGTATGTCAACTGGTAGTTTTATCAGTTGTTGATTATGAGGTTTAATTTCATATTTTCCTGATGTAAAATTCGGTTTAAAAAGTAATTTATTTAAAGAATGTTCCGTTAAAAGTGTCCTGTCATGTTTGAAGAATTACTATGTTTAATTGGTCCATATATTACAAAAAAAAAACGTTGTAAGAGAACCAATTTTAGCAACTGCTCTACTTGTTATGACTCTGCGGTAAGATTGTAAATATTATAAATTATGTACTATCATATAGTTCAACTATGCTGATTTAAAAAAAAAATTTAGATACTTGACAACAGGTGATTGTACTACATCTATTTCTCTATCATTATCTTGTTGGCGTAACAACAACGGCGAATATCATTGCTGGAACTTGTCAAGTTATTTAGAACTGTCTTCAAGAAAAGGTTTTACTGTACCCTAAAGCAACCCGTGATTGGTTAAAAATTGCCGAAGACTTTGATAAGCATTGGCAGTTTCCTCATTGCATTGGAGCTATCGATGGAAAACACATACAAATACAGGTATATACTATTATTCGTATGTAAGTCAATGTTCGAAACATTTTGCTAATTATTATAATATATCGTTAGTATAATTTTTATCATTATTTTTGTAGTGTCCTGACAATGCTGACTCGTTATTCTACAATTACAAAAACCATCACAGCATTGTATTGCTTGCCATATGTGATGCTAATTATTCATTTTTATTTGTTGATATTGGGGCATTCGGTCGGCGCAGTGACGATGGAATTTGTCGTGAAATGGGTCAAAAATTTGAAAGATGTGAAATGAATGTTCCGGAAGCTGAATTGCTTACGGTGGATGGTATGCCTTTACCATATGCACTTCCAATTAACAGATTATCTACTTCGCCCGAATCCTGGAAGAGGTAGCCTTAACAAAGACTGAACGATATGTAATTATCGTCTAAGTCGTGCTCGACGTACAGTTGAAAATTCCTTTGGCTTACTAGTTTGTTTGTGAAGAATCTTAAAGAAATCAGTTGAAGCTACAGTAGACAATACTGTCAGCATAGTGAAAGCTATTATATGTCTTCACAATTGGCTTCGTAAAAAAGATAAAAATAATAGTTGCATCCAAAAAAATATGGCTAATCAAGACAGAGAGAATGGTTTTATTCCGGGACGAAAGGTGGAGGGATGAAGTTGACGAAAATTCAGCACTTCAAGATGCTCGAAGCTATGATAATCATTTTAGTTCTCGATCTGCAGTAACTATTCGAAATGAATTTTGCGATTATTTCAATGCAGAGGGGGCTATTCCTTGGGAATATAATTAAACTTTAAAATAAATCGCCATGATGTTCTTTTTCTCGATATTACTGGACAAATACTGAAAGAAGCAAGCAACATTACATGAGCAACTCATAATTTTTTTATTTTAAGTCTGCATGTTTCGAAAGTTTCTCGAGAAATCCGTTTAGAAATGTATTTTGGATGTTATAAATTCATCGCAAATATACACAATTAATTATGATACTTTAAAAATATTCTTTAAAAATAGTCTTACAAATATGACTATGATACTTTAAAAATAGTCTTATAAATGGAATTGTACTTAAATAGTAAACAAGAATGTTACGATAAAAAATAAGCTTTTTGTTTAGGACAAGGTGCAAAAGATATTTTTTAGCGTATAATAAATCTGTCGCAAATTAACACAAATAACTGTAATGTTTGACAAACATAATAATTTTAAAAATGAAATTATAAATTGTAAAGAAAAATGCAAAGTTTTCTTTTTTTTTATTGAGATTTAACAGATAATTTATTTGCATATTTTAAAACTATTACAGATAAGCACAAATAATTATAAGCTTGAAAAATATGTAAATTCTTTTAACTGGAATTGCAATAATATTTATTTTGTACTAATATAACGATATATTTCTTCAGTTGAAACTAACAATTTAAAAATCTAATTTCATTTAATTTTTAATATTTTAAATCTTTAAGTTTCAGTTGAATAGATGAGATCTAAAAGGATAACATTCCGTTTGGCTTGTTTTTGGGTATTGAAAAAAAAACTCTTTGGAAGCTACCTTCTTTTTTCGCCTTATACAATTAATTAGTAATTTGTAGTGCTAGATTCATTTGACGAATAAATGCATTAATAAAGTTATTTTTAACTACAATAAATGAGTAGTAAATAGTTTTCTACAATGGAATGTTATCCATTTTAATCTCAAATAAACTACAGTAATCTGTTTTTAAGTTTTAAATGTAATATATTTTTTAATAGATGCCAGTGTTAAAGTGCTAGTGTATGAAAATAATGCAGACATTATGTACAGATATTTTGACACTTAAAGTCCCACATTTTAGTCGTGATCATAGGCCACAATACTAGTTTAAGTTTATTGAGCTGCAAGCCTTCACTCGTCATTTTCACTTTCACTGTTGTCTTCCGCGTTTTCATCTAAAAGCATCGAATGGTCATGAACTAGAACTGTTTCGTAGAACTTTTTGTGCTCTGCCGGGATGTAGTGAAGTATTTTTTTTAATGTCCAACACCTTTTTAGCCTTGATTGGCACCACTTGAGCGTAAGCGGGTAGTGTTGGTAAACTTACTTCTCTTGTCTTGCTGACTTTGAAGGCTTTCTTTTCAGCATTTTTACACTTCCACTACCTCTCCTTTTAACAAGAGGGTTTTCAGAATCAGAATTGCTGTCAGACATTATAAACTTAATCAACTTTATGTTTTAAAAGCACTTAACCTAAACTCACTATAGCCAAAGTTTAAAATAGTGGACGGGGAGACCGAACAATGAATATTTACGAAAGGTTTTTGAATTTAACTTGAATAATTATAAATGTAAGGTTAAATAACTTTTGATGATGATTTAATCAACCATCAATAAAAACAACAATGATAAACACAACACTGCTGAATACGTACCATTTTGGAATGTTATCTTTTTAAATCTCAAAACGAGATCTCGCCTGAAATTGAGAGCAAAAAGGATAACATTCCAGGAACATTATCTTTTTAGGCCTCAGTTGGAAATTACTATAACTGGCAAAGCCATTTGAAAAAGTAGAATGTTATCTTTCTTTAACTTACGTTGTAAAGCTTGAAAAAAGAAAAAAGCTGCTATCTTATTTTAAAACAGTAAAAAGTGGAATGTTATCCTTTTAGATCTCACTTATTCAATTAATAGATTAATAACTACTACAGTTTTTCTGTAGCTTAAGCTATTTTATGTTATAATACTTATAGAACATATATAATCTATTTTTTGGCATTCAATTGATACTGCTTCCTTTTCTTCTCTTCACTTCATTACATTTGCTTTGTGATAGAGTAACCGTGGATGTTATAAATTATTCTGTACAACATTGAAAACAATGTCTATAAACTATTTTATTATCTCCGTTTCTACTCGCTGTGGTAACTGGCATATTTGATTCCCCATCCCTACGAGATAGACATTAATCGTGTCCATTTTCGGAGGCTCAGGTAACGTTATAGGCTCCGTGTCACGGCACAAAGCATCTGCGATGCGATTTAAGGCATTTATTGACTCAATAATATCATCTTTGTTAGAGCGTCGACGCTTCTTACTTAATATTGCTAACGACACCTGAAAAAGATAAAAATAATTCATTTTTATATCACTGAAATGAAGGAAAGAAATGCAACGAAGCGGGTCCTTATTTTATTGGTATTGAAGTTTAGCTATTGTTAGATGAATCCTTAATATATTCATATTTTATTATTTACATATCGAAAGATTGGTTTGTCCCAAGGTCTTCATCAGATACTTCGCTGAAAGTATCCCCAATTGATGAATCTAGGTTCGCATTTTCCTCGATTTTTTTAGCACCCTTTTCTCAAACTATATGCAATAATATTCTTGCATGACTTACGTTAACAAAATCAAATTTTAATATTACTTGTATAAAATTTAAAGTTTTAGTCAGACCTCAACAAGTATAATTTGATAGTTATTAATTACAAGGCAATTCACTTGCTGAAAACCTTATAAAAATATTTCTATTTTGCTGATTGTCAATAAAATTACGATTGGCACCTCAAATTAACTGTCCAGTTTTGAGATTTTAGACTTTAAATTACAACTTTGAGCAGAAATAGGTAAACTAGCATTTTTCATGTAGTTATCATATATGCTATTCAAATTTCAATATACTTAAAGCATTTCCACTCTATTTCAAAATTTACCCTCAATTTTATCTGAGCAGCCCCTCCAGTAGGTCCGACCGTGAATTTATACACATCAATAGAAAGCTCTCTAATAGTATTCCTACGGGATTTTTTAAGTTGTATAACCACTTTAACGAAGCGTGTTTAGTAATGAGAGTAAAATTTGTCCCTTCGATGTACCCTCTAAACTTTTCAATTGACTATAAAACTACCAAGCACTCTTTCTCAGTAACGCTGTAATTAATTTCGTGCTTGTTAAGCGAGCGACTAGCGTAAGCTATTACTTTCTCACCTGCGGGAGTATCCTGTTATAAGGTACAACCCAAAGAATAACTGAAGGCATCGCACTGTAATTGGAAAGGAAGTGATCAATTTGGACAAGCTAAAATTGGAGACGAAGTTAATTTGTTTTTCAAAAGTTGAAATACATTTTCCGCTTCATCAGACCAGAGAAATTTAGTTCTTTTCCCAGTTAGTTAACGGAACGCGATGTTTGAAAAGTCCGGAATAAAGCGACGGTACCAGGATGCAAGACCAACGAATCTACGGATATCTTTTGGACATTTTGGTGTTCGGAAATTCTTGACGGCAATGGTTTTTTCAGGGTCAATGTGTAAGCCACTTTGATTTACGATATAGCCGAGATATTTAAGCTTATTTTTAGCGAGTTGACACTTTTCAAGATTTAAAGTAAGCCCTGTGGCACGGATGAGCTGGAAAACTTTTGTTAGAATAGCAATATGTGATTCAAAATCCGGTGTTAGAACAATTATTTCGTCTAAATAAACAACTACGTTGGACTCTAGTTCGGTACCAAATATACTGTCAGCCAGTCTTTGCATAGTAGCTGTGGCATTGGATAATCCAAACGGCACGGTTACGAAATGAAACAAACCACGGCCAGGTACAACGAAAGCTGTCTTTTGCGACTACTGTGGCTCAACGGTATTTGCAAGAAAGTAGATTTTAAATCAAGCGTTGATAGGTATTTTGCACCACCTAATTTATCTAAAATAGTGTTCATGCAGGGTAACGGACAGGCATCTTTCTTAGTGACGGAATTTAAGCGACGAAATTAGACCATGGACTATTTGAGGGTTCAACAACTCCTAATTCTAACATATAATCGAGTTCTCGGTTGATGAAATCTTGTATATGTTTTGAAACCGGATAATGTCTTTGTTTTATGGAAGCGGAATTCACAGTATCAATATGGTGCTCTACCATGTGAGTTTTTCCTAGGACAGGTAAATTATCAGGGAAATAACGGTCAACTAATGCACGTAAGTGTGAGCGCTGAGTTTCGGTAACGGATTCAGTAGTAGTTAAACATAAAGTAGAATTTTGATCTGCTAACGTATATGTAAAAGTAGCGAAATTAGTTGTTACTCTAAACATTGACAGAAAATTTACACCAAGTATTAGATCTGCTGTTAAATTTTCTAGAACTAAAGTTCGAATCATTCGACAGCAATTGTGGAATAAGTAAAATAAATTCGCGTAACCTAATACAGAAGCTGATACCCCGTTAGCTAAAGTTAAATTATATTTAAAATTTGAAGCTTGAGATGCGGTCTACTGTCGCCACGAATTTTGTGTAATAAATAAGTATTAATTACATTTGAACAGTTTAAATTACTTTTAGCTATTGATGACCAATTTTGCCATTCTTTAGAGGAACGGCGAATCGGATTTGCTAGGCAATGTCGCGTGACATGCCGATTCTTCATGGTACGGTATTTCGGTTTTAAGGCTGATTACATCGCTGACAAGATGCACTAGTAAAACCAGAGAAACCACATTTAACACAAAATTTAACTTTTGGTTCAGTACGCTGAGGAAATCGGTGTCCTGACTTTCGATAATTCCAACAAGTAACAGAATTACTAGCAACAGGATTGCGAGGATTATGAACATTGGAATTATTCAAATTATTCGTCAAAATATTATTACTATTTGATTTATTATTACTATCAGACGTATTATTTCTAGTTGAAAAGTTATTTAAGGTTGAAGGTTGTTCTATGCTAAAAGTCGGATGAGGTTTTACTGTAGTTCTAAAATTAGTTGTGGGTCTTTCAGAAACACTATGGGAGGTAGGCTTACTTACGTAGGTTTATGAGATAGCCGGCCAAATAAATTTTCCATCGCTACAAAATAATCAACGGCTCTTTCATGTAATCATTGCTTATGAGAATAAACCATTTTTTTCAGATGGAATCATCAGAGTCAGATAAATTATAATGTCGTTTTAATTTAGAAACTAAATCATTACAATCTAAAGCATCTCCAACAAAAATGTCGGCTGCAGAAGCTAACAAAACACGTTTACAAACATCACGGGGTACGCATAATTCTTCTAGTCTTTCTACAAAATCTGAAACGGAAGTTTTGCCAGAAAATGTAATACCCCATTTATAAATAGGAACAGGTTTTGCCTGTACGAAAACCGGAACTCTAGCTTGTGGTTGCTGACAAGCTAAAACTACTAAACGGTCATCTAAAAATGTAAACTGTGATAAAACCGATTCTAAAATGTCCTTTTGTTTGGCAGTAGTTGAAGGTAAAGATGAAAGATAGTTGCAATGTCTCAAACAATGAGCCACTCGATTAAAGCCGCGTAATCATTAGACTGCTCATCTCCTCTAATTAATTCAACAGCTGGTTGTATTGCACTATAGAGAGTTCTTAAAGTTTCACTGTTAATATTAACATTAATGTCGTTTAAGATAGGTGCTACCTCAGATAAATGTAGTTCCATTTGACGGGTAGATAAGGTAGCGGAAGGCATAGCTCGGATAAAAAATTCAAAGGATAGTTCTGCACAACTCAAACCAAACATTTGCTCGATTCTGTGCATTATAAATTTTCGAAAATATAGATAAATACACAAATAAATAGGCAAGTAAGCGAAAAATTACGAAAAGCAAAATACAAAGGATGGGGGTCAATAAGCTAAGAAAATTCCCCTGAAAATCATGGAAAATTGAATAATATCACAGAACCCAATTAGTACATTTTTTCAATATTATACTCTATACTCTGTGCGTTTTAGACAATACTTCTTACCTTTTATAATTATTTTCGTTATTTTTTATAGCTAGAAATAGGGTATTTTTGAGAATTTCGTCAAAAATTGACCATGTTTGTGGTTTTTACATTTTTTTTTTTACATGAGCGCAATCTCCCAACACTTTGCCGTTTAGATATACGATGAAGCATATTGTAAGCAATAATATATGTAAATATAAAAGTGTTGGTCCACTGCGCTCATATATTACGCAATCGTATACATGTAATAACTGCGGAATTTTTTTTTTAATTAAATATACAAAAATTTAAGGGGTATAAGAACTTTTTTGACCTCAGATTCGTAGGTACTCAACGTCGAAAAATACATAGAAATGCCGTAGTGAGTCATCTAGATCACGACCTTGGTTTTTTTCATGGTGGTGTCTTATTGTTACTTAACCTGAATTTATATTTTTTTAAGACATCTTCCACCAATCTGACCTTGCTGAAATTTCTACACACGATAACTATGTTAGAGCGAAATAACATATATTTTTTGGTAGGTGTCACTCAAGGGGTTGATCTAAAACACGCACCCTCAAAAACTCAATTATTATTTTAATGTAGTAAATGACGTCATACGAATGTAAAAAAGTTATATAATATAAAGCTACTTTATATCAACATCCTCTGCCAATTTCATCTAATTATTTTAAGTTTTGAAGGAAAAAAATTTAAAGTTAAAGGTTGTTACTCCCATATCTATGATAATATAGGGGGTAGAGGTCTAATACCCATATTTTCGAACATCACTCACCATAAGCAACATTCCTGAAAAAGAATAGTCGAAAAAGCCGCTGTGCCGAAATCCCATATACTTACCCGGCGAGATCCTCTGATCGTTTCTTGCTACATATATATTTAAGTATTTGAACTTATTTGGCTTTTATCTTAAATACACTTACCCTTAGTTAAGATATATATATATATATATATATATATATATATATATATATATATATATATATATATATATATATATATATATGAATAAAAACCTGAAACTCTTCAGAGGAAAATACACCTATCTTATTGACCCCCATCCTTTTATTTAGTAATAATAAATTTATTCACAATAAATAATTTTCAAAAATATGGCAAGCTTCGATTCAAAATTTTAAATTGTCAGAACAAATATTCAAATATATCAAGTTTCAAAAAATAATTTATATTGCCTCTGAACCCTAAAATTTTGAAACTAATTTAAATAAAATTTAGCAAATAGGTACTCCTAAACCAAAGGGAAACCTCTGAAAATTTTCCTTAATGAATTAAAAAAAGAAACTAAATGTACCAACAGCCTTAATAAAATTCATAAGGACACAGTAACAACTATTCTAAATTTATTACTAATCATCAAGACAACTACCTTAATAAAATTTTTGACAGCTAAATAAATAACAATAAATAAAAGCTTATTTCAAAACAATTTCCAAGAATCCCGGTATCTGGTCTTTCTGTACTTCTTTATAATTCTATGTCTGCATTTGCTAATTATTAATTATAAATTATTTATAACTATTTTATTTTATTTTTATAACAAATAAATTGATTTTATGTAAATTAATTTGTCATACGTTGTTGGTATTATTACTTAAAATTTCCTTATTACTACCCTGAACCGCTCTGTCATATACTTTGTTTATGGATTAGAGATTAGAGTGTGGAGTACACAAGTCACTGACTACACTTTTTACAATGCTAAAAAGATACGTATTATCAGTCTATATGTACAGATTGGTACAGATTTGTTACAGATTTTTGGATGTCTATAGTGTAAGTGTTCTACGTAGCTGCATAATATGTATGTATGTATGTCCTTGCTTATCATTTTGTTGATCATGCGGCGACCGAAAAAATACTAGACCCAGAGCCAGTGACCAATTTTAAGTGGTCATTTCAAAAGTCACGAAACTTCTCCCAGTAAATCCTCTGTACCTATTGTAAATTAAAAGCCACTTCTGGCAGCCCTCTGTGGCCGGGGTAGACTACCCTAAAATTTTAAAGAGGGTAAGAAATAAAATTCGTTTTAGTCAAAGTATCAGTCATAAAATTTCAGGAAATTACTTTCGACAGTGTTTTGTCTTCATGGAATTTTTGCCAGAACATTTACATCCCTCCTAATTGTTGACAGAACGCTTTAAATATTTATAAAAAAAAATTCATTTTTGTCATTTTATCAGTCTTCAAATTTTAACAGAATAAATAAAATAAATGAACAATAAAAAATATACAATGCCAGAACGAAATTCCATCACCAACAATCTGCCAGAGCGAAAAACATGTTCGTGTGAGTGCAAGTAAGACAGGAATATGGAAACCTGGGAGTTAGAGAGAACACATGTGGAGAGTAAAATATGTAGAAGTTAAATATATACCATATAAAAAAAATTTTATTATACTAATTAAAAAGTACAAAATTTATGTTGTTCGAAAAATTAATAAGTTGTTTAATAGTCTTCATCCTCGTGTGCTGTCGTGCCGAGATGACGTTGTCCAATTTGAATTGATGGCAAAGTCGCGACAATCGAGGGCAAACGTGAAATTGATTACAACTAATTGATTTGCAGATAGCTGTCACCAGTCTATTACTTGCTTTATCGTGGCAATAGACAACCACGTACTCGAAGGTCCTCTTTTCGTGATGTGGAACTCCTCGTTGATTGATTTAACGTTGACGTTTTACAGTCGAAATGATATTAAAATATCAGTTTCTTACTATTTCACTTATTTTAGAAAAAATACGAAACAACAATTAAAGTTTAAAGTACTTTTATTTAAAAATCGAAGTTATTTACAGCAGAGTAACAATATGATTAGAATATTAATAACGAATGACAATATGTGTTACAATTTGATTGAATTTATTTGATTTTAAGTCCCTTTGTTCTATAAGGAAAAATATTAATTAGGTGATTAGTATTTAGGTGAAAGTTCGCTGTGACGTATTTTTGGAAAGTTGTTGGAATGTTGGTAATTAGGGGTGCATTCTTCTAAGCACCACAATCCTCCCGAGGAAAAGTGAATCATAGATGAAAAGCCTTGATTGGTTGTCGTCGTGTGATTCGTCTTGGTGTGGGCGGTACTGAAGGGATGATTGGTTTGGATGGCTTGTCTGCATCCTCGTAATCATTACTGACCGCTTGGAATTGTACCATAGGCTCACGTGTTTGGTGTCTTGTCTGCCTGTTGTAGCACTGGTTGAATATTTGAACACATCCATTACCATGTTCATTTCTCCTAATTAATTTGTTAATGATGTTCATTGGACTGCACTTTGTTAATCCATACAATATTCCTCCAATGAATAATATGGATCCGACCAGTTTAATGGAGAACCAGTTTGATTGCGACAAATGTTGACCTATAAATTCAATTTGATCATTTATTGCATTAGATAATTGTTGATCGAGGTGTTGTAGGCGAATGTTGTCTCGTGTGTAGTCGGTGAAATCCGCATGGTAGAGATGTATTGGACGGAGAAGTTCTATATTCTTCCGTGTTTTGTTAATTTTGATGCATTCGTCTTCATTTTCCAGCTGTATGGTAGGAATATAATCGTGGAAGATGGTTTTCTTACGGACACTAACTGGTTTGAGGGATGTTCGTACGGTGTGTCCTTGACATGAAGAATTGAGCGTAACAATGTTCGTTCCTTGGAGAGTGGTAGTTTTTACGTATTGGTCACATGTCACTGATAGCTTTATTTCCTCCGAAGTTGAGCATAACCATTGGTTGTTGTGGATTTGTTCCCATATTTCTTGTTTCACATAGTAGCGAATCTTTTCACATTGTTCAGGTAGCTGTTTAGTAGTAATCTCGAATAACTGTAACTCACAAGATTTACTCCAATCTGAATATGTGATTTGAATGTTTTTACATAGGTAATGATTAGTTTTAATCATTTTACAATAAGTTTCGTCAGGTACTTCTACGTGACTAATTCTAGTTTGAGTAGTAAGGAAATAAGGTTTGGTGATTTTTATAGTGGTGTAAAGGTTATGAAGTACTTTACTAAGACTAGGAATTGAAATAATCTTATAATAATCGTATCTTACGTTTTCTACTAAAGGTATTCTAATTTCTATTACTAACGTGTGATGAAGATTAATAATTTTTGTTTCTAGAATATCGTAATAGTTATTTAAATTTTCATAATTGACAGGGAATGGTAAGTTAGGTTTGGTAGATTTCTTTAATTCGTCTAATAATAGGTGGTAAAATGTCGAAATTTATCATTTTATGGCGAGACAGAGTCATAGCATTCTCGAAGTCATTAATTTTGTTTGCCGCTATTCAAATAAGTTGTTTTAAAAGTATAAGGTTCTCATGGATATCAACTTGTTCTTGTTCCTTAATAATACTATTTTGTAAATTAATAGTATTTTTGTTAAAGGTCTTGATATTCTGGTTGAGTTTTTCTTCGATTTCCTGTATCTGTGTGTTTGTGCGGTTCTTCTCCTTTATGCTGTCTCCAATGATGCGTACCTGCGTAGTATATTATTAATATCCTTTTGGTTATTAATGAGACGATTTATATTTTCGGTAAAGAACTGATCGTCGTCGGCGTCCGGATTACCAGTTAATTTATGCCATAATTTACCAATACTGTCGAACCATCCATGTTCGTATGTCAAACTTCTTCTATTTCGAGACGGAACTTGTAAGCATGTCTCCCTAATATTTTCGTACTTTTCTTTAATTTCTATAATTTCTTGTTCTATAAGTTTTAACGATATTTTACATGTTATTATTTGATTCTTTTCACAACGTTTTACTAACTCCTGATTAAATCTATTCATATTATTTAAAGTATTTTCAATATAAGTAATGTTATAAAAATGTATTAATGACAAATAATTTGTAATGATCTGGGCTTGTCCGAGGTGTATAAAATATGCACCAGAGTTTTGATTGATGTTTTTAATGTCCACTGGTTGAGGTTCCTGGTTGGTCGCTATGGTGTTGACCGTCATTAAGATGATGATTAGTGGGCGTAACATTCTGTTGTCCGGCTGCAACAAATGGTTTAAGTGAGTTGTAATGGTACCATTTTGTTTTTCCATTTGCTAATTTTAATAAACAGGTAAATTGGTGTTCATTGGTTTTTAACACTTTAAATGGTCCAATGTAGGAGTGGTCAAGGGGCTTCTTCCTTGGATTCATGTTTTTCAACATGACTAATTGGTCTGTTTGGTAATGTTTTTCCTTTGTCTTGCGTGTGTTGTCATAATATGTTTTTTCTTTTTCTTTTGTTTGCTGTAGATTTGTTTTTGCGTTTTCCCGTAATCGTTGAATTCTGTCTCGTATGTCTGCGACAAGTGTACTGTAGGTGGGCATGTCGTCACAGATTTTAGGTGTACACGGATTATTCCCGAATACTAAAGTGTAAGGTGTATGACCTGTATTACGGTTTACACTTGAATTATATGTATAGCAAGCAAGTTTTATGTATGTGTCCCAATCGGTACTATTATCGTCTACGTATGTTTTTAAATAATTTTTAATTGTTTGATGAGCACGTTCAACAGAGCCGTTGCTCTGAGGGTGGTATGGTGTGGTTTGGCGATGTTTAATATTTAAAAATTTATTAACTTCTTTTATGACGTTATTAACAAAGTTTTGACCATTATCCGTAAGTATGGCTTTTGGAAAACCATACGTTGTACAGTGGTCTAAAAGTTTTAAAGCCGTATATTCTGCGGTGTTTTCCGGTATGGCATACGCGTTCAAAAACTTTGTCAATTGATCTTGCAAAGTTAGGATGTAACGATTACAACTATGTGTTTCATTATATGGCCCTAAAATATCTAATGAAATTTGCTCATTAAAATTGCTCGGGGTTGTTGTAATTATTAATGGTGAATGTGTATTTTTTGTTGGTTTGATTTTTTGACATTGTGGGCATTTACTAATATAGTCTGTAATATCTTTGGACATCGATTTCCAAAAATATTTTTTCCTTATTTTAAGCATTGTTTCTTTAACACCTTTATGTCCGGCAGTAAGATCATCATGGTGTTCTTTAATTATTTTTTCACGTTCTTCCTTTGAACGTACAATTTCTACATTAGTTCTGATTATGTTAATATTAATATCTTGATTAACTGTGAAATATTTTAATAATGAAAAGAATGATTTTTCATTTAAAGAGATTGATACTTGTGTGAGATCGTAAAAAGTTAATTCTTTTAATTGACTTAGTTCTACGTATAAGAATAGTGCATAAAGTGTGTCAAAAAGATTTTCCTCAGTGATTTGGTCATTTACATTTTGTTTACAAATTATTAAGTATGTATTGAGAGGGTGATTGCTACACATAACATCTTTAAATAATAAGATTGGAACATCTAAATTAAAACGTTCTTTAATTAAATTGTAAGATTTATTTCGGTTTGAATTGTCAGCACTATAGGGTAAAATTAAATTTTTTATGTCTTCGAGAGGTGCGTAAGTTGTATTAAAACTGATAGGTTCGTTATAATTAGTAACCCAAGTTTTATAATTAGGGTAAGTTTTTTCTTCGATAATTTGGTCGATTGCTAATACTGGACGAGATAACGTGTCGGCATTTGTGTTAGTTGAGCCCTTTTTGTATTCGATGTCGTACTCGTACTCTTCCAGGCGTAACCTCCATCTTACCAAACGTGATGACGGATCCTTACAATTGAATAACCATTGAAGAGGCTTGTGGTCGGTTCGTATAGTGAATCTTGTACCGTACAAATATGGTCGAAAATGCTTTACACTATCCACTATGCTTAAAAGCTCTTTTTCTGTCGTTGTGTAGCTTTGTTCGGCCTTGTTCAAGGTGCGGCTGTGGTATGCGACAGGTAGATCATGACCATCTTTTTCTTGGGATAAGACTGAACCTAGTCCTATATTTGAAGCATCGGTCGTTAAGATGAATTTCTTGTTGTAGTCGGGATATTGAAGTATTGGATCTTTGGTTAATGCATTTCGTAGCACATCAAAGCTTTCTTGGCACTGCGTTGTCCACTCGAATGGTTTGTTCTTTTGTAGTAGTGATGTAAGAGACTTCGATTTTTCAGAGAAATTTTTTATGAATTTTCTGTAGTAGCCTACAAGTCCTAAAAATGACTGGATATCCTTTACCATCTTTGGCGTCTTCAAATTGTGGATTGCTTCTATTTTTTTATTATTTGGTTTAAGTCCATTTTTTGTTAATACGTGTCCAAGATATTCGATTTGGTCTTTTAAAAATTCGCACTTGTCTGGCTGAATTTTTAACGTATGTTTCTGTAATGACTGGAACACTTCACTCAGGTTTCGATTATGTTCTTCAATAGTGTCGCCGTATATAATTATGTCGTCGATGTACACAAAGCAATTCTTGTAGAGATTTTTTGCTAGAGCGATGTTGACAAGTCTCTGGAATGTCGCAGGAGCATTTTTGAGTCCAAAACTCATCCTGTTGTACTCAAAATGACCGCCAGGGATGGTGAATGCAGTTTTGTGTTTGTCCTCTTCCTTGATTTCTATTTGATGGAAACCACTTGCTAGGTCGAGGGTTGAGAAATAGCGAGCTTTTCCCAGTTTGTTCAAGATGTCCTCTATGTTGGGTAACGGGTATATATCTTCGATGGTGACTTCGTTCAGGCGTCGATAGTCTGTCACTATCCTCCATTTCTGTGTACCGGCTGCATCAAGTTTCTTAGGTACGATCCATATTGGTGCACTGTATGGAGATGTACTTTCCCGTATTATACCTTGTTGTAACATTTGTTGAACTTGTTTCCTGACTTCTTCTTCGTGTACTTGTGGAAAGCGATAATTTTCTACAAAAATGGGAGAAGGGTCAGTAGTTTTAATTTCATGTTTTAACGTGGATGTTGTAGTAAGTTGATCACCTTCTATGTGGAATATATTCGCGTTGTTTAGACAAATTGTTTTAATTTGATTTTTTACATCATCGTCGAGATGAGATAGTCGTAAGTTTTCTTTAATTTTATTTTCCTTTTCTATATTAATATTCATTACCGGTTTTGTTGCCATAAAATGTATAGTATCGGAACCAATATCTATTTGAGCTTTATATTTTTTGAGAAAATCTATACCGATTAGTCCATCTACAGGTGTTTGTATCGATTCGTCGATAACTTGAAAATCAAATGAATTTTGTTCCTTATTTTTGTACAAAGTAAGTGGAATTGAACCACATGTTGTTAATATTTTATTTTCTATACCCCTTATTTGAATTTTTTGATCTTGCTGAATTTCTGAAGAGTTAATTTTATCACGTTTAATGAGACTAATTGAAGCACCTGTGTCGATTAATAAATTGACGTTACAATTGTTTTTTAATAAAAAATTTATTTGCTGTAACTTTACATTTGGTTCTCGATTGGAGAAGTTAGATAAGAGAAATTTGGGGGTTGGATCGTTTCTTGCGTTTGAGTCGCGTTGTTGTCCGAGTTCCCGATCCGTAAACTGGACATTGTGGAGTTTAAATGCTCATTATCAATTATGTTGGATACGCGTGGAGCGTTAGATTTAAATGATTCGTTATACTTTTTCTTTCGACGCTCTTCTATTACGTGTCCTTTGAATTTGCAATAACTACAATATTTACTATCATATTTATTTTGTGAACCTGATTGTTGGTTATAATTATTGCCCTGATTAGGATAATTAGTATTAGTATTTTGTTTATTGCGTCGACAATCTTTTGTATTATGTGTTGTACTACGACAATATTTACAATATTTATTATTAGAATGTGAATTGTGTGATTTATTTAAACCCAATTCTTTAAATTTATTTTCATAATTTAATGCATGTGGCAAAACTTCGTCTACGTTTGAAAATTTTAGCGTAGGATTAATTAAATGTATAGAAATTTGTGAATTCAAGCCTACTATGAATCTGTTGCACATAATATTTTTTAATAAACGTTTATTTGCAGCTAATTCAAATGATGTTACTTCACGTCTCAGAATTTGTAACCGTTCATTTCTTAATTTATTGAATCGATTGAAAAATTCTTTCGACGCTTTCTTGTGGACGTTGTTTGATTGAATTAATTTCTTCGTCCACGAGAAATGAAGTACGATAATGGCGATATTTTGTTTCTATAGCTGATTGTATTTCTTCAAAACTAATTTCTTCTATATTTTCTTGTAGTGCTAAGGGCAATTTATTATAACAATAAGCAAGAATTTCTGGATGCATTGAACGCGGTGCAAATTTTAATGTGTTACCGAGTTGTATAAGAAAATGAATTGCTCCTTCGTTTGTAGGAACGAATTCGCTTATCCATCCTTGATACGAAAAATGGGATGGTTTACCGTTATAACTACAAGGATCACTCGTTGCAGATTGACTATCGTTAGTAAAAACCTCGGGGTTTGTACTCTCTACTATATCGTTATTATCAGAAGGCATTTTTAAATCGTGAAATATATTTGTTAAAGAACAATAAATAGAATTTTTGGTAGGTTCAAGTGAGGATGTTGAAGTAGAAGGATAACTAGAATCGTCACTAACCTGTTTATTTTCTCTGTACAATACGAAAGCCAGTTTCAGCAAATCTTGAGAGCGAACCAGTTATTGTGGACGGCTTACAACAGTGGATTTGATGAGAACAGGATTCGTTGATGCGGACGTGTTCGTTTCCTATTGGATACTGCAGACAAGGTCCCGTTGGTAGCGTACAATCTTCTGAAGGACGGCTTACTTCCACTAAGATGATTGCTGTTGTATCCCACCGCTGTCACCAATTTTTGTCGTGGCGAGATGACGTTGTCCAATTTGAATTGATGGCAAAGTCGTGACAATCGAGGGCAGACGTGAAATTGATTACAACTAATTGATTTGCAGATAGCTGTCACCAGTCTATTACTTGCTTTATCGTGGCAATAGACAACCACGTACTCGAAGGTCCTCTTTTCGTGATGTGGAACTCCTCGTTGATTGATTTAACGTTGACGTTTTACAGTCGAAATGATATTAAAATATCAGTTTCTTACTATTTCATTTATTTTAGAAAAAATACGAAACAACAATTAAAGTTTAAAGTACTTTTATTTAAAAATCGAAGTTATTTACAGCAGAGTAACAATTTGATTAGAATATTAATAACGAATGACAATATGTGTTACAATTTGATTGAATTTATATGATTTTAAGTCCCTTTGTTCTATAAGGAAAAATATTAATTAGGTGATTAGTATTTAGGTGAAAGTTCGCTGTGACGTATTTTTGGAAAGTTGTTGGAATGTTGGTAATTAGGTAATTAGGGGTGCATTCTTCTAAGCACCACAGTGCACTATCGTATTGGTCACCGTGATCCTCATAGAATACAGAATCATTCGAATCTTCTATTAACTCAATTTGAGTCTGTAATATCCCATCATCTGTGAACAACATTAATAATAATTAATATTTTACGACTTTATATATATATATATATATATATATATATATATATATATATATATATTATATATATATATATATATATATATATATATATATATATATATACAGGGTGTAAAGTAAATAAGTTTCGTCCTCTTGACAGGTGGTTTATCTCGCTGTATAATTGCCAGAGACATAAGAATTTTTTCAGAATTCGCTATTTGAAAAAATCGCATCTCAGCCAGCTCATCGTTTCATATAAATTTGACTGAATACGGCTCTGACTAAACTACAGTTATTTACACCCTGTATAATAGAAAATTTTTTAGAATATAAATAAAAAAAAATTAAAAATAGATATTGTTTTTTTATCATGTTGTGTAAACATCCGTACGTATTTACTATCTATTTGACTAATTTGTACCATATTGTTCAGAGAAAAGTTAACACAATTTTTCACAAATTCCGATTAAAATCTTTATGAAATATTAATTTAGTTTTCCCACTTTTGTGGTTTCTGATATCACAGAACATTACGATTATTACAAAAAACAACTTCAACAGTATAAAAATATTGTTGCATTACACAATACAAATTTAACACGATGAAATCACGAAAAATTATAACGAAATGGCCAATTGGTACACTGTTTTAACAACTTTAGTCAGGTTTTATTTGGCATCCTACAACGTCAATGACTTTACAAAGTAACTTTTCAAAAATCAAAAACATTTTTCTTTTAATTATCAACAGAAGAGAAAATAACTAATTTCACATATACATACATAGGATACACATACATATACATAGTTTGCAATCTGAGATTCACTTTGACAGAATTAAAACGAATACCTAATTCAGTCAGAACTATTTCAGAACTAACTTAATTTCGTTTTTATTGCATGAATTTTAACAAATTACATTTGAAGTTGAATTTTATTTTAATGCTTAATTTAAAAACACAAGTTTGATTAGTTATCGGTTGGGTCGTTTAATTTTATTAATATGTATTAAAATTTTTATTAAAGAAAAGAAAATTTAACTACACGGCACGTGGTGGATAAACTTTCATATGATTTTTGATTGTACTGCATGTAGCAGTTGACAGCATCTTAGATTAACTACATTATATTGGTTTGTTTGCAACCTAAGGGAACGCATTGCTCAATCACTATTTTTTAGTTTTTGTGGTGGTATTTTTTAGTGATGTGCTGATGTGTAATTGTGTATGTATACCATAATATTTTTAAAATTGTTAATCCTTAAGGTGCGGATACACCAAAAAAACATTTACTTCAAATGTTTCTAATTTATTGTTTGCAATTGTTTTTAACTGTTTGCCAACATACTGTCTCCACTGAATAAACAATTACAAACGTATTTTTATATCTCTAAATAAATACATATGTATATCACATTTAAAAAATGTCTCCAAGTAAAGAACTTCTTGTTAGCACTTTGTCGTTCGTAATAATCTCTCATCAAAAAAGAAAAAAGAAATCATAAATTTTGGATATCTAATTTTTAAAAAATAAGAAGTTCTATACAGTTATTAACAGACTTAAAAGCAGAACTTAGGAGTGATTTATTTCAAAATTTTTACCGTATGTCATCGAAAGATTTAGAATTTTTAATTTCCCAAATTAGCCCAAAATTTTTTAAACGGGATATTAACTACATAGACTGTATACCCGTCGACGTTAGACTAGCGATAATGTGTTTTAGCTACAAGAGATTCTTACAAAAGCCTTATGTATCTTTTTCGAATTTCTACGCAGTTAATTAACAAAATAATTCCCGAAGTAGGCTCAGCCTTCTTCTTTGGCCTTTTCACTTCTGAGAGTTCCCGTTCGGCGAGAGTAGAAAATTCCGCGCTTCCTGTCCTTTAATTTTATTATAATAAAATTTATTGTTAGTTTGCCATATTTCTGGTTTTGATTTATAAAACTTGATTAATTGCAGCAACTTTTCATTATCTCAATCCATTTTTTTTTACTCGTTTATTAATTTAAAATTACAATAATCCTTTTTCAAACACAAAATTATGCTGTTATATTAACAACAAAGTAACATAAAACAAAAAAAACACAAAACGGACCAAACAACGAATTCCCTTCGATGTACCGACTTTGGTCGAAACACTGACAAATATTAGCAAACAATTGCAAACATTCGTGGCGATCGTCTCCACCAAAAAATTTTGTTCGCAAACATTTACAAACAGTTTCCGTGCTCGGTGTATCTATACCTTTAGAAACACATAAACTCAATAACAAATAAAAGAACATGTTTATACAAATACAAAATAGGGTAATAAATTATTAAAAGAGCAGTGTCTAAATACGTACATCAAGTGTGTATTAGACACACGTTAAATCTGGGTTGTTTAGTGATTAATGATTTTTACACATTTCATGATAAAATGTGACAAAGTACATTATTCACAGTTTATTAAACAAAAGATAAATATCATATATTAGACAATGTTACTTGTGCGTGCGTTACTACGCAATAATTACGTGATAATTCGTTTCCTTATATCTCTTAAAAGAATACATAAACTTTAAAATACAATAGTTGTTAAAAGGACTTCAGCTTCATTTTAAAAAATTTTCAACCTCATTTTAAAAATACAACCACATACCACCATGTGGTAGCATTTTTATAGCTACTTACAAAAAATAAAAATTTTATTCATTTTTTAAAATTTCTCTTAATGATTTGGACTTGCATTGTGAAAGATGTTTTTGAATACCGAAACATACCTTAATATTTCATTTATTGTTGATCATTTTCTTTACTTTTAAATTTTTGAAAATTTAGTTCCTTATATCTCTGAAAGTTATTGACACAATTTAGCTGAAATAATTTTAATTGAGTGTTTTTAATAGTGTCTTTAATTTTTCAAACTTTTTGGATAACCAGTTTAACAATTTTGGGTAGAAAAAAAAAAAAACAATTCAGTTTTAAGCTCAGCATTTCGTAAGCAGGGTTAAAAATTAAAAATAGTAAAAAAAACCTTTATTTTACGAATCATTCCTAGCGATACCCCGATTCATACGATGGGGTAAGTTTTAAGATAGTTTTAATCTCTAATTTCCCATACGAAAAGGTACCTTAAAAAATTAAGAAAAAATACTTTTTTGATTATTAATTAAGATCTCTATTTGTAGCATGTATTTCCAAAATTTCATATTCATAAATCCAAAGATGTAGATAAATATGCCAACAAACAAACATCAGCTAAATTACATATAAAATTCTTCGGAACCCTAAAAAAAATTGTATACCTATCACTGTCTTTACTACATAATAAAATGTAAAGATAACAAAAATTATTTATCTGTATGAGTAAGTTAACTCAACTACGATTGATTTTACACAGTTTAGTGTGCGGACAGACCGGTACGGCTTCCCGTAACAGTAATTAAAAATTATATTGCATACTTGACATGAGAGCTGAAACGTGACAAACTGACCAAAACACGTATTACTTTTTCATTGTCGAAAATCCGAATCCACTTGATTTTAATTGTATTCAGAAATTATTACCTACTTGAATTTTTGGGTATAAGTCAAGTAGTGCAATATAATTATATGACATCCACTTAGTTCGCAAAATGCCCGTATTGGTCTGACCGGTCCTTTACATTCTTTGGTTCCCATAACAGGTCATTATGATTGTGAAGGTCAAAATAACATCATATACGTAGCTACTACTGACACATAAATTGTTCTACTAACCCAAATATTATAAAGTTTTTTGTAACAGTAATCACATATACGTACATAAAAATTTAAGAAAGATTCTAATTAACAGATTGTTTAAAATCAATTTTGAAATCTTTAGTGTGCAATATACTTATATTTTCTTTACTTTTGTATCAATAGGTACAAATTTAAAATGAAAGTTTTAACAAGAAAAACTAATATTTATTTTATTTTTGGAATAATGAAAAATATTCTCTTAAAGAAACTGCATTACCTGTGAGTATTTGTATGATTAACAAGTAGAGAGTATCTACTAAACAAAAAAATAATACTATAATGTTCGGTATAATTTTCAATTTGGACTAGTTAATTAACTATAATAATTGTTTTTATCTATTTTAAAACATAGTAATTCATTTAATTTATAATTAACTACTATAAATATTTCAAATTTTAATTTTTTTAACTTATGCTGAACTAAATTTCGTATTTTGGTATGAAATATGAGGTGAAATTGTTTTGCTACAAATTTTGTTAAAATTTCTTTTGGACGCTGCTGTACAGGTATTTTCAAAAGATTCCATAAATAAGTACATAAACATATTTTGTTGACAAAAAGTTCAACATTCAAAAAACCAAAAACAAAAAATATGTTAGACAGTCAGAGCCTGATTAAGGTTTTTTTTCTTGGGGCCATTTTTTAACACGTTTTTGACAATCGAAAATTTCTGAAATGAAACTTGATCGGTAAAATTTAACTAGCAATACTTAATTAGTAGACTGAGACCTTTCTCTCCTGCAAATTATGAAACTTATTTACTTTACACCCTGTATATATATATATATATATATATATATATATATATATATATATATATATATATATATATATATATATATATATATATATATATATATATATATATATATAAACATAATATGTACGTAATTTATTGAAAAAATACACTCACCATCGACATTGGCATAATCTGCTTCAATATCAATGTTGTCGTTAGCGATGGCATCACTCACTGTAGGTGGTAGCTGATCTCCCATGAACCAGTGAAAATCGTACTGACCATTATTCAACACCCATCCCTTGTCTTCTGGACTCAATATTGTAAGCAAATCCAGGTGCGCATTCCTCCATATGCAAGCGATATATTTCGTTCTTAATACGTGTTGATGGAGTTCAGCTTGACATGGAGGCAAATCACATGCATCAAATTTAATTACTTTACTTTCAAACGGTTCATCAATATTTTCAGCTGTGAAATTTTTCATGAATAGTTCCAATCTTCTGCTATTTGTGTCATCAGAATTCTTTATTTTATAGATTTGGCATACAAATTTTTCTAATGTTGCAAAAACGTCAGTATCCATTACATCTTCAGTTACATTGGCTAGATTGATAAAAGCTTCTTGATAAATTTTGGATTTCATCAGTAGCTTAAACGGATTAATTTTTCCTTTTTTATAAAATGCTGGATTATAATCACATCCAGTAAAGGCGTGATATGCAGGTAAACTCTTGCAAATATCTGGACCAATTTTTTGGTATATATTTGATACGTTAATGTAACGTTGGTTATTGCCTGTACTAATATTCATGCAAATTTTCACATTTATATTTTCTAGGTGATCCATATTTCCAAGCATAATAATAAGAACATCTGTATCAGAACATCGAATAAGTATATTTTCTTCATCTTCTATTTTACAAATATGATGAACAATTTTCGTGTCTGCTTCCTCGTGATCTGGGCAATATAATTGTGGAAAAACTGTGTAGATGACTTTACTATCGATACATTCATAACGATGGCATTCTTTGAAGTTAAGATAAATGACTTTATTACCAATAAACGGAGCCATTTCATCTGTTGCCCAGTGTTGGATGAAAAAATTTACTACTGCTCCTTTAATCTTGTTATTTCTTAATTCTTTTGTAAAATCAATTGGTCTCTCTTGATCTGCTCCTACTATTGTATATTCTCGAATATTATGCTCTCTTAATCGTCTTTCATAAGTTTTTATAGATGGTTCAAAGTATTGGTCGAAAATAATATCAATTCCTCTGCCTCCAAATTGTGCAGCCATACTCAGAAATCGTTTTGAGATTTTATCGAATGTTTTTGGTACATCTTTCATTGTGTGTAATAAGAAAACTCCATCGATGACTACCACACCTACAGAACTTGGCTCATCATGATTGACACCCTTTTCTAAAAATTTCAAGAGCGAAGATTTTTCTGTTTTAAAAATTTCTCCATTTATGTGACATATTGAAAATGGTACTGGAGTTAATGGATACGACAGAACTTTAGTAATATCTACTTTATATTTGATTGATATTGCTAATAGCCTACCAAACAAATTTCTTTGCAGACGAACTTCTTGAATTTGTTGTCCAATTTTTATTTTTTTTTCCCAGTTCGGATGAAAAATTTCGTATTTCTACTTTGTTGATGGCTTGTTCAAATCTTACAGTTGATGTAGAACATTGAGAAATAAACTTCTTTCTTAACTTTTCTCCAATGGTTTCAATATTTAATAAATAATTAGCAACTTCTTCTGATGCTGCTATTCCACTACAGATGTTAAAAAGAAAATCTCTAGATAATGCAGAACTAAACGGATTTATATACTTTGAAAAAGCATCGAGAAATCTCTGAAGTTGTAAAGAACTGTCGCATGGAATGTTTTTCTAAATCTGTGGAAATATCTTGTTTCTTTTTAATTCCTGTCTCATTATAAGTGTAACTAATTACGCTTGTTCTTATATCATGGCTTTTTGCCCACCTTTGTCGAGCAGATATTGAGTTTGTAAAGTGTAGAAATTCCTGTTAATCGTTTGGCAGCATCTGCATTGACTGTCTGCTCTAATGTTAAATCAATCGGTTGTCTAGAGAAAGCCTTATTCGTTTGTTTCACTCCAAAAAATCCGTTTTTAAATGCTTCATATAATGCAGGGTATTCCTCTTCAACTTTCAACAAATTATCATAATATTTAACTAACCATCTAGCGTAATTTTGTTGATTACAACTGAGAAATAAATTTGTTATTTTTGGTAAGACCCATTTATACAAATTGAAGTCTCCAGTGCGAAAACTTATTTAACGTACATTAAATAATAATGTACTAATTTAATATAGGTCATGTAAAATTTTTGTGTCAATCCAAACTCTCCTTTCAATGTATCCTCCTGATATTTAGAGTATTCAGTTAATAAGTTTTTTAATGATGGTTCATTTGTTTTTGTATTAGGAGACTTATTGCTCCAGAGGCTTGTGAGTTCAGATACGATTTCATCATTGATTTCAATATTTTTAGTCTCTAAGAAAGATCTGAAGTGTAATAATTCTAGTCCTAGGGCCATCATTGAATGAAGACGCTTGCACCGATTGAAATGTTTTCCTTCAATAAATCCTGAGATTGATCCACTCGCCAATAGATCACTCTCCATCATAATTGTTGTTAAGCCATAATCATTGATAAATTTGCCAATCGTTTTGAAATATGCCATCATTATGTGAAACCCACCCAAATGAATAAAAATATTGTTGAATCGTGGTTTTTCTTCTGATTGAATTTGCATAGCGATTTTTGCAATCGCTAAGTTACTTGGATGAACGGCTGCTTTACCTCTTCTGCAATTTTTTGGCTCTGTTTTAAAGTTTCAAAAACGACAGTTTTATCTGTAGGGGATAAGTTTACTGGAGTTAAATAACAAATTTTTTGTGGAAGACTTTGATCATCTATGATTTGGCTATTAAAACCAGCCCACATCGGAAGATTTGGAACTTTGAATGCATGACATAACATCCAAATTAGATCAATATTTCTTATTATTGTAATGTCTAATTCAGTAGCTGATAATTGACGACGATCTTCATTTGGTAATAAAAGATCCATCATCTTCGGCTTTTTTAAGTAAGGTGTTCGTTTAGGTGCTATTGCATCAAAAGTTCTTCTTTTTCTTCGTCTTGGTCGATTGACGGTTTCTGTTGTATTTGTGGGGATTTGTTCGGGTTGTACTTCGGGTTCTCTTTCAGATTCTTCTGCAGATTCTTCTTCTTCATTTGTTTCTGACATTACATTCTGGTAAATTATACCAATATTGTCATGGAGGGTATCTTTTCCATTTACAGTTTCAATATATCTGTCAAAATTATCGAATGCAACACCAGTGTGTAAATTTGGTGATTGAATAATACCTGGTGGGCACAAAGTTGATGAATTTGATGACGAAAAAGTTGCTTCTGTTTCCAATTCTTCAATTGTGTGGTAGCTACAACAATGCCCGTAACGATTTATGATATCAATGATTTTTCTGCTGCTTGTGAGACTCTTCAATGATAAACCCAATGTAACATGTTTTGATGTTTTAATGCTACCATTGGACACATTATATATTATGTCTTCAGCAACGGACTTTACTATTCTTTGACAAGCAGTACTTTTATGGCGTCTGCGATTTGTACCACCGAATAATGTATAGCAAAATTCTTCTAAGTTATCTGGAATTGAGCACTCACCTGCAATTAAATCTTGAACGAAAATATCGCTTGAAAAAGGTTTTTTTGTTATTTTTAATACAGTTTTTCTCAAAAGAAGTGCCGCTTTTTGTAAAAGTTCAGATTCTTCTAATTATTGGAATATTAAGTGTGGTATTGTAGTTTTTCGGCAAGATAACGATTCAATTATGCATGTTGACAATTCTTAAATCTTTACCATAATTTTTTTCAATTTTTTTTTTTTGTAATTGATGACCTGTATATTCAGTTTCATATTCGTGGGAGTGCTCTTCGACTATTGCTTTTACTGAAGTCATGTATATAGAATGAAGGTGTGACAGAAAAAGCTTCTCTTTGCTGTTAAAATATTTTCTTCAATAAATTCACTTAATTCATCAAATGCTAATTCATGATAGCGACGGTATGTATGCCAATCAGTTGGTGGAGTTTCTTTTTCAATTGCTTTACATTTATTTACAATCGACATTTTACAAATATTGTGATAAAAAAATGTGTCTCCATTTAAATTTTCGAATCTTTCCAACATATTATCTGCATCATTTAATTTACAGTATGGCTGACTTCAAAAATGTATCACTGCTTGCATGAGGCAGAGTCAAAAGTTCAAAAACGCATCAGACGCATCACAACGAAAAATCAAAAGTTCATTTTTGCATTTGATGCGTTAAAACAATGCATCAAGAAATTTGGTGATGCGTGTCCAAGATGCATGTCATGTGTATGATGTAGAATTATAACTACTTGTCATATTATGTAGGTATTAACACCAACAAAAATAATTCCGAAAAACAAATTGTTGAAAAAGATTTACCTTTGATTAAAATTGTTTAAACTATTGAAATACATCTTGAACTCAAAAAAGGTATGTAATATTTTGTATTCAAATAATTTCGTTATTTTCAATTTCAAGTAAGTTCAAGTTGAAATTCAAAGATAATATACCTATACAAGGACTGTATTGCTATATTATCTATAGTCTAGCTGTAGCCAAATCAGAGGCTAAATGATGCCAATATCTCGTTCAAAAACATCTAATGTGCATCAAATTTCAAGAGAGCATCAGCAGGGCATCATGTAGTATTAGACGCATCGGGTAGTATTAGACGCATTGGGAATGTTTATTTAAAATTTTTAGATTCTTTGAAATTTTTATCGGCTTCATTAGAAAGTTTAGTTGAGACTTTACAACCAGAGGATTTTGTATTTTTGAGAGATGCATTTGGTGATCATCCTCACTATAATCTTTTAAAATAAAACGGTATATTTCTTTATGAGTATGTAAATAATTGGCAAGTTTTTGAAGAACTAGAATTACCACCAAGGGAATATTTTTATAGTCATTTGAGTAATAGCGCGGTATTTGAGGAGGATTACTAACGCGCAAAGGAAGTATGGCAAAAATTTGATATACAAAATTTGGGTGAATATAGTGATTTATATTTAAAATGTGATGTAATTTTTTTAACTGATGTTTTTGAAAAATTTAGAAAAGTCTGTTTGAATACTTATTCCCTCGATTGTGTATTTTATTATACGATTCCATCACTGGCCTTTGATTGTACGCTTAAAAAAAAAAATAGAATTAGATTTAATAAAAGACCCTAATATTTTAAACATGTTAGAAAGTGCCGTAAAGGGTGGGCTTAGCCAGGTCAGTAAACGATATATTAAGGCAAATAATCCTTATATGAAACAATTTAATCCATCTTTACCAGAGAAATATATTATGTATTATGATATAAATTCTCAATACGCAACTTCTATGTGTTATCCAATGCCGTATGGAGAATTTTCATTTTTAAGTCAAGAAGAAATTGCGAGGATGAATGTAAACGAAATTGACGAAAATGATGAATGGGGGTATATTTTGGAAGCTACAATAGATATTAGTCCAGAATTACATAATTATCAAAATTGTTTCCCATTTTTGCCAGAACATAAAAAAATTAATAAAGTTAAAAAATTAGTAACAATATTTTATAGAAAAAAAAGTATATTCTTCATTTAAGAAATTTAAAACAATGTTTTAAATACGGATTAACTTTAGTACAAATTCACAGGTGTTACGTTTTAAGCAATCATTTTGGTTAAAATCGTATGTGGAATTAAATGCTGAATTGCGAGCCAAAGCAACTAACAACTTTGAAAAAGATTATTTTAAATTAAAAGTAAATGCTTGTTTTGGAAAATTTTTAGAAAATATGCGCAAAAGGCGCGAAATTAAATTAGTTTGTAAGTGGGGTGGTCGATACGGTTTACGAAAAATGATTGCTAATCCTTTATGTAAAAATATAATACTAATTGAGGGTGCAGATTTAGCAATAGTTGAAATGAAAAAAGAAAAAATTGTATACAATAAACCACTATATGTTGGTGTATGTATATTGGAAATAGCTAAAACTATTCTTTATGAATTTTACTATGGAAATAATGAAATTAAATTTAGATAAATTTGATACATCAAATTATAGTGAAAATGTGACTGCATGTTTTTAATATGCAGTGAATAAGAAAAAACTTGGTGTGGTTAAAGACGAGGCGGGTGGAAAATGTATTAGCGAATATGTTGGTCTTCGACCTCGTGACTTTTGAAATGACCACCTAAAATTGGTCACTGGCTCTTCCTCTATACAGTAACAAGAATTAACAAGCTTTCCTTTATTTATATTATTATTTAAAATGTATGTTTCTATGTAATTAAACTAATTCAAACTAATTTGAAGTATTAGATAATATTATGTTCAGGTTATTGATGTCTGTTAATGTAATATCTTTTCCTAAAATTTTACAGAACTACGCTTCTTTAGATAATTGTTTACTATTTTTGCGATGAAGAAAAAATAATTATTTTTATAGCTGTGTTTACATAATACAAATGTAATTGGACAAAACAAGTTCTGTTCGTTCGTGACGCAAGTGATATTATAAACTTTATCTGGCAGACTACTAATTTTTAGTTTGTATAAACAAAATATATCTGAACATCATCTTTTCCATTCCTGTCATACCAACTATAGAGCATCTTTAGAAAAACATTGTAAATGTATTTATGAAAAATAGATAGATTATGTGTCGTTTCTAACAAATGGTGACATGAACATTCTTCAATTTTTTGACAGAACGATTTATAGTGCACTGAACATCCGCGCTATAATTATTTACAATCATATTCTTGTTTGTCCGAATAATTTTTTTTAACTGCATTTTTAACATTTTTTAATAAATTGTTTTATTATTTTTGCAAATACACTTTGACCTTAGTACATGTACCCCTACCTGTGGTGAGTCTCTCTCTGTGGTACAATTATCAAAGCACAAAAACAAATTATACAGGGTGATCTTATAGGTATAAACGTATCAAAGAAAAATTTACTATATACACTCACCTGTGTTCGTATACTGACATGTGCTACGTAAACAGAATATAGAAAATATAATACACATATTGTTTAATAATTGAATAATAAGTCAACACCACAAAAAATTAGTTTTGTTCAAGTCTGTATTAGTTTATTTATAAATAATGTACCTAATTATAACACACATTAAAATTTTGGTTTATAAGTTTGCAAATATAAATATAGAATATGTATGTATTAAATTAAACACACTCATTTATAAGGTTTTTCTAATCACTAAAATATTTGTTTTTTAAACTGTAAAGAATATTCATTGTCTCTAAATCAGTTTTTTCATTATTTTTTGCCCAACTGAAAAAATTCATAAACGATTTATGGGCCTCTTCTTCTGAAATTACCATTTCTTCTAACTCTTCTTCTTCTTCCTCTGGAAGGTCGTCTTTTAATAACACAGAATTTATAATGTCATTGTCCGTCAGTGGTTCATACCCCCTATCGTCTCTGTCACAATTCAGCCAAGTCATCAAATTTTCTTGATTTAAATCTTTAAATATGGTAATATTTTTTAAGTTGTCAACCTCATCAAAATTAATATTGTCATCAGTTTCAGAACTTGTTGACGCTTCATTTTCGGGTAATAAAAATTTCTAACATTTTCTCAGTGTGTAGTTTTTTATGTCTTGCCATGATTTATAAAAATAATAATAAGCATCCGATAATTTCAACTTTTTTAAAAACGAGTCAATTTTGGCTTCTCCTTCTCCTTCTTGACTAATTAAGTCTTGCAGTATGTATTTTCTATACAAGCTTTTAAAAGTTGATATTATGCCTTGGTCCATCGGCTGTATTATTGCAGTGACATTCGGGGGTAAAAATATAATTTTGAAATCTTTATGCACAGTGTTTAGTCTGTTTACATCACTAATATGTGCTGGGGCATTGTCCACTATTAAAACTGTTTTTAGATTTAAATTATTTTCTGTTTTATATTTTATCACTTCATTCACAAAAATGTCTTTATACCAATCATAAAATAATTGGGAATTGATCCAACCGTTTTTTTGTCCGGCATAATAAATTGGTAGTGTTAATATTTGATTAAAATCACGCGGTTTTTTTGATTTGCCTATTATAAACAAATCAAGTTTGTGTTTACCTGATGCATTTGCACAGAACATTATTGTAACTCTGCCCTTCGGAACTTTTCTTCCTGGAGCAGAAGTTTCTTCAGAAGACACTAGAGTTGTTTTCGGCAATAATTTCCAAAAAACACCACTTTCATCAGCGTTATATATATCATCGTATGTGTACCCTTCTTCTAGTAAGTTTTTAAATATGGAACTTTTAAATTTTTCTGCTGCAGTTTTATCAGCTGATAACTTTTCACCTTTTGTCGTCAAACTCCTAATGTGGTATCGACGTTGAAAATTATAAAGCCACCCACGACTTGCCTTAAATGATGAAGGACCACCTAACTTTTCATTTAATTCCATTGCCTTTGATCGCATTATAGCTCCCGTTATAGGCTGATGGAAACTTCTCATCTGGATAAACCATTTGTACAGCGCCTCGTTCAGTTTATTAGAAGGTGTACCAGTAATTCTTTTCCGCTTTTTAACGTACTTTTGGTGATATTTTTCTTTAAAAGATAAAATTTCCTTTTGTATCTTTTTAATATGTATTATGCTTGATTTCGAGATTGCGTATTTTCGCGCTAAGCTACTAACGCTTTCACCTTCTTTTAGTCTTTCAACTATTTCAATTTTGTCTTCCAAACTAAGAGATCTTTTTTTAAAAGCTTCCATTATTGTTATTTAACAATGAAATATTAAAAAAAAATAAAAAATATAAAAAGGAAACGAACAAGACACAAATTTAACACAATTAACGAAAGACTGAATAAAAATTCGTTCAGTGTGTCAAAGGTTTTTCTATTTCAAAATTTATTAGCGACCCTAGATCTATCAATACATATTCACTAAACCTTCATACATTTAGTTAAAAGAAATATTTACTTAAAAGCATACATATACTAAGTAATTAATAAATAAGAGAGAGAAATAATATATATTATGTAATTCTTACTAAGGGACATTTTTCTAAATCTGTTTTGTTAACAAAAAAGCTTTAAATATGTCATTAAGTCATTATTTCAAACTGATGTAACAAGAAAAAAAAGAAAAAAATATTCATTTTAAAACCAAAACATGACCATATCCATGCCATATTCACATCTAAATCTATATTTATTGGAGTCCTTTTAAAGTGGTTAATTTATTTTTTTTAAAAACTGTAGATATGAACCTCAGTTGGATGGTGGTCTAAATATTCCTTAAGAATATTGTAAAAGTACATGTGGAATAGTTTATGTAACATAATATATCGTATTATCACATTGTCAGATCACAAAGGGCAGATTTTGACCATACGTATAGATACCTAATCTAATTAATAATCTACTTGTTAAAATAATTGTAAAATAAAAATGCAAAAATAATTCTCATGATCAAGGAATATACTCAATTAAATATTATCTATCACCACATAAGTATATAGGTTCAAACCTGCAAACAATTTGTATTTATGCATATGATACATAATTTTTATTACAATGGTATGTGTAATGTTCATTTTTTTAAACTGTATATAAAAAGATTAAAAATGAATCTGTTTTAATTACCTAATATCTAATTTACAAAAATAAAGTGTTTAGTTATTTACAAAGCACACCCTTTATAATATACTTTTCAGATTTTTGAATCAGAATATTGTAAACATATTATTGTTTGAATAAGAAAATTCCCACGAAAAATTGTTTATATTATTTTGATGGTACAACTAGCGAGGGGTCTATATACCGCGGTATCCCTGTATAAATTTTTTTATTTAAATAATATTTAACATAAACAAGAGACTTTAGGTTATAAAATATGTTATAAGATAATAAAATGCTGATTTGCTTTTTTAAGGGGGTTTCCCGTGTGACGGCCTGTTTTTAAGCATTTTTGGGAAATTTTTTTTGACGGATAGTGAAAAGATAGAACTTTGAGATTTTTATGATTTATTTATTACTATTTCAAGACCATGGAAAACAAATTTTCAAGTAAAAATCTTCATTAGAACGTAAGTTGTACCACTCCGAAGACACTTGCCTCGAAAAAAAAAAACCGCTCACTTCCTCCACGATTTCGGCTGATTATCTAAAAAAAAAAGAACATTCAAATTTCATGATTTTTTTTTGAATATTTCGAAGCTTATGAGAAATAACTTAGAAAAGCCTAAAAAATTCATTGATGAATATGGAAATATTTTAGAGTAACAGTATTTCGTAGAACTACACAAAATACAAGAACAGGAAAAGCTGCATTTATGTAATAAAGTTACCAAAAATCATATATAAATTTTCGAAACCAGGTAACGAAAGTGAAACTTGCTAGCCACTTTTTGAGCCAGAGCATAACAGATGCGCTATATTTCTGCCAAAATATTTCAAAATTATAGTTGTGTTACATTGAATTTACAAACCAAAAGTCAACCTAAAATCTTAAAATTAACTTTTTTTAATTATGAAATCTAAGGGCATCTACAATTTTTTGTTTCTTTCATGTTGGTAACAAATTTTGGGAGAATATGAAATTTTTTAAAATGAAAAAATTAGCTTTAAATGCAATAAATATTATATCACGTTAAATATTGAATAAAATCATAAATATTTTGAATAATTTTATAATCTTTAAATTGTTTTAAATATAAATAAAATGTATTTTTGTGATGTATAATTGCAATAGTTCTCATATTTGTCACCAGATGTCTCCACAGTTGAATACATGTTGCCACTCATTGTTAAAATTTTAAAAAATTACTAAAATTAATCAAAATGGCTAATCAACACAATTATATTCACATAATAATTGACTGTCATTTTATTTTTTGATATTTTCAAAAGTAAATATGTGTGTAATAATGGGTATTTTATGTGTATTTATTATATTTACAAATGTTAATTTTCTTTTTAAAGAAAGAAAAGTAAATTAAGATTACTGTCTGTTTTAGATTTAAGTATAAGAAGATATTTCATTACCTACATTCCAGCAAGAGATCACGAATAGAAAAAATTTCTTGAAAAAGGTCCGAGAACAATTAATATCAGAAATAAAGCGGAATAAACGAGGAAAGTGTATTATTATAATGTATTTTGAAACATTCTGTGACGTGGAAAAAATTAAAAAAAGGAAAGGATGCCAGTGTCACGGTGACACACACTGAAATACCTACTAAAAACAACTTTGATACGTAGAGAATGCGTGAAGAATACTGCCGTGCTTTGCTTAAAAGTGGTATCTGCCAGAATTATGAAACTGAGAAAAAGGGGTTTAAAGTTGTAAGCTCATTCCGGCCCCTTGTAAATTTATATTGTGTGATATTATGATGCAATTTATTTAGTAATAGGTAGATTTAAACTTGCTAAATAAAAAAAAGTAGTTATCTTTGGTTTTTATTTAAAAAATGGTAGATACCACTTTTAAGTCAAGAATTATTTATATTATTAACAGTGGTAACGTACTGCCTGTGGAGATACCACTTTTAAATTAAGAAAAATCATAATTGTTATATTTATATAGAGGAGGAGAAAAAAATGTAAACGAGTACATATAAATTGTTTATTCATGTTCATTAAAGAAAAAAAAACATGTAAGTAACGTTAGTATACTAAAGAAATAAATTTGAAAATAAAATTGAATAATTATTTTTTAAATAACCACAACGGATATTTTTTAATCTTCTACGTTGCTTAGCAAATTAGTGGCCTTGTTGTTAACTTGCAAATTTTCCCAAAATGTAAGCCTATTTGCTGGCATTAAGGAAGATAAGGTTTTAATAATATTGGCCTTTCTTTCTTCAGTGACACCTCTTATTGGTTTATTCTTTTTGGTAAAAAGCCCTCCATTTTTCAAGTTCTCATTTTTCAAAAAATTTAGCTCAAGTTCTTCAACTTCGGTAAACTTTTTCTTGTAAGCCAAAGTTTTTTTTCCTCTTATTACTCGAATTTGCACAATATCCTTTAGATAAATGCGCGGTTGTTGTTTCTTTAATTTATAAATTGAAGAATGATCATCCCACTCATAAAAATTTTCAGGTGTAATAACTTTTACTTTGCTGGAATTAGCTTTTTGGACAACATCAACAAAATCTTTAAAATCATATATCTTTGGATTTTTTTTCATAGAAACTTCTACTTGATGATGAAAATGGTCGGCCGACATAAACGTGTGCCCAGGTTCAAAATATTTAATAACAATCTCGTTAATAGAGACCTCTGGTGAGTTAACAATGTAAGTTAAGAAAGTAAATGGCGACTTTTGATGTCAATGTTTTAATAGCTGAGTTAAATAAGCTTAAAAAAAAGTGATTTAATTGATATTATTGTTAATAAAAACTTACCCAAAGAAATTAACAACACTATTTTAGTTGAATCATCAAATTTTTTCAAATGTAACTGTGGTGATAGTGATATTTTCCACGATTCACAAGAATAAGAACACAAAAGTGCAGCAAAAGGTGATAATTTGGAAAATGAAATTTCACTTTATAAAGAACTCGTACACGAACTTAAAGAAAAAAATACTGTGCTTAATGAAAACATTTCTCTACTGAAAGAAAAAATAAATTATATTCAAAATACAAAAATTATACCAATAAATGACAGTGATAAAGTTGATTTAAAAGTTCCTATACAACTAAATACAAATGGTAGGAAAATAAACAGCAAAAAGCAAAATAAAGAGGAAATACCTCAAGAAGCTTCAACAAGTGCCTCCGTTACTGTTAGTTGTGAAGGCTTAAGTAATCAAGTTTTACCTGAATCAAGAAATGATGAAAAAAAAAAATATGAGCAACAACAAATCAAAGAAAAATTTTATTCTTGGTAAATCTGATGAACCATCAACCTTCCAAGCAGCCAAGCCTAAGCTTTGGTTGTATGTTGGTAGAATTGTTCACGGGACACCACCAGAAGCTATTGTTTCCCATTTAAAAAAGAAATTTCCTTCGTAGGACTTTGAATGCGAACTATTATCAAATAAAGGACAAAACGCCAGTTATCGGCTCGAAGCACCGTTATCTCTGAAAGATCAACTATATGATCATAACACTTGGCCAGAATATACTGTAGTCAAGCGCTTTATTTTTCGAAAACAAGCAGCAGTCTTTAAATAAAACAATTAAGCTGATTCACTGTAATATTCAATCCATTCGAAATAAAATTGAACAATTAGAAATAATCATAAACGACGAAGAACCTAATTTCTTGTGTATATCAGAACACTGGTTATCTTCTGAAGAAGCTAATAATTATGCATGCATTGGAAACCTTAAGTTAGCTACTTGTTACTCAAGGAAAAATTTCATACATGGCGGTACAGCTATTTATGTTAAAAATAATATCAAATGTGAGAAGGAAATTATCTGTGATAGTTTAGTGGTAGAAAAAACTTTTGAGTGTTGTGCTGTGAAACTGGAAAATGTACACATTATAATAGCATGTATATATCGTTCACCTGATGGTGATTATAATATTTTTATGTCACAATTTGAAAAGTTTTTAAATTTACTAATGCGGTTTAAATGTAGAATTTTTATTGCGGGCGATTTTAATATAGATATGGGAAACTTATATGATCATAAAACAAAAGATTTTAATAATCTCCTTATATCATATAATTTAATATGTACTATTACACAACCAACTAGAGTCACAAACAAAACACAAACAATCATAGACAATATTATAACAAATATTGATAAAAATGACATTTGCTATTCGTACAATATTGTTTGTGATTTATCGGATCATTATCCAAATGTTTTAGGTTTTAAAGTTGACGATTTTAACTATGTTAAATATTTTAGATATATAAGGACTTTTACGGAAGCCGAACATGACATTTTCAATTATATGATGAACAATGAAAATTGGGATAATGTTTTTAATTGCAATGACGTAAATGAAAGTTTTCATAACTTTCAAGAAACTTTTAATTACTACTTTGACGTGGCTTTCCCAACAAAAAAAGTAAATATTAATAATAACAAATCTATCAATAATAGTAAACATTGGATTAATGATGAAATTAAAAATTTATCAAAACAAAAACGTAATTTGTTTGTACAAATCAAACAATTATCAAATTTAAATTGTGACATAAGTGAATTAAAAACACAGTATGATACTTTAAATAAAACTTTAAAGAAAATGGCTATTAATTTAAAGAAAAATTACGTCAGTAGTCTAATTTTAAACAATGAAAATAAAACTCAAGTTATCTGGGAAGTAATTAAAAGTAAACGAAATTTTGAAAATACAGATAAAGCTAACAAAAATGTAATTGATGTAATACGTAACAATGAGGGTCAAAATCTAACTAATATTAATCAAATTACAAATTACTTAAATAATTATTTTGTTAATGTTGCAGAAACTCTAAATTTAACCATGCCAGACACCAGTACTTTAAAACTAAACCAAGCCGTGAATGTAAAGAGCCTGTACTTATATCCATGTACAGACAATGAAATATATACCATAATAGCTTCTTTAAAAAATCATCGGGCTGGGATGGAATTCCATCTCATATAATTAAAAAATACGCCGAATACATAATAAAACCGTTGGTTCACTTAATCAATTTATCCTTTGAAAAGGGCATCTTTCCAGCGAATCTTAAAAAATCAATAGTGAAGCCAGTATTTAAAAAAGGAGATAAAGAGGAGGCTAATAATTACAGACCTATTTCATTACTGACTACTTTCTCTAAAATTTTTGAAAGAGTTATCTATAGCAGATTAATGAAATTTTTAGAACAAAACCGAATAATTACAGAAAGTCAACATGGTTTCGTACCAGGTGGTTCCATAGATAAAGCCATTTACCAAGTTTTAACTTCAGTTTTAGACAACTGGAATAAAAAGAACCTATGTGTCTTAACATTATTTGACCTATCTAAGGCTTTTGATTGTGTTCAACATGACATATTGCTAGAAAAACTCTGTAGATTGGGCATTCGGGGTATCCCATTAAAACTTTTAAAATCTTACGTGACTGATCGTTCACAAATAGTGCAACTTGACAAAATCTTCAATAAATATGTAATCAGTTGTAAGTCCGATAATATGTTAATAAAACGTGGTGTACCACAAGGATCCATTCTCGGACCTTTACTTTTCATATTATACAATAATGACATAGTGAACATTAAGGAAGATAAACAGGTTGTTCTGTTTGCTGATGATACAGCCATAGTGGTAGAAGGTAAAGATGAGGCTTCTTTGAAAAACAACATCGAATCAGTAATTTCTAATATTTCTACGTGGTTTTTAGAAAATAGTCTGTTAACGCCAGCTAATAATTCAAGTATAATTCCTTCGATTATGTAATTTTAAATCGTAATTAAAATTTTTTAAAAATAGGATCAATATATCGGACTTGTATTATCTTGCCATAATACTGGTCAAAAAATAAAATTTTTAATAGTTAGTTAGCAATCAGCTGTCGTAGTATTGATATCAAGTATAGTTCGGCTAAAATCAAATCATTTTTTACCTTTTTTTAATCTTTCTTTTCGTGCAAAATTGTTTGCTTGATCTAAAGTTTAGTGGCGATTTATCAATCTCGATTTATTCGATTCTCGTGTCGATTTATTTTGTAACACTATAGTTTTTGTTTATTACCACCTTCCTCAAAGTCCCATTTTTCCCCTATCCCTCAAAGGTGGTAGCGGCTAAGGATCGCCAGTACGAGGGAGTAAAGCTCAGAAATATCGAAAATCCACAAGTAAGTAAGTAATCAATTTTTTTCTTTTATTGTTTAAACTTTATCACAATCAAAAGGATCGGATTGCGCGATACTTTTCAACGACAAAGTCGCGTAACCATAATTTGGCGCCCGAGCAGGGACAATCGAGGAATTTTAGCTTTATTTCGATCATCAATTGGTTGTCGTTAACATTCCTAAAATAATTTTTATTTCTTTCTCTTTTTTTTTCAAAAAAAAAAAACACTGTTTACCAGAATCTAGCCTGTTATTAATCACTAATTGATTGTTATATAATACCCTTTGTTTTGCAGTGACTCTTGTTACATCACTAATCTATACCGAATATTTGTACAAAATAAATTCATATTTTTTCATTCATTAAATTTAACATTTTTGACAAATAAATTTTTTTCCTCTCTTCATTTTAAAAATTCTCTTCACATAGCAAAATTGCCAATTTTGAATAGCCACCGTTTCAATTTAATACCGATTTAATATTATATTTCGATTTTCTCATCATGACTTCTAAGCAACAACTTGAATTGGAATTAGATCGCTTATTAGCAAGACGAGAAGGTCTGTTTCGACGGGTTCAATTATGTTATGATGATGCCCAAGCCTTAAAGGCTGATCCAAATGATCCAAAAAAATTGGAAAATTTTAAAATACGATATAGTCAATTTTCGAAAACAGTAGTTGATTACCATGATTTAATTCAACAAATTGTCATTAAAAAACAACAAATTAAACCCGATGAACAGCCTTCATATCAATTGCTATTCGCCTTTGATGATTTGTGTGACCATATTGAATATGTAGCCATGGAATTTATTAAATCAGTACCAAACGCCTCACCTCCAAACACCAATAGTATTCAATCAGTTTCGGAAACCCAGAAAAGAGTCCATATGCCAAAGGTTGAGTTAATGAAGTTTGACGGTGATTTGACGATATGGCCTCTCTTTTACGAAAATTTTAAACATTTCGTGCATGTAAAACCAGAATTTAGTAATGCCGAAAAATTGCAATATTTATTAAGTAGCCTTACGGGAAAAGCCTTAAAAACATGTAGTACCGTTGAACCCGTACCGGATAATTATATTTTAATTTGGAAGTTATTAGAAGACACGTATCAAGATCAAAAATATTTAGCTAATTCATATTTGGAACGTTTATTCAGTTTTCGTTTATCTTCTAGTTCAAATCAAAACCAACTGCAAACATTTTTAGAAAATTTTCACACAACAGTTGTCGCATTAAAACGGTTAAAGTTTAAGGATCTAGCTGATTACATATTAACTTATCTTGCAATGTCGAAACTTCCATCTGAAACAATTCAAACTTTTGAACTGATTCGTGATAGCCCCGAGTTACCAGAGTATGACGAGCTTATTCACTTTGTTAGACGCCAAAGTAAAAATTTACGAACAGAAAAATGTCGCGTCAATAATAATTTGTCTAGCAATTCAAAAACTAGTAGATCGTATGTAGCCAGTAATGTAAATAAATCACCACTACCGAATCGTGTAAACAAATGTTTTAATATCAACAACACATCTAGTAATAACAATAACATGAATTCAAAAAATACCTGTATAATTTGTAATCAACATTTTCATACGGTACCACAATGTGTGAAATTTTTGAATCTTATACCGGGTGAACGATATAAATTGGCAAAAGAAAGGAATCTGTGTATTAATTGTTTGAATCCTAACCATAAAATTGCCAATTGTAAATCAGAAAAAACTTGTGCTCGTTGTAAAGTTAAACATCATACTTTACTTCATTTTGATCAAGTTGTAAATCAACCGCGTAATAATGAAATCGCAACTACTTCATCTGCTTCTGCGGATAGTACTCAACCTATCCTTAGCACAAATGAAAATAAAATCGTTCGTAGTTATTGCTCTAGTGAACAATCATCAAATTGCGTGATATCATCAAATACGACCGTCTTATTATCCACAGCAATTGTTTATGCTTTTAATCGTTTCAATGTTAAACATAAAATTAGATTATTATTAGACTCTGGAAGTCAGTCTAATTTTCTATCATACAATTGTTGCAAAAGGTTAGGTTTGAACATTTCGAAAACCAATTTATTAGTGCAAGGCATCGGTTCAACCAAAAGATCTATTAAAGGGTATTCGCATCTCACCTTTATATCCACCATAAACGATCATCATAGATTTAGTATGGATGTTTTGGTGATCGACAAAATTACTGATCAGTTACCGTCTGTTAAAATTGATGCAACTCGGTTGAATCATCTTGTAGATCTGCCGTTGGCTGACTACACATACCATACCCCTGGTGAGGTAGACGGTATCGTTGGAGCTCAGCTTATAGCTGAGTTATTAGAGTCTGGCAAGGTCATTGGTCCCCCTAACACCCCCCTTGCAATTCAAACAAAGTTAGGCTATGTTATTATGGGTAAAGCGCCTGTACTACATAAAGGGCCTGATGAAACACAAACCTTTTGTGCCTTTCAACCATTAGAAAATATAATGAAAAGGTTTTGGGAAATAGAAAATATTTCGGATCCTCCCTTTTTGAGTAAAGATGATGCTGACTGCGAAAAATTATACCAATCATTAGTTAGTAGGGAACCTTCGGGTCGCTATACAGTACCATTACCATTTAAATTAGAACCAGAAAATCTCGGTAACTCTTATAAAACAGCGTATCAACGATTTTTATCATTAGAAAGGAAATTAGAGAGAAATTATCAACTTCGTTCGGCTTATAATGAAATTATGCAGGATTATCTGGATCAGAAACATATGTCGCTCGTAGAGAACCCTAATTTATCGGAATTAAGTTTTTATATTCCTCATCATCCAATATTTAAAGAAAGCAGCTCCACACCTGTTCGAATAGTATATGATGCCTCCGCAAAATCAGATAATTCAGTATCTCTGAATGATCTTCTTCACGCCGGTCCTAAGTTACAAAAGGATATTTATACCTTATTATTGGACTTTAGGTTATTTCGTATTGTAGTTACTGCTGACATCAAACAAATGTTTCGTCAGATATATATTTTACCAACACATAGAAAATTTCAACGCATATTGTGGCGATTTTCACCCGACCTTCCCCTATCTGTTTTTTCAAATTAATGTTGTTTGTTTCGGAGTTACATCATCACCGTATTTAGCATTACGTACAATTAATCAGTTGGCCCAAGATGAAACTGAACGGTTTCCTTTAGCTTCTCAAATTGTACAAAACTATTTTTATGTAGATGATCTCTGTTGTTCGGTTGAAAATGAATTGGAAGCTGAAAATATTTATCATCAGTTAATCGAATTGTTTAAATCCGGTGGCTTTGAACTTTTAAAATGGACAACTAATTCACAGTCATTAATTCGTAAAATACCAGAATCATATAGGTATGGTAAGACGCTTGAATTTGATCCAACTCTTAAAGTATTAGGTCTTGTGTGGCACCCAACTTCAGATTGTCTCTCATTTAAATTGGGAAATTTTGAATCTAAACCTACAAAAAGAAATGTTTTATCTACTTTGGCAAAGGTTTTTGATCCTTTGGGTTTATTAGCACCTATTACCATGTTTATAAAATTATTAATTAAAGATTATTGGATATCAAAGTTAGATTGGGACGAGGATCCCTCTCAACCATTAAAATCGCGCTGGTCCCAATTCTGTGCTGAACTAAGTTCTATCTCGGATCTTAACATACCTAGACATCTCTTGGTGGACAAAAATAGTAATGTCCACTTGATCGGTTTCGCTGACGGTAGTGAAAGGGGTTATGGTGCTGCCGTGTATCTTCGGGTAGATAACGATGATAACACATTTTGTTCATTGGTATGCGCGAAATCGAAAGTAGCTCCATTAAAATCTTTATCAATTCCAAGAATGGAATTATGTGCAGCAGTCTTGCTCACAAAATTATTGAAAACAGTTGTAAATGTTTACAGTAAACGGAAACCAATTATCGAAATCTTCGCTTTATCGGACTCAACTGTAGTCTTGAACTGGCTCAGTTCGTCACCCCACCGTTGGAGTACATTTGTAGCAAATCGAGTTGCAAAAATCCAACAAGATTTACCATATGACCATTGGTATCATATTCCAACTAAATTTAATTTGGCAGATCCTGTATCACGAGGGCTTCCGCCTCAACAATTCGTTGAAAATCACCAAACTTGGATTTTTGGGCATCCTTGGCTTATGACGGATGTAGCAAATTGGCCTATTCGAAAAATAGATACTGATAGTTCAGTTACCGTTGAAATCAAATCTACTGCCTTAGTCGCCATAGAATCAGATCCATCGCCCCTCTATTTAGCTATTCAAAGATTTTCTTCATGGAATCGTTTGATCAATACCACAATTTATATCTTACGTTTTTTAAAAATATTACCTAGAACCCTATCAAAATCAGTAGAAGATATTTCAAAGGCAGAAGAATATCTCATAAAAGCAGTCCAGTCAATACACTTTAGTTCGGAAATTAAGGCAATCGCCACTAAAAAACAAATATCTAGTAATCTCAGACAGTTGCGTCCATTTTTAGATAATCAAGCTATCTTACGTGTTGGAGGGCGTTTATCAAATGCAAATATAGACTATGACCATCAGCATCCCATTTTATTACCAAGTAAAGATCATTTTTCTGAAATTTTAGTTAGACATTATCATCAAAAACATCTACATGCAGGCACCTTTATATTATCATCATTGTTGAGACAGAGATTTTGGATAATAGCCGGTCGACCTTTGATTAGAAAAATAGTAAAATCGTGTAATTTTTGTTTTAAAAATAATCCGAAAGCAACATATCCAATTATGGCCGATTTACCCGCGCCACGCGTCAATCAGGCTAAAGCCTTTCTTCATACCGGTACCGATTTTGCAGGGCCGTATCGCATAACATTTTCGAGGCATCGCGGCAATCGAACACAAAAGGCATACTTATGTTTATTTATATGTTTTGTCACAAAAGCCGTACATTTGGAGTTGTGTTCAGATCTGTCCACGGCTACCTTTTTGGCAGCATTGAAACGATTCCTATCGCGTAGAGGGCCTGTTAGTATTTTGTATTCTGACTGCGGCCGAAATTACATCGGAGCAAAATCTAACCTTGAAGAATTATACCAATTCATCGAAAAATCGGACTACAAAGAAAACTTAAAAAATGAATTATTAGCTAACAAAATCACTTGGAAACTTCTTCCCCCCTATTCTCCACATTGGGGTGGATTATGGGAAGGTAATATTCGCAGTTGCAAGAATATATTAAATAAAACTATAGGTGAACAAATCCTAACTTACGAAGAACTTAATACTATCATCATTCAAGTTGAGGCATTACTAAATTCTCGCCCATTATATTGTTTAAGTTCAGACCCAACTGATCCTCTAGCATTGACACCATCACATTTTCTGCATGCCGCCCCGTTAACCCACTTACCATCTCCAGCAGTTCTTCCCGAACATACCAACCTAACTTATAGAAAATCGTTACTTGATCAAATAATCCAATCATATTGGAAAAGATGGCACACCGAGTATTTACATACACTTCAAGCGAGACAGAAGTGGAATACACCCACATCATCAGTAAAAGTTGGAACGGTGGTGGTTTTAATGATGGAAAATTTACCCCCTCTGCAATGGCTCATAGGAATTATAACAGAGGTTCATCCTGGTGCGGACGGAACAATAAGAGTAGCGACCGTCCGTACAAAGAACGGAATTTATAAACGTCCTGTAGTAAAACTGTGTCCGTTACCTACACAGTAAATATTATCAAAATTTCAAGTTCATATTTATTTACATTTTGTTTTGTTTTATTATCATTATTATGTAAATAATACGTATTTGTCAACATTGGAATAATTGTTTATTATTAAATTTAAGTAATATTAGAATGTTAATTTAATTTTAACTATTAACAAGTAATCAGGCATTTCTGTTTGGTTAATTTTATTTATTCTAAATCTAGTTTAACTTAACTCGATTCAATAATATGTACTCTCAATCGTCTTATCTATCTAGGTAACCAATAACATTATGGAAACCAATATGGTTTATTTTTTTTTTAATTGAAAACTGTGTTTTCAATTGCCGGGGGGGAATGTTAACGCCAGCTAATAATTCAAGTATAATTCCTTCGATTATGTAATTTTAAATCGTAATTAAAATTTTTTAAAAATAGGATCAATATATCGGACTTGTATTATCTTGCCATAATACTGGTCAAAAAATAAAATTTTTAATAGTTAGTTAGCAATCAGCTGTCGTAGTATTGATATCAAGTATAGTTCGGCTAAAATCAAATCATTTTTTACCTTTTTTTAATCTTTCTTTTCGTGCAAAATTGTTTGCTTGATCTAAAGTTTAGTGGCGATTTATCAATCTCGATTTATTCGATTCTCGTGTCGATTTATTTTGTAACACTATAGTTTTTGTTTATTACCACCTTCCTCAAAGTCCCATTTTTCCCCTATCCCTCAAAGGTGGTAGCGGCTAAGGATCGCCAGTACGAGGGAGTAAAGCTCAGAAATATCGAAAATCCACAAGTAAGTAAGTAATCAATTTTTTTCTTTTATTGTTTAAACTTTATCACAATCAAAAGGATCGGATTGCGCGATACTTTTCAACGACAAAGTCGCGTAACCATAGTCTTAAATTAAATATTGATAAAACACAGTTTGTGAAATTTGGGAACTATGGATACCTATCTGACCATCTACATATATTAGATACTGATAAAGTATCTTTTCAGAACACAGCAAAATTTTTAGGTTTGTGGATAGACAAGGAACTCACCTGGGGAGCCCATGTTGACAGTATTATAACAAAAATCAATAAATATCTGTTTTTAATTCGTTCGATGCGAAATATAGTGAATACTAACGTTTTATTGTGTATCTATCATGCATATATTGAATCTATACTTCGGTACGAGATTATATTTTGGGGTTCCTCAGCAACATTAACAAAAGTATTTTATTCTCAAAAAAAATGCGTTAGAGCTATTGAAGGTGTCTCTAGCAGAACGTCATGTAAAGAAATATTTAAAAAATTAAAAATACTAACTGTTTTTGATCTATATATTCTAGAGTGCTTGACGTTTATAAAAAAAAATCATGAACTATTTGAACAGAATTTAAAAAATCACTATTATGACACTAGAAAAAAACATCATTATGCTATAAAATCCGGTAATTTAGAAAAAACCTTAAATAGCCCTGAAAATTCAATTATTAAAATTTTTAATAAACTTCCCGATAACTGGAAAACTCTAAATTCGACAAGTTTAAAAAGACTGTAAAAGGCGAGCTATTACAGCACGCTTTCTATAGTCTTCATGAATTTTATAATACTGTTTTAAGCTAATATACCTACTGTAAATTATATATGACGCATTCAACACTGTACCTCAGTCAATTTGAATAAAGTTTTTATTATTATTATTATTATTATTATTATTATTATAAATAACGTCCAGTTTTTATTTTGTGACGAACAGTTGTCTACCCATAACACAACATGTTCATAATTTCTCATTTCTAAAAAGAAATTGTAATACATGGTCACCAAGTTTTCTTTTTGCCTTCCTGCGAGGCCTTCATGCCAAAGTAGGGCAATTGGTATAACTTTTTTCTGTTTTGTGCCAATCGGAACAAAACTCTGATTGAATACTATGATTCTTGGACAAAATATCACCTTTTTAAACATATCCAATCTGGGGAGCATGATAACTTCTTGAAGATCTCCCGAAAAATACACCGTTTTGTCATTTAAAGACTCTTTGTCTAGCTGGTAGGCTGTACGAGCTTCATTTGCCTTGGAGATATGGTTTTGCCACAATAAACAAACTTCGCAGTCTACATAAGGATTTTCTTTTGTATGTTCCGGATTATGTAGCAAAAACGTTTCACAGGCTTCACACTCTTCATGGCCGAGTTTTGTAAATGAAATATTCATTTCTTTACTTACTACCGTTCGATAATATTTCGTAAGAGCAAACAAAATTGGGGTGTTTTTCTTTGAAATCTGAATACAAAACCTGGATAGTTAAATCACTCGGTAGGTATCGTTTATTTGGGGCGTGTTCGCGACGATAATGAGATACAGCAGGATTAAACTTTTCAACATGAGCTCTTATCACATTTCTATCAATTTTGGGAGTCTTGGTATTGTAACGCGGTGTAGGAGTTGGACCGGTTCAGAATGGTGAAAAACTGTTGTATGTTGAAGTATTAGAGTGTCGCAACCATGAACCGATAAGCGTGATATGAATGTAATTCGGTTATGGAACCCTAATCACCGCGTGTACAGTTACGAAGCTTGATATTGTTGAAATTAAAGTTGTCCCCGTGAAAAGCTTCGTTGGAATATAACTTATTAGCGCAAGAGGAAATTCGGGTTCTTTGAGTCATAAATAATACAGACAAAGATTTTCCGATGTATATTTATTTGATGTTAAAGTATTTTCAAAGTTCATTCAACAAACGATTCACAATTATGGATAACCAAAACACATTTTGTAAATTAATAATGTATAATAAAATCTGCCGTGGAATAAAACACAAAGCTTAAATTTTTAAATATATAAAAATCATGACGAAACGAACAGTTAAATGAACCGAGAACCCACGGCTTATTATGACCGAAACACGTCCTGCTCGAGTCAATGTTAATTCCCGATTGTCCGCTTTGCCATAATCTTTCACCTTTGTGCAGTCGACAACCCCACTCCAAGCGCCATGTGTGCGATATGTCCGTAATACATACTGGTTAAACTACCGCACACATTCGCGTATTGTTAACATCTTAAGGGAAACATAACATTAATTGGAATGGAAGTTGTCATATCATGAATGTTGACGGTAAACAAATGAGCATAAGTGATTATGCAAAGTCAGGACGTAGAAGTTAAACTATTTGCCTATATTAAAGGCTATGACTACACGGTGTTACAGTATGCTTACCTTGTTTACTAATACTGTGACAGATAATTTTTTCTGAGTTTCTAGAAAAGCAGTCTTGTAGTATTCGATCATTATTTTTACTGTATCCCAATGTCGATATAAAAAATTGTTTGCAAACTTGTACTTTTTCCCCAGAACTACACTTGAAGAAATATTTAAGTGACTTGTTCCTTCTAGATTCCGGACACCTATGACGTTTAACATCTGAAGATGTTACATAACTAGAAACAAAGTTTCTCTTCTCAGAAAATATCATTTGCCAATATTGTTTATTTATATTTTTTCTTTCATCATCTGTAAATATAAAAGTACATTTTTTTCGGCATCTTTCGCTGCAAGAAGGTTTTATAAAGTGTTTGGTTTTAATATCTTCAGATTTTTTTGCTTTCCTCACCGATAATGGTTCTTCGTATCGCTTTCGCTTTCTTTTTTCACCTTTCTTCGTATAGTCTGTTACCTCACTTTGTGTCCTATTTTGTTGACTTCTTTTTGAAATCCAGTTGAACTTCACTATCATCATCACTTGACAGTGAATGCGATGAATCGTTGGTGTATTCGGGGTCTTTTACCGAATCGTCTGAACTAAAATCGTCTAATTCCTGTTCATTCTCTGTTCGATGGAAATTTATTTTATAACTAGTAGATGGTTCGTTATTATTAATAACTAGTGGCTGCAGAGCGGTGTAAGTAGGTTTTTCACAAGAACTTATATTCATTTCAAAGTTGTTTTCATGTGAGCCAGAATTAGAAATTATTGAATCAGTTTGTATGTCATGATGGTTGGCTGAGATGTTTGTTTGAACTAATTGATCTCCATCAGCAATACCAATCACAGAAGTTTCATTATTGAGTGTCTGTGGATCATTGAAAACTACTGGCTTTAATAATTCTTGTTTTCTGTCTATTGCAGGAAAATTTATATCATAACATGATAGTTCGTTAGGAACTTGCGTCTGTAATGCGTTGTAACTAGGCTTTTCAGAAAAAATTGTATTCATGTCAAAGTTGTTTTCATACGAGAGAGAATTAGAATTTATTGAGCCAGCTTGTTCCTCATGGTGACTAGAAGAGATGGTCGTTTGAGCTAATTGATCTCCATCAGCAATACCAATTAAAGGAGTTTCATTATTGAGGGTACGCAACTCATTAAAAGATACTGGTTCTAATGGTGTATTTTCGAAACATTGTCTGGGTTTTGGATTTTTAAAAATGTTTTCGGTCACAACCAACTGTTTTTGGCCACTATGAAGGATATTACCTGAATAAGTTGCATAACAAGGTGGGCACGGTGCATCCAAAATAATCAGTTTTTCTTTGGATTTTTCACAACCAATATTACTTTTTGAGTAATCACTAGCTTTGGTTACCCTTTCAAGAATTTTTTTAGCTCTACTATTGCTACTTCCAAACATTCTTCCTATAAAAAAGAAGAGCCTGGAATTAATATAGATTGGCACAATTTTTTTTTCTTTAAAAGCGAAGTAAGGCTAATTATCAAAATTCCAATAAAAGTTTTGTGATAATTATTGCAGGTTGAAAAATAATATAAAGAAGGTCTCCACAAAATACGTTAAAGCAACATAAAATTTTTGTACTGCTAATTAATAAATTTGCCTATAACATTATTTTTATTGTAAAATAAAACTATTGCATAAAATTTGTATATTAGTAGTACCTAACCTCAAATTTTCTATATAATTCGTTACAATAAATGATTCTGTTGAACTTTTTCTGTATGAAACTTGAATAGAATCCAAATTAAAGTACCACTTAATAAACTGTGCCCACTTCTAGGTAAAAACAAAATTATAACAATCAAATTTACTAGGTAGAACGAAATACTAACACACTTGTTGCTTTGATTTAAATTAAATGAAAACAAACATTGCATTTTTAGGCGCACATTCATAAGCCGGTGAATTACTTGTCTTAAAAGTGGTATGTACAGAATTTTGAGAACATACCACTTACTAGCTAAGGAATAGTAGATACCACGTTTAAGACTATTACTTCGCTATTTTGTTGTACATACCACAATTTTTTTAACAATATATTTTTATTTTTATAAGCTTTTACCACTTTTAAGTTAAGAAAAATGATGTAGAATGTAAAGGTTTATATGTATAACATCATAACTCCATTTGGCACAAAATTGGAAATACCACTTTTAAGCTAAGCACGGCAGAATAATCAACAGGCTCTTGTACAAAATTCAATGGTTGTGGAATAACAAACAACAGATGGAACAAAGATAAATACAACATAAATCGGGTAAATTGAAAAATAAACACAATATTGACAAGTTCAAATGTGGAGAGGTATCACAAGGTATTGAAGCGCTGTAATCAGCAAAAAGAACAACAGTGCAGTGCATGATTCAACCGAAAGATGCTGCTTTGACTTGTGAGTAAAAGAAATCATTGACGGAATGACATAGAAAAATTACACTGTTCGAGGGCTTTGAAATTAGTGACATCAACTAAATTATCGATTGTGAAGCTTGTTATCAAGCTAAAATGATTCGACAGCCGTTTTCAAAGTCATCCCAGAGAGCTCCAGGTGAACACATCCATACGTATGTGTGTAAACACACATACGATTGTCGCACCAAATACTTCATTACATTCATCGACATAGGACAAAAATGATGTACTTGGTGAATTTCTGACCCTTAAAACCATGATTAAGATGCAGTACAGTAAGAAGATAAAGTTTTAAAATTTTATAAAAAGATGTATAGGCGACGAAAGGTTACGCTCGCGCCTCTAATGGTGAAATTAAAAGCAGTATTAGATCAAGTATCAATTTTTTAATGTTTTTTCAAAGGTTGTATCTCAGTGAAAAACGGTCGTATGGAGATTTTTACAAAAAGGGTTTGAAGTTCTAAGTTTTTGATTTTGAGATCTTTTAATAAAAAAAAATTTTCTAAGTTACGGTTACAGAATAGTTGTAAGAGATAATGGGAGATAAAAATTTTGACGTGAAAATTTTTCTCAGTTTCATTTTCTCATTGGTCAGTTGGCTAATTAATTTACCTTTTAAATTGCTTTTTTTATATTCTCTACTTCGATTTTTCACTGAGATATGCCATTCCAAATGAAAAAGGATCCTTTTGTCTTTGATCATTGGTATCTCAGCAACTAATCACCACCGCACAGTAAATCTAACGACGATTTTGAGAACTTGAATAAATTCTCTACAAAGAACAACTATGATTTTAAAAAAAAAAATTTTATCCTTAACATTAATTTTGAGATACAAAAAAAAGATTTTGGGGGTTTTTTAGAAAATTTACGGTATATTTGCAAATTTTGATGAAACGACTAATGTTGAGCGTAATTTTTACAGCCCAGTGCACCCACAATAACCCTATACAAAGTCGACCCATCGAATCGTTTCTCTGTTCCAAATAATCAAAATTTTGAAAAGAATTATTAAAACATGTTTATTCCTCATTCCGTAATCATTACCAGTGTCAAAATAGAAAAGAATTTGTTTAGATTTTTCCGAAAATTTTACGCTAGATATCGTTTAAAGTTTAGAAAAAAAAAATTCCAAAAAGAATCCAACAAGTTTTTCAAAAAATAAATAAATAAAAAATTTGTTAGAATTATTTTTTTTTTAAATTTGAGTTATTATTCAAGTTCTCAAAACTGTTCCTTAGATTTACTGTGCGATCATTAGTTGCTGAGATATCGATGATCAAAGGCAAAAGGACTTTCATTTAAAGCCGAATATTTAAGAGAAAAATCGACGAAGAAATTTTTTTAAAATTTAGAATGTTTTAGGATTTTTTTTTTAAAAAAAAGCAAATTAGAGCTGAATGAACAAGCTAACTGAACAATGCATTGATTTAACTGAGAAAAAATTTCCATGGATAAAAAAGGATAAATAAATAAAACTGGAAAATTCTTATCTCTCTATTTCTTACAGTTGTGCGATAACCATAGCTTACAAAAAAATTTTTTCCAGTAGAGTATGATAATCAGTACACGAGTACATGTAAATACAAGAACAAAAATACGGCAAAATGCTTTGGCTTAAGTGAAACAGCGTAATTTTATACATCAGGGCTTCCCAAACTGTATGCCGTGGAGCATGATCAGGGCCGCTACAGCTATTTCGGTAAAAAGGGAAAATAATTCTGACGCGCTCTTTTTTTTCGCTCGTCAGTGATATTTTTTCGGGGAAAACGGCAAAAATAAATATAATATTTAAGAAATATAAGAATATAATAAAAATATATGAGAAAAGAAAATTACTAATACTACTTTTTTTTGCTTGTCACTTATATTTTCGCGGAAAAATAATTCTTCAGTCGTCTTCGGGGGGCACCGCCAAAAATGATTTGTACCTTAAGAACACCGCGGGTTCAAAAAGTTTGGAAACGCCTATTATACCAAATTTTATAAATTTATTTCAAAATTAAATTTTTGTTAGATTTCACCTGAAAAGTTGCTGTAAAGAAGAAACGTGAAGCTTGAATTTTGATGATAACGAACACATTGAAATAATTAATTTGTAATCCAGTTCTTCTGAGTCAGAGTACAGTGAGAATAATGATTGAAATAACTGAAATTGGTCGTAATTCCTCACGACCGTCTGAATGTTAATATTGTAATGTAATTTTTATGTAAATTATTTCTATAAAAATATTGGAATTATATAGAATTTCATTACAGAAAATCATTTGTATTTTCATAAACAAATAAACTATTGTATATAAAAAAATCTAAGCAATTGTTAATGAGTAATAAATTTTTTATTAACGTATTTCTTTAACATTTATTTATTGATTATTATGGACTATCTCTTGTGTTAAGGATTTTTACATTTGACATATTTCGTAAGGTGAAATAACAATAAAATCAACTTTCTTGATCTACTTTAATATATGATATCTATGGATTTCAATCTACTTTAATAGAAATGAAATCATACAAAACAACAGGTCTATAATTTTTTTTTAGGTTGGTAATATTGGTTTTTTCTAGCTAGGGTGCTCTTTTGATATTTTAAATTTGATTTGAGAATACCACAATTTCAGAATACCAGTGGTACTAAAAATTTTGTTAAAATTATAAATATTTGATATTTTAAACTCCAGAAACTTACGTCCACGAGGTTTCAAATGTGCATTAAATGAAAATAATTACATATTTATCTATATACATTGGAATTTTTTAAAAATACCAAAAATTACCAAATAAATTTGAAAATTTAAAATGAATTTATAGTTCGAACAAAATTAAAAACAGGATTTATAGATTTTTGTATATGTATTGGAAGTGCAAAAATTTTTATTTTGCACTGTATTTTAATCTAATAAAAAAATGGAACAACTATTGTACTTGCCTCTATTTAAAGTGAGTTGTTTTTTTGGAAGCATTCGAGCGCATCTTGGGTATAATAATAACCCGACGATAATACAATTTAAGGCTGCATAACTTTTATGGAAAAAGCTATTTCAATTTTCTGAAAATAAAATCAGTTTATTGTAAACTTGCCTTTTACTTTCCTTGTAATTCATTAAGTTTGATAATTGATGATATTTTACATCAATATAATAGTCAATGATGGCTTTTATTAAATTTACAATATGATTATTTTCAGGTAATTGATCATATTAATGATTGTTTATCGACGAAAAAATATCAGTTTACATAAATGATTTTAGTACGGAATATATGATATTTTTTTTAAAGTTTTAATAAATCATTATTAGCTGCATTTACTTTAATGAACATTTCTGTCCTCTAAGAAATTTTTATTACATTTTTTGAAGGATATGTTAACCCACCTTTATCTTTTAAAATTATATTAATGAATGATAAAAAGTTTTGTTTTTTGAAAATAAACTATCACAACACTGTTGACATATTAATTTTTTGCATAAATGTGATACTATAAATCCTGCTATAGACAGGGTGCGTGATGGCAACGACATCTATAATATGCATTTTTCCGGGCTCATTAACAAATATACATCGAATGGTAACCGTGGAATTAAAAGTATTAAAAAAAACGTAAAATCCAAATAAAAATATTTGTCATTTACAACACGAAGAAACATTATTATTCTATAATTAATTCTTTTATAAACAAACTTGAATAATTTGAGGTATAAAATGCCGGATGAAATATACTGTACTAATAGTATTAAACTAGTAATTGAACAATTTTTAAGATTAATATGGACATAATTATCAAGACTGGTTTCCCAAAAATAACCCACAATATCTCATTCCAACCCAAGCTATGGAGAAGGGAAAATTACTGGTGAGAGCGGAGCACGTGAGGGATGTCCAAGAAGTGAGAAATGCTGGTATAAGTCGTTTAATTACATGCAAAGTTATAAGACAAACATAGTAACTTTAACTCCATATGAAACATCGTTGCACGTGAGTTAAAATACATAAAATATTTTTAATTCTCTATTTATATATTGACATGTAGACGTTAATTCTATTGACAGATAAATAAAGAACGGCATATCACTAATGTTAGGTGTAATTGCGTTTATAATCAGAGCGGAAGATGTAAACATGTTACTGCTCTAATTTATAAATAATGAAGAAAGTCATTCAAAGACAAGTCGTGAACAGGAATGGGGAAAGCCCAGTGCCAATCAATTTGTAAAAGATAAATATGCCAAAGGAAAATATTTTGCGGAAATGTTTCCTTCAAAAAACAGAAATCAATGTCATCTAAGTGATAAGCTGTCCATGGATGTATCAGAACTACTTACAGATTCTGCCTTGAAATCAGTGCTTATTGCCGAATCAAAATCTAAAAATTTTTACAAAATTAAAAGTTTATTATCGTCGCTCGTTACAGAAATTAATTTGGAAAGAAAAGATATCGAAGAATGTGTAAAAATATTTTTTAATTATATTGAGGAATTTGAGTCTACAGTCACAAGTTTAAACTCGAAAAACAACTTCACGATTATTATACAGAAAATATTATAAATACTGATGATGAAATTTTAAATTTATGCTGCCGAACAGTAAACCAATCTAAGTGCCAAGAATGGTATTCAGCTAGGCGATTTAGACTGTCAGCAAGTTCAGATATTCAAAAAATCAAAGTGCGCAGTAGGAAAAGAGTAGATAATTTAGTTAATGAAATATTTAATCCAAAGAAAGTAGATTGTCAGTCTACAAGATTTGGTCTGACTCATGAAACGGATGCAAAGGAGAAATACCAAATATTACATGCTTGTGATGTAAAAAATATTGGATTACTTATACATAAAAAGCAACCGTGGCTTTGTGCTAGCGTAGATGGAGTCGTCACAAAGGATGGATGCATTACAAAACTCGTTGAATTTAAATGCCCAATATCTTGCAAAGATAAATCTGTGGTCGATAAAGCACTAAAAACATGTAACGTTAAGTATCTCCAGTTTGCCGGTGATGAAGTAGAATTCAAAAAGTCTCATCCATATAATACTCAAATCCAAGTGCAGTTGTATGTTACTGGAATGAGTGTGTGTGATCTTTTTATTTATTCACGAAAAACTGATGGTAGCTACACCGTTACAGTTTATCGGGACGAAAAGTTTTTGAAGGATTCTATTTTAGCTTACGAATTTTTTTATTTTAAGCATTATTTACCTGCAATTTACTCGAAAATGTGCCTTCAATTAAAAGAAGAAAATATTAATAATGGCACATCTCGTAAACGTCGCTTTACGGGAGAAAACATAACTAATAAAATACCAACATGCGATGACTCATAAGAGATTTCTAATAATTAATTATAAGATTTATTTAGTAATAAATCTAAAAATTTTTTTAATTGCGTGAGCTTTATTTTGTGGAAATTCATTTTAAATAAATGAAACAAAATTTTTTATTTTCTTATTTTATTGATTCCGATAATGATAAGTATGATTCATTTTATTAATAACTCTAACTTTGTTACAAAACTTTAATAAAAAATAAATAAATAGATCAATATGAAATTTAAATTTTGTAAATACAGTTTTTCCATTATATTTTTATTAATACACAATTTAGAATTTTTCGAACGTTTATTCGTTCTTACTCATATTGTTGGAAATTATAGGAGGCTGTAAGTTTACCAAAACGCAGCAAACGTGTAAAATATCATCGATACAGTTGAATAAATTTTCGGTAATTTTACCCAAAATGTAGTGTAGTTTCAATCTTTGTATTACCCTCTCAACATGGATTCTGACTCTGGCAATCTGATAAGTTCCCTCAGTTTGTTGCTTAGAAAATGCATTATTTTTTTCTAAGAATGGCGGCATAACAATCATGACTTTTTTTCCACTTTCACTAATAGTAGTTTTAATGTCCGGAAATCCTTTATCAGCTAAAACAACATCACCATCTTCTAGCCTGTCAATCAATCCGGATTCAATCGTTAACTGAGAATCGCTTTTTCTTCCGCCAGCTACACTAGATTTTAAACAAATAAAACCTCCTGGAGTAATACCGATAAGAACTTTGGCTGTAAAAGTTTTTTTTATAATGTGAATAACAGTAAACGCGATTGTCGACATCTCGTGGAATTTCTATCTTGAATTCAGTGCAATCAATAATTACTCGAGTATTAGCGTAGTCTGGAAGAAAACATTCAGGCATTGTGGCCTGTACAACATCTTTCCTTGGCCAAAATACTAGATCTGCTGTTGCTGAAGCTAATTGTTTTAAAATTGAATAAAAAATTCTTGAAATTGTAGTTCTGTGGACTCCAAATAAAACACTTAAAGCTGAAAAAGTTAAACCTGTTTTCATTTTCATCAAGAAGATGAAGAGTCTATCTTCTCTTGAAATAGTATTTTTACTTAATGTCCCCGTCCTTTTCAATAAAAATTTAAAATTGTCTAAAGTAACACCAACTAGGTCCATCAACTGTTTGTCTTTATGAATTGACCTCATACCATTGAACCTTTTATCATCAGTTTCTGTGCATTGATCAACCAAAATTTTATTTGGAGTACCACACTTCTTATCGTAACATTTTTTCCGATTAACTGTGCATGCACTTTTTTCATTGTCTCTTATATCTGTTTGAACTTCTGCATCACATTTTGTTTCATATATATATATATATATATATATATATATATATATATATATATATATATATATATATATATATATATATATATATATATATATATCTATTACAAGTAAATGTTTTTTCCATTTCATTTTTACTAATATATATATTAGCCTGACATTTTTGATCAATTTGTATTCGTTTGGGGACTCTGTCATCAACTGTGTGACTCTGTGTCATTTTATTATTATCTACGAGTACTGATATTTCATTGTTATTTGATATCGGGTTGACAATTTTGTTTGTCATAAATCTCCGTTTCATAAAACGTTCATGTCTAAAATAGTTTTATTTCATTGTAATTTATTAATGATGAAAATAAAAATAACAAGAAAAAAATCTCTACTAATGTAATTTAAAGAAAATACCTATTCAGAGCTAAGGACTCATTAATTTTGGATGCTTTATAAACAGATGGAAATAATGATGGAACGTAACTCGGACTTGATTGCTCTTCGGATTTTTTACCACCAATAAAATGAGCACTGCAAATATAATCGTCCCGTTTTGGATACCACGGCGATCCATCAGCACTATAAACAAAATTAATTCATTGTATTTTTTATGTGCTGAAAAAATTATTCAATAACACACATCATACCAAGCCTTGTAAATACCTGTCAAAATTAAGTTATTTACAATTACTTACTTTTTTCTTTTTACTGCAAGAATCCATTTTTTTCTTTGTTCCAGCTTCCAACTTGCGTTTGGAAACTGTAAAATATACATTTACCATTTCTTCCTGTATTTCTGCAATTAATAACACAACAACTGTGATGACCCATTTTTTATTTAATATTTTTTATTACACTATAAGCACGATAAACACATATGAGCCCGGAGTAATGCTTGTTTTCTCCACTACTCACGCTGCAATCGATTTGATTATCTCCACCATATACTTCGCACTGTGCCTATACATATATGTAACAACAGCTTTGGCATACTCAGATGCAACTAAAATTAATTTCCAAGAAATTTACATAATTTTGGAGGTCTGTTCGGAATATTCTATTGTTTGGAAATGTTTCGTAGTTTCATTTATTCTATTTACGGGAGAAGATGTTGTTAAAACAGAAATGTTTTCCAAAGGATGCAGTTTCCGTTAGAAGATTCTTTGAATTCCATGTGAATTAATCATTTTTTGCAAAGTTCAGAGAATCATTCGTTTCGATTCGTTCGTTTTTAAATGGATCAAATGAGAATTTCATCTTTTAATTCATTTGCTAATTTAAAAATTTGATTCCTCTATCTGTACAATCGTATTCACGAATCGAATAGAAAATTTAAGGAATTTAAAATTTGATTCGCTCACGAATTGATAAAAATAGAAAGGTTCGGGAACCGATAAAAGGAAAAATAAACCGCTTTATAATTTATTAAATAATTAAACACAATGGAAAATAAAATTTTTAATATAAAATGTTTGTGTCTTTATAACAATAATATGGATATACATACATAAGCAGTGTAAATAGAATTAATTTTATATAAGTTATCTATTTCTACCAGTATTGAATTCGCATAAAAAAAATGAAACTGAAACTGAAATACTACCTAATAATAACTGAAAATCTAATGGTACATATGAGTAAGCTAGAATCAAATCGCACTTTCTGCAAAAAAATGATTATTCAGTAGAGCCAAAAAACTAATTTCGCAGACAATTCCGCATTGGAATATACAATAACCTCATTTTCGATAATTTTGGAAAAAGAGCGGTTTGATTCTAGCCTACTTATACTTTTCATGATTCAGTTTTAAATTATCATAAAAAAATTCTGTAATAAGTATTTCTGTTAATATTTAAATTTTTTCATCAATTATGATTTGTTTAATTAAATTATTATTTAGTTTTATAAATAAAATATTATTGATTGTTTCCTTTGATAATTTTGATCTTATTTTTTAAAATTAATTTCCTTTTTGGAAATCCACTTATTACAGCGGGTGCCATGAAAAGACCTGAGCCCAGGACTATGGCAGAAATTTGTGTCTGTGCGATAACTTTCGAACGAAGCATCCAATTATTATGAAATTTTGGCGAAAAGATCAAAAGTCCCAATAACTTGAATGAGATCGTCATCCAGATACATCCGATTTCTGGAAGCCAAAATTTTGGTCATTTTTCGCCATTTTTAGTGGTTTTGTGCCAGATTTGGCCAGATTTCAAATTTTTGTGATTTTTTTTACACCATCGAAAAGAGTGTGAAAAATTATATAAAATAAGCTTTTAAAACATTGCTGTAAATGAGCTAGCTTTTGAAAAAATTAAGAAATTTGCTTAATTTCTTTACTATAAACGCTTCATCGTTTTTAGCATTACAATAATAATATTTATGTCTGTTCCATTTTTCAAAGTAAAAATTAACTATTCAAGAACGCGTCATTATCGATTTTGAAAAATTTTTCACTGTTAGAGAGCTAAACTATTTTAGATGGATACAAGTTGTTATATGAGATCCGCCAGTGCCTAATACTTGGAAATTCACAATGTTATGCAGATGCTCCGACAGGGGTATTTGTTAATATAAAAGAAAGAGCACTAAAGGCTCTCTTAACAGACACTTGAGTAGCAGGAACAGCGAGAGCGACGTTAGCTAATTTTCCTAATTCAAAGTCTTTATACTTCAAGCCCCTCCAGTATAATCTATTTGTTTCATATGGGATGCTTTCATTGTAGTAGAGATTTTCCAACTTTTGTCGTGCTGTCGTTTCTGTTGGTTTCATTGGTGTTTGCACAATTAAAAGATTCATTTTTTCTTCTAGTTTCGAAAAAGCTCCTGATATTCTCGCTACATATAGGGGAAAAGTTGTATTCGGCAGATCGGATTCATTTTCTTCAGTTTCCGATTCACCCGCCAAATGCTTAAATATTTCGCTGGTATTAAGTAAGTGGCGCTAAATAGAAAATAAGGTTGTTAATTAGATAATTACGTCATTTAAATAAATAAGCTGGAAAGTACATTACGACGGCAATTGTTTTTTGCTCTTCATTTAGAAAAAGTGAATTTAAAAAATTGAATCGTGCAATTAAGCAGATTACTGCTACAAGCACATCATTTTTAAGAAGACACTCTTTCCGTATTGTATTGCAGTTAATAACTGTCCTGCGTATATATTTCCTTTATTATATATCTCTTTTAATTCAACTTCGTAATGCATCCAATCTATAAAAATCCCCTATTACGTACTGCTCTCGTTGGAATTTATCTGTATAATTTGCTCAGGGTTTGAATGGTTCTAAAAATTTGCAACGCAATTCCAATCCACATCTGGGATATTTAACTCATTTAAATTATTTTCTACATAACTTTTCAGTTTTAATAAGGAGCTTAATATTTGAAAAATAGAATTCCACCTTGTTCTGTTATCAATTTCAGACAGTTACAAACCCAGCGGATTGTTATTTCGAAATGTAGCACGAATTCATTACATACATATACATTTAGCCTAGTCGGTAGAGTATTCCGAATTGCATTTTTAGCACGATCCAATTTTTTTATTGCAATTGATTTGTATACTTATAGGGAGTGTAAAACCAAAATGGCGTCATCCTAGAGGTTGTGCTAAAGCCGCCATCTTGAAAAACGTATTTTCCCAAATATCTCGTGAACGGCTGGGTTTACAGTAAAAGTATAAGAAACATTTTTCATAGAAAATTGAATTTCCCATCTTTTTATTTGAAACATTTTTTTCTAAAGTAGTTATTTCAAAAATTATGACGCTTTAATAAAACCAGTTTTTGGTTTTTGGTAAATAATTTAAAAATGGTTAGTGCTACGTTGGTTAAAGTTTCTACGTTGGTTAGTGCGCTTTTTCTGCTCGAAGGCCTTTAATGTTTTACTCAAATAAAAAAAAAATACGGTATTAAAAATCGCAACAATATAAAAAGAAAATTAAAAATCACAAAGTGATTGAAAAAATTATCCGGATCGGCCGGGAATCGAACCCAGGATCTCCTGGTAACTAGCCAGGCGTGCTAACCACTACACCACCGATCCTATATGCTCGACAGGCGTCCGAGCCGGACACCCATTCAATCACCTATGTGTATTAGTACTCTCTCTGATTCGAGGAAGAGTTACAATTTTAATTTTAAATATTATCGAGTGCTTGTGAGACATTACTACGTATGACAAACTTTTGTTTGCATTTCAACACACACAGTATTGATATGTTCACTTATCGTTCAGTTAAATTGAAACTTTTAAGCACTCGACTGCCTTGGTTAACATGACCAAAAACCACATATGTAAATTTATACCACATAAAAAATAGCAAATCGCTTACCAATTTGTTCGGCAAGAGACGGTTTACATACACACTCAAAAATACTATCCCGGAAGTGGAAAAGTTATAGAAAAAGGGGATGTACTATTTAAAAGGGAACACTATATATAATTTCACTTTGAAAGAAAATTACGATCTTTTGAAAAATGCCGAATTTACTATATAAAAATAACTATTAATAACACAATATAATTTTTCACTACGAGCAAATTAGAGATTGTTGTTGAATTGAGTTTATTTACTCACTATCTTTGAGGTAGAGATCAGCGAGCTTTTTTTTATATGGTTTTCAAAATCGCTCTAAGCAGTCGCACAGCACATTTTTTTTTTAAATGTTTGGTAAAAATTTATTATAATTTACTTCTTTTTAACGGTTGAGGTTCACTAATCGCCATAATTTCTGTATTTTCGTCTAATTCGTTGTTAATACTGTTACTTAAATTTTCATAATCAACAATGTCTTCGAGATTATCGTCGTCTAGTTCACCTACAAATGTAGCCACATTTTCACACGACTGACCACTACAATTTCCACAAATTATTGAACACTTTAATCCAGCTCTTCTACATCCATAGGCGGACCCACAGGTTTTTTTACACTTACATGATATTAGTTGTAATAAATCAGGCGCTGCAGGAGGTTTAGTATTGACAATAGGCTGAAGACCTTGTGAGGTTCGCCGCCAGCCCCATCTCTCAGCATTAAGATGTTCTCCAAGCCACGTTTGAACCTGATAATATGTTCGGAGAGAGTGAAGACGAGCTGCCGATTTAGATGGTGGTAATACTGATAGATTCACCTTCGTCTTAGCTGCCATTTTTCCGAAGTTTTTGTATCTAACAGTGTTAATTGAGGTTTCTTGCGTTGTACCGCCATACAACGCAATTAAAAACTGTTCCCCTGCTTCAGTTATGATATTCGGATCAACGTTTTTTTCTTTAAATGACTGAACTGGTTTTATTAGCTGCTCATATTTTTGAAATGTGTTAATAAATTTTATTTTTCCAATATTATAAAGAGAGGAAGTGGTATCACAGCCACTAAAAGCATGCAGAAATAAAATATTTTCAGCAGCTATTTGTCCGAATTTAAATGAAGAAGAGGAAAATATTTTCTCCGGTGTCCGACCTTTGCCAGGTTTTCTTAAGAAAATATTTTTTCTTTGTCCCGCCAGTCCAGTTAATAATACCAATAAATCTATATCTTCACCTACTATTGTTATATAACCATAAATAGAGGACATATCCAACGCTGTGTTTATAATGAGAACATCCGCATCTTCAACTGCTTGATAAATTGTAATTCCCGCTGCTTGAAACTCCTTTGTCAACATCTCGATCAAACGCATTTTGTTAAAGTCATTTGCTAAAAATTTTTCTTGCGACACTGACACCATAATTGTTTCGTCAAAACAAATTTTTATAGAGGCATGTTTTTTGGACCTCCGTAGCCTTTCAGAAGCTTTTGTTCCTAAATTACCATCTTGTGGATACCCATTAAACACAATTATTACATTAACTCCAAAGTGATCACTAACATATTTTAGATATTTTTCACATATTTTTTTATACGTAACATTACGATCCCATACGAGTCGATGCAACAAAAATCCTCCATCAATTACTTCTATTTTAGTACATCCAACATGATTATTGAGTTGAACATATGAAAAACCATTGAAAGCCCTAATTCACCAGCGCAATGACAATTAATTGATTCATCTCCACTTACTCCACTACTGATTGAAAATAATTCTGTTGCTTCTGGAAATGGGAAATGCTGTGCAAACCAACTGTCAATTTTTTCTAAATCCAAATTATCTCTAATGACTCTCGAACATTTTACATCTACGTGACCTTCAGTAGTAGCTGTTGTTATACCACAGAAATTCTCTATTTCTTCACATACTTTGTAAAAATGACATTCTCATCGTCCATCTCGTAAGAGTACCGCTTATTCCCCTACCTTGAGTTAATCCTCCTGAAGTTTTCATTGTCCGCATGAGTGATTGTTCTATAGTCATATCTGACATTACCCCTGACCAGAATTTATCTGTCCGTCTAATTGTAAAATATCCGGACGAAGTGAATAGTCGGTATTCCTGAGAATTCATTTTTTCATTTAAATTTGCCATATCTTGCAAATATTGATGAGCAGCTTTAGCATAATTAAAGTGCCCGCTAGCGTGAAAATATGGTAACATGTTCGCAACAGTGCTAATGTGCAATTCCCAATTACCAGACTTTTCTGCTTCAAGAAACTGTTTTATAAGTGTAACCATTTTGAAATACTAATTCCACAGCTTCGCAGTGGGACCCTTATTTTCAGTTAATAGGAGTTGCGTCTGAAACTTTACTAAAGCAGATTGAATTCGTGGGTTTTTATGCGCCGTAAGAACTGCAGATCTTTCCATATTAGACATTATTTGGTCCATTGCGTTACGTTCTCCTTCGATAAATTCAATATCATCCATAATTAGTTTTGCTAAAGACAAATGAATTAAGAAATGAGCTCTTATAGCTCTTGTATACGTATGTCCTGATAATATTTTTTCGACGCTATTTGGTGCATAAAAATTTTTTATAAGGTCTTGTAGCCCACTGCCAGACATAATGTAGCCAATCGCACTCAAAAAAGACATCAATAAATGAAAGCCTCCTAGACGAACAACAATATCTTTAATAACAGAAGGTGGCTTAGCGTTTCCAACAATATCACGAGCCTTTAAATATAATGGCAAATCAAAAGTAATAATACAAGTTTCTTGTTTTATGGCCTGGCGCCGTTCAACAGCTAATTGAAGTGCTGTGTAAATTGTAATCTGAAGGGGGCGTATTAATGAATGGCAAACACAGTATTTTAGATTTAGAATAACTTTGGTCATCTGTCACTTCTTCCATAAAGTCATTCCATCCTGGGATTTCTTGAGTGCATGACCATTTAGCATATGTCCACATAAAATCGCCGATTGTCGGCAGAAGCTGCAGGTTAATGGGATGAGTACAATTAATATCACGGGCAAATTGCGGATTACAAGAAGTTGATTTTTCGTAACTAAGTACTGGCAAAGGTTCAAATGTTTTTAATACTTTCGCTGCTTCCTTTTGACATGCTCGGGACACTGTTTTTTCAGGATAAATGCGCTGGTGAATTAGGGCTGCGTGAATTAGGGCTGCGTGAATTAGGGCTATTATATATATATATATATATATATATATATATATATATATATATATATATATATTTCACAGCATTCGATATACGGCACGATTCCGGTTTTTCTTCTTTCTGAGGCTTCATAGAATAATTTTTTTAATTCATATAACAACGATCATGATATAAAGCACCATTTCCATCCCGTTCAGATAACTTCTCGATCCGACTAGCAATTCCACAAGATACTTCGTCTTTTCTATCAATTAGAATATGAAGTAAAGTGTTTTTACCGTATTGAAGTTCGTCACTCTACGCAGACAGTTTCTTCTAACAATCGGATACTTTTGTTGTTTTTCTTCATAATCTGTCGGAATTAATATCAGACATATTAAGCATTTTTCTTTATAATCAATTACTGGATCATTGGAAGCAAATGATGAATATTGACAAATATCCAATGATGTGGGCAAAGAATTATTTCGTCGACGGATAGCTTCATCCACTCTCCTTTCGTCAGCATAATTTTAAGCCTAATAATATCTACGTTAAATAAAGTATGCCTGCGGTTGATATAGTAAGCAGAGATTTCAAATTTGGAAATTTTTTAATGACGTATTTTCCGGCGTATTACGCACACCGCCGTATTACACGCACTCGAAAATTTTGAATAATTTTTTAGTTTTTCTGTATGTTTGCTGTATAACACGCACCTCAACTCTGATAATGAAATAATGAATCTTATATCTAAGTAAAGTAATTTTAATACATATCTAAACTTATTGTATGGAATAATTTGAAAAGAAAGCAATAAAATAATAAAATAATATTTAAAACTAACAATATTGCTCTTTTGTAATCCTATTTCAAATTTATTATTGGGAAATCCAAGGAAGGTATCGTACGTATTATCACTAATTAGATTACAAAAAAAAAAAAAAATGTCGGCAAATCTGGACATTTTAACACCTATTCTGTTGTACGAAATAATTTAAAAAGAAAGTAATAAAATAATATTTAATACTATTTTTGCTATTGTAGTCCTTTTTCCAAATTTATAAACAACCGATGTCTATTTTGATTTTTTATATTCGGCGTATAATGCACACGAAAATTGCAGGAAATTTGAACAATATTTTTGGTGCTAAATGTGCTCATTATATTCCGGAAATTTGGTATTTGAATCAAAAAAATATTGATTTATAAAAATAATTTCACCCCAATATTTTGTGAACTATATATTAACTTTAGAAGAGAAATGTTTAAATCAATCGATACAAAAAACCCGCATTTTCAAGTTTTTCGTACATGATATCTCGTAAACTAAAAGCTTTGGAAAAAAATGTTTAAAACAAAAATTGTAGAGAATTATACGCTCTACAATTTTCATAATAACTTTAACCAACGTAGCGCTAACCGTTTTAAATTATTTACCAAAAACCAAAAACTGGTTTTATTAAAGCGTCATAATTTTTGAAATAATTACTTGAGAGAAAAAGTTTCAAATAAAAAAGTTAGGAAATTCAATTTTCTATGAAAAATGTTTCTTGTACGTTTATTGTAAGTCCAGCCGTTCACGAAATATTTGGGAAAATACGTTTTTCAAGATGGCGGCTTTAGCACAACCTCTAGGATGACGCCATTTTGATTTTACACTCCCTATAAGTATACAAATCAATTGCAAAAAAAAAATTGGATCGTGCTGAAAATGTTTTGCGATCCGCCATTTTCTAGACTGTCTAAATTAGACCGTCTAAGCTAATTCTTCTATTTGTGTTTCTGTATTTTTCATGACGTCGTGCGCTACCAGTTGAATAGTATGAGCAGCGCATCTGACAACAGCTAAAACTGATGTAAGTTTGGAATGAATTTCCAAGTATTCTCCGTCGTCATTATTTACTGGAGAAATAGAATTTCCGTCCTCAATTAGTTATATTTTTTTAATTTCAAATGTTATCGAGTGCCTGTGAAACATTATTATTAATGTGTGGCGAACTTTTTGTTCGCATTTATATATACACCAGTATTCATATGTTCACATAATACTCGAGCTGATACTTGATATACTTTGGCATGTATGACCAATTCATTATGTTAATTAAAATTAAATATAAAATTAAAATTAAAGCAAATCGAGTGTTTCAAGTATCAGCTAAAGCTGAACATTAAGTAAACATATGAATATTGGTGTATGTATAAATACGAACAAAAAGTTCGTCATACATTAATAATGTTTCACAGGCACTCGATAACATTTCAAATTAAAAGTGTAAAGGTGTACGTAATTATGTGTAATTGTGGAGAATATTGTTTGCTGGGGGGTTAATTTTTGGCTTTTGTAATTTGTCTTTTAACTAAGTTAGTCACTTTTATGTTATCTTTTAAAACGTTTAGTTCTTCTTCCTGTAATAATTTCTTTTTCTTTTTAGTGAGTTAATCGAATACTTCATAGATTGTTTACCAGGGGTTATGTACCAGGGGCAACCAGCCTAAGAGCGTTGGACTGTATGGGTGGTACAAAGGTGAAGTTCCCTGGTTTAGGGGGGAGAGAAGAGTAGATTGTTATTGAGCTTCGAAGGACCAGTGAGAAGGAAAGGCGGATAACGGTGCTCGTTAAAAGTAATGAAGCACAGAAATAAACTTAAATGCATTTATTCTTGCTTTTTCCTTTTCTGATGTTGACGATTCCTTTATTATAATTGTAATTACACCGTAGCGATGATTCACAAAAGAAAAAATATTTGAAGTTATAGTATTTCTATCAACTGCACCTGTAATTCACAAGCAGTGTGTAAGTCATTATAACCAGTGAGTATGTCGTCCATGCAAACATCTTTGGTAATTGATTGTGAAGCGAGAGGACAAGATTGAGATTCGTCCTCAGCTACATAATTGCTGTAAGTAGCGGGTGCCAAAAAAGGAGCGGATCCAGTCCCGTAAGTAACGGTTAGTAGTGTAATAATTTTTAATTCCTGAGTGGAGTCATCACGCCATACAATTTTCTGAAATTGTTAATGACGTCCAGCTGTGCGAGTTTGTCTATAAAATTTTTGTATATTCACAGTGAATACAAATTGGTGTAACAGAAATCTACACAGAGTGTCAAACAATTCTGGTTGTATTGTTGCACCAGTGAGCATGATGTTTAATGAAACGTTAGAGGACGTTTTCATTGAAGCATCAAATATGACGCGTAATTTTGACGTGACAGTATCTTCTCTAATCACTGTGTGATGAGGGATAAAGTATTGGTGAGGGGAATCGGGATTGAGTACGCTATACCCAGCGTGATTGAGTGCCAGATATTCACGAATGAAGTCCTTGTACATTGTGTACAATATGGGGTTCTTGATAAGTTTACATGCAAGAGAATAAAATCTATTAACTGCATTTGTAAAAAATTTACCTAATATTAAATGAGTTAAATCATCCACGAATGGTAAGTATAGCGCCTGATAGCGCCCATCAGGAAGTCGTGTAACAGACTTTTGGAATAAACTTTCACAAAGTTTGTCTTGGGGGTTGAGAGTAGATTTATTATTAGAAACATTTTCCAGTTCCCAAAATTTAGGTAATAAAGTGTTTAGATCATTTGAGTCAGTACTACGTAAGTTCATATTTACTTAACTATGTAAGTTACTCGAGTTTAAAGAGGGAGCCGGGTCAATTATCAGCCAACCTAATTAAATATTACGTAAAATAAGTAAGTTTACTCCCAAAGTAATTGATTCGGATAGTAAACAGGAGAACATTAGTTCCACATTCAGAAGCACATCAATAGATGTTTTCCAGTACTGACGGTCAGCTAAAGCTAGCTGAGGGGGTATTTTTATTTTACTAAATAGTATCTACCTTTTGCGTGGGTAAAGGGCAAGTAATGTTATCAAGAATAGTAAAAGTGGTATAACCCCAACAATAAGAAAAGGAGTCATGTCGCGATTGCATTTGTAAATCTGCAACCTTATTTACATTAGTGGAGTTTTTAGATAATCTAAGCACCTTTATGTGCTGGAAGTATGGCTTTACGCCGAGATGTTCTAACATTTGGGACGTTATAAAGTTCGTTTCACTACCATTGTCAAGCAAAGCTCTGACCTTTACATAATGACCTTGGGGGGATTTAAAATATAGCAATAGCTAACAATATTTGAGTATTCGTATCATTTGGTGCTAATAAAATCGTTTGGGGTTCTACTGATTTTAGAGTGTTAGTACTATTTTCGCGTAGTACAGGTTCCGTTTTGGAATTACCATGTACTGAAGGTTGTGTTGTGAATGACTTTTGGGGATTTACTCTAGAAGTTTTAGTAAATTTTGGCGTACCCGGTGAGGATGACTTAAATCCGACCGAAATTGAGTATTAGATAGAGACGTGTTGAGGTTAGGTCGAGATTGAGTTTTATTTTCAAGTTTATTTACATTTTCATTAAATGCTGGTGAGTGTAGAAAAGTATGGTGGCGGCCAGTACAAAGCTAACACTTACGAGAGTGACTAGTCCCTAAACAATTAAAACAGAGTTGTTTCGATAATACGAATTGTTTTCTTTGAGAATGATTTAAGCTTTCAAATTTAGTACACCGATAAATATTGTGAGAGTTGTCTTTACAATACAAACATTTTTGAGTGTTTGCATTTGAATATTCAGTAGTGGAAACAGGGGTGAAACTATCAGTAGCAATAGCTTCCAATGCTGTGCAACGTTTTTCAATATAATTTAGAACCACCTTTAACACGGGTAATTCATCAACGTCTTGGCGGTTAAATTCATAAGATCTGTGCATGTTATTAAGTTTCTTTGAGAGAATAAATACTAAAATAATATCCCATTGAGCAATAGGCACCTTGAGGGAGGCGAGAGCATCGACATGTTGTCGAATATGCGACAAAAATTCTCGAAATTGAGTAACATTTACTCGGGTTATTTGCGGGTAATCGATAAGAGCCTTTAAATGTGTGTAAATAACTGATTGTCAAATCTTTTTTCCAAGATTTTCCACGCGTTTTTGTAATTTTCGTCTGTAAGTTCTAAATTATTAATGAAGTTCAGGGTTTCGTATTTTACAAACGATTTTAAATAATAAAAAATTTTGTACGTCAGTTAACAAAGAATTTTTAGTGAATTGTCGCTTCAAACAATGAGCTAAACACTTTCCATACTTCGGGTTTTCCGGTGTACGTGGGGATTTGAATGTTGGGTAATTTTATTGGGACATTTATATTATAAAATGTAGGGTCAGTTTTATTTGGTATGTTGGCTTCCGGTTGTGTTGGTAAACCGATTGGAGAGTGTTCCTCAATGCTTTTAATTTTTGACATTATCGAAAAATATTTTTCTTCCATGTTTATTCGATCAGTTAATTGTGTCTCATCAGTTTACTCTATTTGATCTTGTAAATCACAATAGTTTTTGTAACAATCAATAGGATCATCTTTTTTGACCAAACGATCACCTTTTGTATGTTTTGTATTGTCAAAATTATTCACAAATTTTCCTAAACGAGAGATTTTGGCTTTAGTTGCAGCCGTTTGCTTAATGAGCGCGTCCATAATGGTAGGTGTGATCTTTTCGACAATATTGTATATAAAATAAATTCGTATTGTATGTAAAAAAATTTCCAGTATGTTTTGTTTAACGATTTAACTAAATTATTTGTAACTTTTGTACTGTTTCCCACAAGATTAATAGATTTTAAAATTTCGGTTTTCACACTATCTAAATTATTTTCAATTTTTAATAAGTGGTGTGTGTGTACACCAATTGTTACAACACATAAAGAAATTATAATTGCTGTTAAAATATAAAATATTTTGCTATGATTTTGCTTATCCATTTTTTAAGTTTTTTAACCAAGTTTAAATTTCGAGTTCACGATTAGAAATGAAGTAAAAGAATTTACTTCTATCGTATTTAAAGTTAGGAAGGATAAGAAGACATTAATTTTTTTTTTTTTTTTTGGTGGTTACAATATATATAAAGTGGTTAAGAAAAGAGAACATTTTTAAAACATATATTTATTATTCAACAAAAATTACAATGATTGTAAAATATATTCAACAAAAATTACAATGATTGTAAAATATAATTAATTGCACCAGGATAATAGATATACAATTCATATAATATCATTTTTTTCATCAAATTTTTTTCATTGTTTGCATGTTTTATAATGATGTCGCCCCATTGAAAAAAGATTTGAGAATTTGTTGCATCCAGATATTTGGTTTTTAATTGAAATAAATATTGTTTAATATTTAGTTGTTTAAAAAAATCACATTTACATTTTATTAAATGTTGAAGTTTATACATATGAATTACAGTTTCCCGCGAAAAAAACACATAACAATTTCCACTGGAAAACTTTAAATTTTTTTTGTTTGCAAACCAAAACGACGAAACTTGAATTGTGCCATCAATGTTAATAGCTTCCATTGTGTCGGCGTCTTCGTTGTTTAAAAAATCTTCAATTAATTGCGCAAAGTCCATCAATTTAATCCACTGTTCGGGTGTAAAATTAACTGAACACGTATAAGTTGATGAATGTAATTGTATTATTATGTTTAGAGTAGTTGGTTGAAATCCAATTTTCAAGAATTTTGAACCACATTGTGTTAGCGATATATAAAACGCACAAATCACATCTTTAACGTTTTGTTTGAATTCATCGGCGTATTGCACTAATTGTTGTTGTGCCATTATTGTAATTATATAAAATTAATTTGATCAACTATTTTGAGATAACTAAATCTTTCTTGTAGCATATATACCCCATTATTTTTCAGATTGATGGGAGAAGAGAAAAATATCACATTTGGGTATGATTAGAACGCAAATTTTTGATCAAGGTTACTAAACAAAAAAAACATGATTAGAACGCAAATTTACCACCAAGCATGTTAATCAAAAAAAACATGATTTGAATATTTAAAGATTCGGGTTGTCAAAAAGTTTTCCAAATAAGAAATATGTTATTGCGTTATAATTTTGAATATATTACTCTTATGAAGGTTGTCGTAACAAAAAACATATTACGATTTGTTTCATAATTTGAATATAAGTTTTTCAAGGATTATTTCAATATCCGGGATGTTGAAGGTTTTTCAAAATAAAAACGTATTTAAAACGCAATTTGTTTTTCTAGAATGTTATTTGGGCGTATTTTTGTTGTGAAGGTTTTTGAAGCAAAAAATTTTTATATCGCGCACATTTCCTGGTGCCACTCTATATATAAGTAACTGAAAAATAATGAATAAAGTTAGATATTTATATAAAGGAATAAGCTATTTAAGTGGTTATAATTTAACAAATCAATTGTGGTTAAAGTGTCAAGAGTTAGTGATAATATTGAAACAGGAAGTACTTCTTTATAAATTTTTTTAAAAGTAGTTTTGTTTAGTCTGTACTATAAAATAGTTTCTTATAGAAAGTGGATGGTATGATGACGAAATAAACTTTTTGATTGCTGCGACCCTTGAAATCGAAAAAAAATATTATAGAAAACGAAAAATAGATGATTATTTTATTTCTGGTGACCAATTAAAAAAAGAAAAAAAAGAACAAGGGATTATTTATATTGATTTAACGGGTGAAGAGGAAGAAGAATTTAGCGATTTTATGTCTGATGTATCTTCTTTAGATTGGGATCGGGAATTAGAAGAAATAACAAAACAGCTAGAAGAACAAGACCACTTACAAGGGGAGTGTAGTAATTTAATGCCCAATATAGATTGAGAGGAGGAATTAGAAAATTAACAAAAGAAGTATTTTTGCAAAGGTGTGTGAACGAATTGTTAAAAGAAAATGGCGAAAAAGATTTTAAAAAGAAAATATAATGAAACTGGTATGTTTTTTTTTATTAATAGAAAAAACGGTAATTATTAAATACTGAATATGTTTTATTGGAATGTAGGAAGAAGATAATTTATTACCATCAACATTATCATCATCACCACATACAAACGTAGACATTCCTGAACAGCCTACTGTGATATCACCAGCAGAATGGGATATTAGCACACACTTCAGAAATCGTGTTTTTGTGGGTAAATTACATAACACAATTTTTGTTCGTTTAAGTGATTTTTTAATTCAAAAAAACTATAATTTTTGATAAAGCTAGTGAATACTTAAGTTTATATAAAAATTTAAAAGTAAATTTATCCTTGTCTTTAGAATTAGCAATTAAAAAGGGTGATAGAGAGGTGATCGATCGGTTTCTCTTTATGTCAAAATTAGGCGAATATAATTTACAAACAGACTTTTCTGATTGGTATGAAACGCAACAAAAAATTTTAATTGACCGCTTAGAAGAATTTCAAAGGCGTGGTAGTGGGGGTAAGATACATGGAATATTATATTTAGAATTATTTATAGCGCAAAACGATCCGATAAATTCTGGTGGTAGCTACATCGAATTACCTCAATTTATTAAAAATAAAAGGGCATGTCTTAATATAAACAATAACGATAATTTTTGTTTTTATATTGTATTTTAGCCCATATTTATCCAGTTGAGGTTAATGCTGAATTTATAATAATAATTATGTAAATTATTTACATACTTTAAATATTAACAATATCGAATTTCCGCTAAAAATTTCAGACGTTTCAAAATTTGAAAAAAACAACCCCGATTTATCCGTTAATATATATGGTTTGGAATCTGACAATAAAACTATAGTAATATTATATCATACCAAAGAAGTAAAAAATGTTCATGTAAATTTATTATTAATTTCTAAAAATAATAATTTTCATTATGTTTTAATTCGTAATTTATCACGATTATGTTCCTCTCAATTTTCCAGACACGAACATAGAAATTATATATGTAGTAGGTGTCTACAATATTTTTCAACTGAAGTAAAATTAAACGAACACATGGAACTTTGCAAAGATATAGAGGCTATAAAAATTATATTTCCGGAAGAGGATAAAATTTAAAAATTTTAAAAATGTTCAGATGAGCCCCCTGGTAGTGTATTGTGATTTTGAAACAATAATAACACGTCTTCCAGAAAATTTAAATAATTTAGAAAATAGTTCTTATACACATCGTTTTCAAAAACATATTCCATACTCTGTTGCAATGCAGGTTGTTTATGCATATGATAGTAATTTAAATTATTTTTGGTCCTATCATGGTGAAAATGCTGCAACACATTTTATAAATGAATTAAGGTTGTTAGCAGCTAGATTTTCTGAATATATTAAACAAGATTATCCAATTCATATGACAGAGGGGGATCTACAATTATTTGAAAATGCAACAGACTATTATATCTGTGGAAAACCATTTCAATTAAATGAAAGAAAAGTGAGGGATCATAATCGCTTAATAAGATATAATAATTTTCGCGGGGCAGCTCATTCAGACTGTAATTTGGAGTGTACAGTATCAAATGAGATAGTAATATTTTTTCATAATGGGAGTAAATTTGATTTTAATTTCATTATTAAAGAATTATTATTGGATAACCAACCGATTAGAGTAATACCAAATACTGCTGAAAGATATATTTCGATTAAAAAGAAAATTGGGGATGTTTATTTAAAATTTTTAGATTCTTTGAAATTTTTATCGGCTTCATTAGAAAGTTTAGTTGAGACTTTACAACCAGAGGATTTTGTATTTTTGAGAGATGCATTTGGTGATCATCCTCACTATAATCTTTTAAAATAAAACGGTATATTTCCTTATGAGTATGTAGATAATTGGCAAGTTTTTGAAGAACCAGAATTACCACCAAGGGAATATTTTTATAGTCATTTGAGTAATAGCGCAGTATCTGAGGAGGACTACCAACGCGCAAAGGAAGTATGACAAAAATTTGATATACAAAATTTCGGTGAATATAGTGATTTATATTTAAAATGTGATGTAATTTTTTTAACTGATGTTTTTGAAAAATTTAGAAGTCTGTTTGAATACTTATTCCCTCGATTGTGTATTTTATTATACGATTCCATCACTAGCCTTTGATTGTATGCTAAAAAAAATAGATTTAATAAAAGACCCAAATATTTTAAACATGTTAGAAAGTGCCGTAAAGGGTGGGCTTAGCCAGGTCAGTAAACGATATATTCAGACAAATAATTCTTATATGAAACAATATAATCCATCTTTACCAGAGAAATATATTATGTATTATGATATAAATTCTCAATACGCAACTTCTATGTGTTATCCAATGCCGTATGGAGAATTTTCATTTTTAAGTCAAGAAGAAATTGCGAGGATGAATGTAAACGAAATTGACGAAAATGATGAATGGGGGTATATTTTGGAAGCTACAATAGATGTTAGTCCAGAATTACATAATTATTAAAATTGTTCCCCATTTTTGCCAGAACATAAAAAAATTAATAAAGTTAAAAAATTAGTAACAATATTTTATAGAAAAGTATATTCTTCATTTAAGAAATTTAAAACAATGTCTTAAATACGGATTAACTTTAGTACAAATTCACAGGTGTTACGTTTTAAGCAATCATTTTGGTTGAAATCGTATGTGGAATTAAATGCTGAATTGCGAGCCAAAGCAACTAACAACTTTGAAAATGATTATTTTAAATTAAAAGTAAATGCTTGTTTTGGAAAATTTTTAGAAAATATTCGCAAAAGGCGCGAAATTAAATTAGTTTGTAGGTGGGGTGGTCGATACGGTTTACGAAAAATGATTGCTAATCCTTTATGTAAAAATATAATACTAATTGAGGGTGCAGATTTAGCAATAGCTGAAATGAAAAAAGAAAAAATTGTATACAATAAACCACTAATATGTTGGTGTATGTATATTGGAAATAGCTAAAACTATTCTTTATGAATTTTACTATGGTTTTTTAAAACAAAAATTTTCGAATATCTATTTAGGGTATACTGACACTGATTCTGTCATTGTGGTAACAACTAAAGCAGAAAATGAATTAAACGTATATGAAATAATGAAATTAAATTTAGATAAATTTGATACATTAAATTATAGTGAAAATAATGTTTTTAATATGCAGTGAATAAGAAAAAACTTGGTGTGGTTAAAGACGAGGCGGGTGGAAAATGTATTAGCGAATATGTTGGTCTTCGACCAAAAATGTATTGTTATAAATATGATAATGAAAATGAAAATGAAAATGACGATACACTCTGTTTCAAAAGAGCTAAAGGAATATCTAAATCATGTGTAAAAAAATTACTTTTAATGATTATTATGACATATTATTTAATGATAAAACTGAATATAAAAAAGTGTATCATATTCGAAGCGAGCATTTTGAAGTGTTTGCATTTGAACAAAATAAACAAATTCTTTCATGTAAAGACGACAAACGCATCATACTTGAAGATAATATACACACACTAATATTTGGGCATAAAGACGCTCCTTATTGATATATTTTTGTGTATCTTTATTTAAAGTGTAAATATTATCACTAAGCGTTGACATTTTTAACCACAATTAATTTCTTAAAAAATTTTTTGTAGATATAAATTTGTTTTATTAAACAAATTTGTATACATATAAAAAAAATTAAAAGGAATTTTTAAAAAAAATAACTATAATAAGTCTTTAATGTTCACGTAACTGTCTTCACTGGGAGGAAATCCTAACCAACGCACGTATACTTTATTACCCCTCCGTTTTAACACTTTTTCGATTAAAAATATCTTTTTGTTCGGTTTTTTTAATTTCAAACTCATAAAAACCACCTTTAATTTCTCTACCTTTCATATCCTCCAATAAATAAGTTACAGGATTTGTTAATTGTACTTTACGTATTTTAAATAATTCTGTAGACCACGAAGGTAAGTACCCCTCATCAAATACCGATTTATATTTACTAATACGTACAATATCACCAATTTTATATTTCGGAATAGGAGTAACGTCTGTATAGTTGCATACGGTTGCTAATAAAATTTTTTCTTTAGTTGGTGTTACATCACGCGGTCGCATTTTTATTGTTCTATGTATACGTGAATTGTAATCATGCGCCAATTTATCTAACACATCAATCTATCGGTATGAGCCGTTTAAAGCAAACATTTTCCACATTTCTGTTTTTATGGTGCGAATAAATCTTTCCATTATAGATGCCTTTTTCGTCGAAAATGTTGAATAGTGATTAATATTGTACTTTTTCATTAGTGCTTTAAACGGTTTATTATAGAATTCCCCACCAAAATCACTCAACAAATTTTCTGGTCTTCTATCTTGTTTTAATATCGACTCCAAAGCATCTGCTACCTCCTTTGCGGTTTTTGTTTTAAGGGGAACCATCCAAGCAAATTTTGACAGAACATCGATGACACAAAGAATAAATTTAAAATTTTTATTCACCGAAGCATAATTTCGTAAGTCAGTCAAATCACATTGCCATAAATCATCAATTACTTTTACAACAACGCGCCTGCGAGGAAAATTTTTCCGAGCTGGTTTATGTAATTCATTAACAACTTGTAATTTACTCATTTTTTTGTACAACTTATTCGTTAAGCCTTCGATTTATTATGGTATGAGTGTAAGTTAAAGTGTGCGATTATATATAAATTTAGGCACTACAGCGGCTATCGGGCGCTACAAATTTTATACCGTATCGGGTGGCGGTACAAAATTTATTCCGCATCGGGCGACGGTACAAATTTTATACCGCATCGGGCAGCGCTACAAATTATATACCGCGGCGGCGGCGGGGCGCTACAAATTATGGCTGGAGTTCCGAAAACCGCATACCTCCGATTGAGTTGAAATTTGGTATACACACTCTCTTTAGCTTAAGAAGTTACCCCCTAGACGGTTGGCGACGCGGATCGGAAGTGTATTTTTCAACCCTCCGAATGTCTAAATCAAGGGGTTACTAAAAGATGGTTTCCGTTACCATGGTAACAAAAATTAAAGATAGATTCTTATAGAACTTGGTGAGTAGAGCAAAAAAAGAAGAATAAAATTTTTTGATATCTTGATTCGTTTTCGAGATATGACGTGTTAAACTTCTAAAACTTACTATATTGAATAGATAGATAACGTATTATACATCTTATACATACTACGTATTGTATAATGTATACAGATTTATTATAAATTTTTAATGTATGTTAGCTTATTTTAAATATAATATTCTTAATAGTATATTACGGTTTTTAGTGATAGAAGTAAGTGGAAAATGAATGGGAGAACATTGAAACTTCATTTTCGGGCAAAGAGTAATTAAATAATATTGAGGTAATTACAAGGCAGGAGCCCCATTTGTTAATAATTACCCTTTGCCCGGAAATGAGATTTCAATGGTAACTAACTAAAATTAACCTAACCTAACCTTAACTAACTTCACCATCTGGTTTTTATATCAAAGTAGAAGTATATTGTCAACACTAACTAAACTAACCTAACTTCGGGCAAAGGGTAACCTTAACTAACCTTACCACCTAATTTTTATGTCAAAATCGAGGTATATTGTCAAAACTAACTAAACTAACCTCACCACCTAGTTTTTAGGTCATCTGCTATTTGATCGTAAAAAATAATATGTTTCCCAGGTTCAACTTTTTAAATAGTTTAAAAATTAGGTCTAATATACGCTATAAATAGTATATGATATAAAAACTAGGTGGTGAGGTTAGTTAAGGTTATGTTAGGTTAGTTAGTTTTGACAATATACTTCGACTTTGATGTAAAAACTAGGTGGTGAGGTTAATTAAGGTTACCCTTTGCCCGAAGGTTAGGTTAGGTTAGTTAATTTATTTGTGACAATATACTCTGACTTTAATATAAAAACTAGATGGTCAGGTTAGATTAAGTTGAGTTAGTTTAGTTAGTTTTGACAATATACTTCGACATTGATATAAAATCTAGATGGTGAGGTTAGTTAAGCTTAGGTTAGTTTAGTTAGTTTTAACAATATATTTCGAGTTTGATATAAAAATTAGGTGGTGAGGTTAGTTAAGGTTACCCTTTGCCCGAAGGTTAGGTTAGTTTAGTTCGACAATATACTTCGACTTGGATATAAAAACCGGTAAACTAACCGTTTCGGTTAGTTTACCATTGAAATCTCATTTCCGGGCAAAGGGTAATTAAATAATATTTAGGTAGTGACAAGGCAGGAGCCCCATTTGTAAGTAATTACCCTTTGCCCGAAGTTTTAGTAATAAGCTAGCCAAAACTAACCTAACCTAACCTTAGTTAACCTCACCACCTAGTTTTTATATCAAATTCCAAGTATATTGTCAAAACTAACTAAAATAACCAAACCTTAACTAACGTCACTACCTAGTTTTTATATCGAAGTCGAAGTATATTGTCAAAATCAACCATACTAACTTAACCTTAACTAACCTCACCACCTAGTTTTGCGTTAAAAAATACATTTCCGGTTCGAGTTGCCAAAAATTCATTCAGAGAATATTTTTAATTTATGAGAAATATATTTAAAAATTTTTTTTTTATTAGAGGTACCCAATAGTATATTTATTAACATGTACTATACTACTTCTTGCTATTTTAGACCCATAAAAATACAATTTTCGGTTCACGTCACCAAGAATCCGCTTAGGGGGTAACTTCTTAAGCCAAAAAGAGTATGTATACCGAATTTTAGCTCAGTCGGAGATAAACGATTATACTACTTTTTGCTACTTTAGACCCTCAAAAGTATAACTTCTGGTCCGCGTCGCCAAAAATCCGTCTAGGGAGTAACTTCTTAAGCCAAACAGAGTGTGTACACCAAATTTCAGCTCAATTGGAGGTATGCGGTTTTCGGAACTCCAGCCCAAATTATATACCGCAGTGTTGATGATTGGGTAAAACAATAGCAAAAAACTAATTTTTAATACCAAAAAATATTTTTTTTATTTTTAAAATTTATAAATTAATACAAATTAGATACTGTAATTAAAAAAAAATTATAAATTTTTCGGTGTGCTGTTTAAAATTTTTTTATAATATTTAAAAACATTTTCGAGTGCACATGTTTTATTATGTATTAAACACCTAGGCATATTGACACAAATGACGCTTTTGTCGAAATCCCATATATCTTCAATATTTGTGGGCGATATATGAAAAAGTGTCCGCAACCATTTAACTTTTTCCACACCTTTAGCAAAAATTTCGGCTTCTGTCTTCAACAGCGTACATCCAATTGTTTGAATTTTGCCATAATCGATTTCACCTTGATCCCATTGAAGCCCATGAAAATTTTTGGTCAACCACAAGTTAGTTTTCTTACTGGCCTCACTTAGTCGAATCCATTCGAATGATGGTTTGAAGATATAATGTTGCAGTTGGTTGCCGTTTTTTAATATCGCCAATTCCTTCAAAATGAATTCGTTTGTTTCAACTATTTTAAACTCTTGAATATCAACAATTGTCGCCATTTTTTGTTGTCGTTGATTATACAATAATGTCTGCCTCCTTCAATTCTTCTAAAATTGACGCGATTAAATTATCCACGTTATTATTCCCAGCCTTTTGTTCACTATATAAAATTTTCAAATTATCTACTAATGTATTGGGATTGTTCCAATATATATAATGCGGTTTATTTAAATGTTTAAATCCACCACCACTACTACTATTACTGGTTTTATTCCGGTAGCGATTTAGTAATTATATTCCTATATTTCCAACTTCTTTTTATACTTGGTGTTATATTACGTAATACGCCACTAGTTAGTATCATTGATTTATATTCTTGTAAATCATTTTTATTAAAAACTTGTGGTGTTCTTTTAAATAAAAACTCATATAAACCCGGTGTTGCGTTAAAAACTTTATTTTTTACAATAAAATTTCCGTTTACATCAAACGTAACTTTTTCTTTTCCAGTTTTCCAAACATTATTTTTAATTTCTATTCCTAACTGATTATTTAAATAATTTGAATGTTTTGTATAAGCAATTTCAGGTGGTGCGAAATCTCCCTCATACTCTTCTCCTTCTTCTTCTTCTTCTCCTTGACTTTGTCCCTCGTCTTTTTCTTGGCTTTGGTCCTCATCACTAAAAAATTTTTCTTCTTCATCGTCTTGTTCTTTTTCCTCCTCCTGCTCTTTATCATGTAATAATTTCTCCTCTTTTACTGTCTCCATTTTTTTTTTTAGATTTCATGTCATTTTCTTCATTCTTCACTTTTTTAATTTCACCTATATTTTTAATACTTTCAATTATTGGTTTATAAATTTCTTGAAGATTTTTCTCTGCCTCTAAACGACCACGTTTCATTTTTAAATATTTATTTCTAATAATTTAAGTTGTTTTACTAATTTTCTTTTTTAATTGTTGTTGTTCATCCATATTTATTTGAAAAGAAAAAAAAGCTTCGATACACTATTAGGTTTACAATTCAAATAATAAAATTTAACTATGTTGTACTCCTTTTATAATTGAATAAATTCATCAAAACCACACCTATAACGACCATTATTTAAATCTGATTCTTTACATATTGTTAAAAACCCATACGGATCCTTTTCCCAAATTCTTTTACAAATTTTATAAAATGTATTAAAGGTCATATCAGTATATCATACATGATCCTGGTATATGTGTTTTATATTCAATAAATCTTGTTTAAATGCAACAATTACATATATTTGCATTATCGCGAACAAGGTGTTTAGGATTAGATGGATAACTTTGACAAGCATATATAACATCACATAAAAAATGACGCGAATACGAAAAATATAACCTAACATTATTTTGTTTTGTACAAGCAATATCATTAAAAACCACCACAGAATTTGGTCGTATTTCGTTTGGGGGTAAAACTTCATCGTTTTCAGTATTTGTAAATAATCCTATTCCATCAATATTTTTTATAATATCTTGTATCCAAACATATTTTGGTTGGTGTAGGTTTTTTGAATAAAAAATATAAATTCTCAAATGATAAACCATTCGGATCTTCCAACAACGATATAATTAAATTGGTTTTTCCACCGCCACTCGTTGCAGTAATTACCATTCTCACTGTGTTTGGGAATAATTGACTATGTCGTTTACAACTATTTCCTTTATTAATAGACAATTTTTTGTCTATATTTTTAATGGGCAAACGTATTGATTGTTTTATAAATTTCATACCGTATATTCTCATACCGTAATATTAACTAAAACAAAGAGGTGAGTGTTTTACTATATATATATACCAATTTTTTTCAAAAATTTTTAGTATTTATACTTAAAAAATCATCAGATAATGTTCAGTTTTTACTATCGCTTCCTTCAAATAATGGTGTTTGATAAAGTGTCTAATTTTTTTAATAAACTAATTCAATCAATAAAAACAAATAAATTAGAAAATCAATATTGTTTTGATGATTACAATTTAGGACATTGGGAAACACAGATTGATGGTCCAGCACCATTACGAAAAAATTGTCGTAATTGTATAAATAAACGTAAATATGAAAAAAAATAAAAACACTAATATTAGTCGACGTCAAACCATCAAAGCAAAAGGTATTATTAATAAACTTATAGATAAATTACCCGTGGAACTTCATATTTCTGGTTATAAATTTTGTGGACCCGGTACTCACTTAAAAAAAACGTTTAAATCGCGGTGATATTCCGATTAATAAATTAGATGGAGCTTGCCGTGAGCACGACATAAGCTATGCGCAATATAGTGATTCAGAAAAACGAAGAGAAGCAAATAAATTGTTAGTTCAAAAAGCATTTGAACGATTTAAGGCATCAGATTTGAGTTTTGGTGAAAAAACCGCGAGTTTATTAGTTGGTGGCATTATGAAAGCTAAACATAAAATTGGTGGTAGTGTTGGGAAACAGAAAACCAAAAAAAATCTAAAAGGAAATTAACACCATTCCATACCATTGTAAATTTTGCACGAAATGCAATTAAAAAAGAAAAAAATGATAGAAACATACACAAACTAATTCAAAAGGCTCTAGTGCCGGCAAAACGCTCGAGTCGACGTTATGATAAAAAAAATATTTTAATGCCTCGAGTATTACCAATTCCTAAATTTGGAATGGGATTGCCGTTTTAATTCCGTTACTTTCTGGTTTATCGGCCGTTGGAAGTTTAGCGGGTGGTGTTAGTTCTATTGCGAAAACTGTCAGTGACGCAAAAAAAGCCAGGGAATTTTTAGAAGAAAATAAGCGTCATAGCAAACAAGTTGAATTAAATTTAACAAAAAGTGGTAGTGGTCTGGTTATAAAACCATATAAAAAAGGATATGGTTTATATTTAAATCCTTATAAAAAATCTAATAATTACAAATGACTAAATAATTTGGAAAGTTTTCTTAAAACACATAAAAAAATAATTATAAAACAACTACCACAAAGACCTCTTACAAATATTGATTTATTACATTATCGTGACAAAATAAAATATTTTAAAGATGTTTTTATGCGAGATGAATTACCTAAAACAAAACCATCAAAAATTGAATGCGGAATTGTTAATTTATTGTTCATTTTGTTCCGGTACACATTGGATATGCTATTTTAAGAAAAAATCCACAATTCTATGACTCATTTGGTTCCCCACCACCTAAAGAAGTTATTCGCTATCTTGGCAGAAATATTACATATAATTCAAGTGTTCACCAAAAGGAAAACGATTTTATTTGTGGTAATTTATGTTTAATATTTTTATCTTACTGTTGTGAAAAATATTTAAATAAAAAATGGAATATACATTAACATTATCTGGTAAAAATTCTGAATTAAAAGCTCAATATTTTCCACCTCTTGATTGTAGTAGTGGACAATATGAATGTGGATTAACTGGATTTTATTCTTACAATTCAATAATAAATATCGATGAGACAAATAATCATATAACATTTAATGGATATGTTATAAAGTTGTCGCCTGGTAGATATGAAATTTCAGATATTGAAAAGGAAATTATAAAAAAAAATAATCACAATACGCAGAAAAAGAAAGATAAGACTCAAAAATCACCTACTTTTAGTTTAAAAATAAATCCTACTACTTTGAAAGCAGAAATAAAAGCCAGCGAATATGAAGGTTTCCATTCACCACATTCATTGGGTAAATTGCTTGGGTTTACCACAACTAAAGATTTAAGTCCAAATAAACTACACGTATCTGATAATACTGTGCGCATACAAAATTTAAATGCAATATTTATCAAATGTTCAATAGTTAAAGGATTATATTTAAATAATAAAAGAACCCAACATATACATTATTTTTGCCCACTGGTTGAAACCGGATATAAGATTGTCGAATCTCCAAAAACGATTATTTACTATCCAGTTATTCAAGATCATATTGACGAAATTGTTGTAACCATTGTTGATCAATAAGATAAAATTATTAATTTTAATGGTGAGGAAATTACAATTACTTTACATTTAAGAAGAAAAAAATAAAAAAATGCTAATTTTAAATCCAAAAATAAAACAGTATAAAAACAATCATTCAAAGCCTCGTGCGGTTAGTAGTGTTGCGAAAACAAAAAGTAAACAGCTTAGTAAGCAGCTTCGTAAAAAAAAATATCGAATTTCTAAAATCTTTGGGCTAAAAAGTTAAAAAACAATAAAACAATGGATATTCTAAACATCGATGAAAAACCGATTTTTGATACCAGCATAATTCGAAATGAAATTCATTCTTACAACCCTTATGTAAGCTCATATAATTACGGAGATGAGGCACGAATTCCCGTGCATCAGCAAGACCTGAATATTTTACCATCTGAGAGCTTTATTCAAATTGAAGCACAAGTTGTATTGAAAGAAGATGAAACTAAACCGGCTGAAGCCAAAGATTGTGTGCTTAGTGGAAATTTTGGTGTTAGCCTTTTTGATGAAATACGTTATGAAATGAATTCTATAGAAGTATATAGATGTAGATTTCCGGTTATTACCACAACTATTAAAAATTACATCTCTTACAATAGAAATGAATGTAAAGCTTTAGCTGTTGCTGGATGGACTGGTGGTGAATCACCATTTCAAATTATAGATTGGAGTTATACTTATCAAATATGAGTTCATTTGGATTTTGTGAAGATTACAAAAAAATTTTAATAAATTCCAGACACGAATTAGTTTTAAGTCGTTCGAGAGATGATACAAATAGTATTATAAAAAAGGAAGGAGGGAGGGGTGTTAAAGTCAAAATTTTAAAAATTCAGTGGAAAGTACCTCACATTACCGTATCTGATAAAGAGAAACTAATATTATGAAAATGATCAACAGCGATAAAGTGATTACAATCCCTTTTCGTAGCTGGGAACTTCATGAATATCCCTCATTATCAAATAGCACAGACCATTCATGGACGGTTAAAACATCAAGTCAATTAGAAAAACCGCGTTTTGTTATACTGGCGTTTCAAACAAATCGCAAAGATGTGGCAGCAGGTATAGTTCATCAATTTGATCACTGCAAATTAACTAAAGCACGACTTTTTTTAAACTCAGAAGTATATCCATATGACAACATTTCAACCGATTTTGATCGAATGAAATATGCACAATTATATGATATATATACATATTTCCAAAGCAGATATTATCAACGCCGCCCCGAACCGATGTTGACGTACAACGAATTCCGTGTAAAAGCTCCTATTATAGTATTTGATGCTAGCAGACAAAATGATTCATTAAAAATGGGATCAGTAAATTTACGATAAGAATTTTCATTTAAAGAAGCACCAAAAGAAAAAACAATTGCTTATTGTCTTATTATTCATGAGCGTATTGTTGAATATACAGCTTTCACAAATAATGTTAAGGTTTTGATGTAAAAAAAAATACAAATAATAAATTTTTTATCATTTTATTAAAATATATAACACATAACTGTAATGTAAAAAGCAAATCAAGAATAATAATTTTTTTTAATTTACAAACTATTGTTTTATAATTTTAGTATATTTAATCTATATCATCATTACTAACATAGCCTTCATCCAGGTGCTCTCTTCCCATCCATTTTGATTCTCTTATTCTTCTTCTATCAATTTTACTGGTAAATAAAGCAGAAGTTTTATATTTCCACTCCAAAAACTATTTTTTGGACACTCAAATCGCAATTCTTCATTTTCCAATCCATCATAATCTTCATATCCGTCTTTAGGATAACAAAATTTGTATATCGACAACAAAAAATTTACATAAGATTCATCAGTCCCCTCAAATTCGGTTTTACACTTCATTAATAATTTAAAATACTGTTCAAATGTCATTTCTGGGTAGAAGAATAAATACGGATAATTTATTGATGTGTAATGATATAAATTTTTATAGCATCTAATATCTTTCAATATTTTTTTAAAAGCATTTTCATAAATTATAAATTTTATTAAATAATAAATAGTATTTATAAATACTATAATAAACAAAAAAAAAAGAACTGTAACCAAACTCCTTTGTATAGAGCGGATGCTCAAAACAAAATAAAGATTCTATTCTTCTTCTATTCTAAATTATAAATTTATCAATTCTTTCCCAAAAACTAAAAAAAAATAAAAATAAAAATTATTTAAAAATTATCCTATAAAACCATGTAATTTTTTCACTTACCTCTTAAAATCCATTATGTTTTAAGCAAAACTTGTATTTGATTTTATTAGATTTTATGCTATCTATATACAGTATGAGATCAAAATTTAATAAAACGCAATTAAATGCGTACTATACAATCTTTAAATCGCTTTCTAAAAATATTTTTTATCCTTGATGAATACGTTTAAGAATTATATATTCAATATTAAATAAAAACAACACACAAAAAATTTGAAAATAAAACGCAAAAAAAATTTGAATATATAATTATATTCATTAAATACATCACACATATTGGAAAGAGTTTTTATAAGCTAAATAAATTTTGAGATTGACTGGTATTGTAATAGGTTAAAATTATGATGTAAATAGGCGGATATTGGGCTAGGTCAAGGTCGATGACCTGGGGGTGTCTAGACAGCTTGAGATAGGTTAGGGTCAATGACCTCGGAAGTGTGTCCAGACAGGTTAAGGTAGGTTCGGGTAGACAGGTGTGTTCAGATGACCTTCGCTGTGACGTCACACATACCCGCCTATCAATATTGTAGACCGAGTACAAATTTACAAGAAAGATTAGCAAGAGGTGATCCGGGAATCAATAAATTAGACGAAGCTTGTAAGGCACACGATATCGCTTACTCGCAAAGTAAAAATCTCTCTGATCGACATAAGACGGATTTAATTTTAGCAAACGCAGCCTGGAATCGAGTTAAATCTTCAGACGCAAAATTTGGTGAAAAGCTGCTGCGTGGGCAGTAACAAACGCAATGCTAAAGTAAAACTTGGTATGGGCGTGAACAAAAAGGCTACACTCGGTCAAGTGCGAAGAAGTGTACGTGATACTGTTAAAAAATTAAAACGCGAACCAATTAATAATGCTGTAAAGCTTACTCTTAAAGCGGCTAAAGTTGCAGCTAGGGGTAAAAAAAAATTAAAACATCACGTATTATTCCAATACCTAAAACAGGTGGTGTTCTACCACTTTTACCAATTTTTACGGCACTTTCGACAGCCGGTGCGTTAGCGGGTGGTACATCAGGAATTGCGAAAGCTATTAATGATGCTAAAGCGGCACAAAAACAGTTGAATGAAAATGAACGCCATAACCGAACGATGGAGGTTATTGCTATACGTAATGGTCGGGGTTTGTATATAAAACCATATAGAAAAGGATTAGGATTATACTTGCAACCGTATCCAAAAAACTTATAATGAAATTGTCCGAGCGGGCACTGACAGATGGAGATTTACGTAAATATGCGAAATATTTACCCCATTTTCGTGATGTATTTATGCGCGATAACTTACCCAAACGTGGACCGTGGTATAATGAATGCGGTATTTTAAATTTAGATAGTTCTACCGGACTTGGTACTCACTGGACCTGTTACTGGAAAAATGGTAATCAGGTAGATTATTTTGATAGTTTTGGTAATTTAAAACCACTACTTGAAGTGGCTTGCTACCTTAGTGGAAACAATATTACATACAATTATAATAAATATCAAGATTACAATTCCTATAAATGTGGTCATTTATGTTTGGAGTTTCTTTATAATAAATATTACGGTGATGGTGATAAATATTTATAAAAGAAATCAACGCTCACGTATGTTCGACATTTCAAAAGACGAAGTCATGGCGTTCACATTAACTTTATCGAGAAATACCTTTATACTCACTGCACACTATTTTCCGGCAATTCAACTTAAGACTGAATATGAGTGTGCTCTATCAGATTTTCAAGTATACAATTCAATTCCTAATGTAACTGCTAAAAATAATTTATTACATTACGGTGATAATGATGTAATATCATTTCCCACCGGCACCTTTGAAATAGATGATTTGGCTACATATATAAACAAAACTATTTACAACAAGTATGGCAATATAATATATAACAACGAAAATGATAAACCATACATACATCTAAGGGCTAATAATAACACACTCAAATGCGAAATAATTAGCAATAAAACTATCGATTTCACTAAACCTAATACAATTGGTTCACTTTTAGGGTTTACTAAACGGATATTGGAACCAAACAAGCTTCACTCATCTAATGAGCCTGTCAGTATTATGAAGGTGAATGCAATACGCATTGAATCTAATATTACGAGTAATGCTTATATGAATGGTGTGCTAGCTCACACACTTCACGAATTTTCAGCTCTTGTTGCGCCAGGGTATAAAATAGTTGAGGTACCGCAAAATATAATCTATTCACCAGTAACCGTTAGAGAGTTAACATCTCTTTCGCTGAAAATTGTCGATCAAGACGGTGATTTGGTGGACTTTCGCGGTGAAGCAATCACAGTACGTTTGCATTTGAGACCATGTTAATTTACAATCTGGAGCAACCTGCCGCTAGGCTATATAATAGAGGGTTTTTACAGCCTGAGCACATTCAGTTGAATATCATTAAACGTAAAGCATTTAAGCAACAGCGTATTTCACCTGAACGTTTAGCATTTCTTGAAGCATTGGGTCATAAAGTTAAAAGAAAATGGTATACAGCGACGTATTAAATATTCCTGGTGGCTCACAAATTGATAATAGCATTACGAACTTTGAATATCATACATATGCACCATTTTTACGATTCTTTAAGAATAATGACGAAGTGAGAATATTGATTCAAAACCAGGACTTGTACATTTTACCCAGTGAAAGTTTTATATACATTGAGGGGAAAATTTTAAATAATGAAAATGCCGTTCCAGATATAAAATTGGTTAATAATTGTATTGCCTGTCTATTCGATGAAATTAGATATGAATTAAATGAGGTTGAACTTGAACGTGTTAGGTATGTTGGTCTAACATCGACATTAAAAATTGGGAAAATTGCAGTATGCTATATGGTGCCAAATTTTGTTTTTCAACCAGTAAAAACGAAGGAAAATGAGTGGAAATTTTTAATTGTGCAAAGTTAAAGGGCGGAAGCATATTTTTATTGTAAAAAACTGGAATTTATTAGTATTTTTAAAATTTTTTATTTGTATGATATTGTACAATTTTTAAAACAAATTATTGTAATATTTATAAAAAAAAAAAAAACACAACGAAATACACAACACACAATAACGGAACTGTGGAAAACCAAAAAAAAAAAAAAAAAAAAGCAAAAAAATTTGAAAGAAGAAGAAAAACTTTTATTTTATTTTGAAGAAAATTACACATTAGTTTTGACATATTTAGACTATAGAATAAATAATTGTATTGCCTTTCTATTCGATGAAATTAGATATGAATTAAATGAGGTTGAACTTGAACGTGTTAGGTATGTTGGTCTAACATCGACATTAAAAATTGGGAAAATTGCAGTATGCTATATGGTGCTAAATTTTGTTTTTCAACCAGTAAAAACGAAGGAAAATGAGTGGAAATTTTTAATTGTGCAAAGTTAAAGGGCGGAAGCATATTTTTGTTGTAAAAAACTGGAATTTATTAGTATTTTTAAAATTTTTTATTTGTATGATATTGTACAATTTTTAAAACAAATCATTGTAATATTTATAAAAAAAAAAAAAACACAACGAAATACGCAACACACAATAACGGAACTGTGGAAAACCAAAAAAAAAAAAAAAAAGCAAAAAAATTTGAAAAAAGAAGAAAAACTTTTATTTTATTTTGAAGAAAATTACACATTAGTTTTGACGTATTTAGACTATAGAGTAAATATACACATAAGTTATACATATATACATACACGAATACAAGGAACATGATAAGAAACAGAAAAAAAGAGAAATTTACTATTTTATCCAATGTAAAGAAAAAAAAACTAAAATAAAAATATATACAGACTGATTAAAATAATTTTAGAAATATTAATTATGAATTGAAGGTAAAATTGTTGAACATGAGGAATAAAAATTTGGAAAAGATAAAAATAATTGAAAGTGAAAGTGGATTTTTGAAGGTAAACTGAGGGATATACTTAGCGCATTATATTAAATAATTGCTATTGTTTGGATGTGGATGCAACTGGTTCTATTGTATTATTTTTTTCTGTTGTTTCAATGTATTTAATATTTTTCACTATTTCCCAAAAGAATTCTATTTCATTTTTGTTTGTCATTCGACAGTGTTTGTCAAATATATAATGTGCTAAATATGACGCATACAAACGTTTACGTCTAGAACTCGACGGCATTGTGGACTTAACTGCATTCCACAATGACTCCACATTGTTTGTATGCGCCGCCATTACGGGATCCTTAAAATGGAGACTATGGTTCACGGTGAGGTGTTCATACCCTTCTTTTTGGATGTTTAAATACCCTTTCCAACAATCAGAAATGACGGTGGTTCCAGGTAGAATCCATTTCTTAATTAAATTAACAAGGGTGTTTTCATCTCTGGATTCTACTGGAACCATGAACACCCGACCGGACTGTCTCTCAATACCTCCAAAAATCCACTGTCCCTCTACCTGTTTACCTTTGTTATATTTTCTTTTTCCAAATTTCGACTCGTCAATTTCAACAATTTTACCTTCGCCGCCAATGGGTTGAGTATGGTCAATATACCATTCCAGTATGGCCTACAAGGAAAAGTAAATAAAAAATTAGTAAAAAATGAATTAATGAATGAATTTCAAAAGGGGGAAAAATGAAAAATTTCGTACCTCTCGAATAAAATTCACCCAGTCAGAAACTGTGTGGACGCTTAACTTCAACTCTCTGGCGATGCGCTGCATTTTTCCCAATCTACAAATAATTGAATACGTTAACAATATTATAGTTCGTAATGGCAATTTACTTTGTCCAAACCATGTCTCTTTACGCATAGTAATGGTGTTACCACATGAAAGTGGTTTTTTTTAATTGATTTTTTCAGTTTGCCATAGCAAATCCATCCAGAAAGGACAATCTTTCTGCAATAAAAAACGAAAGTAATTAACACAATTATATAGAAATATTATTAGTTAATAATAATTTGATAATACATGTAAGTAATTTTCATATTCGAGTGGCACCTTTCGCATTCCTTTTCATTGGGAAAAATTCCCTTTTTTTGTAAAAAGGCAACAATACTTTTAACATCTCGCCTTAATTCAACGTAGTCTAAATAAGTTTCCGGTTCCATTGTTAAATGATTAAAAATGTTGTTGTGTTACCGTAGGTCAAATACAAAATGAGATTTGAAAATTTTATTTTACAAAAAAGTTGCATTTTACAAAAATAAAATGCCTACAATATAATTTTATGATAGGTAGTATAATTTCATTTTGTATTAAGAGAGAACGGAACGGGGGTAACGTAAGGGTGTGTGTAGTTAAATATACAAACACATGTATACTAGAAATTTGTTTCAGCTAAAAAAAAGTGCAATAAAAAAAGGATATGGAACAATTTTTGTATTATTAAATACAGTTAACATAAAATTTTGGTAAAAATTTTTACCATGTTTTCTGTTGCTAGTATCTTTTGCAAAATATTTTTTTTTAAGTAAGAAACTAAAATTGTTTCAATATTATTACATAAATCTTAGAAACAAAATCTATCCTACCTACAGCCGAAAAATTTTTGTACATAATTTATAAATAAAAAACAAAATACAAATGTACGATTTACACTGTATCAATAGATCGGTTTCATTTATGTAAATTTGGGGCGGCGGGGGTGGCGTCGGTGGGTGGCGCGTGCAAATTTACATAAATTGCCCGACGCCCCAAATTTACATAAATGAAACCGATCTATTGATACAGTGTAAATCGTACATTTGTAATTTGTTTTTTATTTATAAATTATGTATAAAAAATAAAGGAAAATTATAATTACTAGAAAAGGTCATCTCAGTACCGCGCTTCAGGCCCTAATTTGTAGGATGCCACGCGTCATGCTACTAACGGCGCTTCGCGCCGTAATTTATGACGCCCGCGTCGTTCTCATAACGGCGCGGAACGCCGTAATTTGTAGGACGCTACGCGTCCTGGTTAAAACGGCGCTTCGCGCCGTAATTTGTATGACGCTCGTGTCGTTTTCTAACGACGCTCCGCGCCGTTATTTGTAGGACGCGTAGCGTCTTGGTTAAAACGGCGATTCGCGCCGTAATTTGTATGACGTTCGTGTCGTTTTCATGACGACGCTCCGCGCCATAATTTGTATGACGCCCGCGTCGTTTTATAACAGCGCTTCGCGTTGTAATTTGTACGACGCGTAGCTATTTTATATTCGTAAATTATGTATGAAAATATAAAAATCATCTGTACCATCTAGCCATGGTAAATATAATGTCATAGATACGTACATATTATAGATAAAATATATTCTCTAAGATACGTATATACGGTATATACATACTTAAACGTCGTCTTTTAAAACGTAATAGGGTAAAAGACCCGATCATCGAACACTATTTTTAACTGTATCATTAAAGTAGCTTAAAAAAATTAAAAAATAAACAAAACACCTATTTTTTTTTCTTAGTAAGCATGAAACCAAGTTTTTTTAATCCAATGAATATGTTTTTAAGAAAATATAACCGAAAAATTTTGATTTATTAATGTTTTTGTTTTATAATTTGTTGACGTCTATGAAAAAACGGACAGAATATATTAACCTCCTTTAAAAAAACAACACACTGACCTCTATGAAAAAACACGCATTTAACGTACATGACATACAATAACTATCGAATATTTGAGCCATTCTCTTCCAGCCACTTTGACACTCACATCTACTACTAGGTGTAACTCTATGTCATAGAGTATTATCATAGAGTGACATCTAGTGAAACATAGAACGTCAAAGCAAAAGCCAAGAATGGTTTAAATATTCGATAAAATAAACCACTAAAATACTGCATTTGGTTTCGCCATCTACTGTAGTTTTAAAAAAATATTGTGTACGTTCTAACTTATTCGTTAACCATTGTGAATTTTTAAACAGTTAAATTAAGTATATACTGTATCTCTATGTGTCGTTTCAGATCTAATACATATTATGTTTGACGTTTTTATTTGATAATATGTAAATAACAATTTCGAAGTTTTAATTCAATATTAATTATTTTTCAATTGATTTTACGTTCTGAAATAAATAAAATATTAAAGTGAAATTATAAAAACGGTTAGTTAAGTGTTTTAAACCTAAAAATTAATTAAAAATGTTTATAAAATAGATATGTAATATATAATTCTCAAAATGGAGTACCCAACCTTAAAACTTGGATCCCAAGGAGAAACACTTCTAAAAATAATATTTAACGCATATAAAATATAATTTAGCTATCCTAATCTCTTAAGTGGACTAATAACAATTATTTGTATAGTTTTATTATGCTAATAACGTTAAAAATTCGGTGAAAAATGTTACAATTTATAACTCATGTGTTTTGAATAATGATCATCCATCATATTAAAAATTCACGAATTCAACAAAAATTGTTCGATATATATATGTATTTCTTAAATTAAGTGAGGAGACATTAAATGTGAGGTGAATTTAAATTGAAAAATAATCATTCTATTAATAATAATTTTTTTATCAGAGGTTTCTTTCAGAAATAACTTCATTAAGATATAGATGTCAAAACTGTTCGGACTTATAACCCCGTTCGACAATCGGGTCTTTTACCCTACATCTTAAATAAAAGGTTACAATTATTTTTAAAAAAATTTATTTTATTAAATTTTTATTACAGTTTTGGGTTTGTTTCATTTTTTAAAACGATGGGATAGTATTTTTATGATTTCTTATTATTAAATAATAATAAATAATGCAAGTAATTTTGTTAAATTAATTGCTGTATCAAAAATGTGAGTAATATTTAAAATGTAATAATTAATACTAAAACGTAATTATTTTTAATAAAAATATGTGACCGCCCTTTAACTCTTTAAGTACAATAATTCTCAGCCTCATTTGTTTCTTTTTTGAAGCAAGCATCGGAAATATCAGACCATATAGTATATTGCAATTTACCCAAAAAATTATTTATCGTTAAACGATGGTGAGAGTAAACAATTACAAAATGCTGGTTGGTCGATTGATAATGATTGTACAATAAAATTACCACAAGCCAACTTTAACTTTTGCATTCCGCTTAGAAAATTATTGGGATTCGCTGAGGATTATGCAAAAATTATGTTAAACGTAAAGCATGAATTAATTCTTATTCGTGCACGAACTGACAACGATGTAATTGTTTCAGAATCGGATTCGTTGAAATTTGAAATAAATAAACTCGAATGGCGTGTTCCACATGTAACTGTTTCAGATGAAATTATCACTGCTAAAATATGTTGAAAAAGCTGAGCCTATACAGATTAGTTTTAGAGCGTGGGAAACTTATATTCAACCTGCATTACCCACTACACAACAAAACACTTGGGTTGTAAAAACAACTACACAGAAAAACCGCGATATATCATTTTCGCTTTACAGAAAAAGGATAAAAATGTTTCTAAGTTTGATCATTGTGATTTAAATAATTTCCAAGTTTACCTAAATTCACAGGTATACCCTTATGATGATTTGAATATTAAATTTGATATTAATCAGTATGCAATACTTTATGATATGTATATACGCGCTTTCAATCTTCATACTATCATCGTTCCAATGAACCGCTCTTAAATTGGGAAAATTTTAAAACTATAGCTCCGATAGTTTTTATTGATTGCTCACATCAAAATGAGTCACTGAAAAGCGGTTCAGTTGATGTTCGTTTAGAATTTAAATGTAATAAAGATATTCCAGCTGGTACGACAGCAATAGCCATTTTAGTTCATGATGTCATTTTCGAATACATTCCACTAACTAACCTGGTTAAAAAGCATACCTAATTACCCCCACCACTTTTAATTATTCTATATAAAGTTGTGGATTGTGTGAATAAATTCAATTCTACGACGGCGGTAAAAAATGGCGTTTCTTGACATACAAGGCTATCAAGGAGCTAACAACGAATTTTATTTTAAAGAAGTTGGTATCGCTGCAGAAAATTCAGATGACATTGTCATAAAATATGACAATTCTGTTTGCGCGTAGCGTACATAATGTATTTTATTGACAATTTTGATGCTGTATAGTATTGATTCCTTATTGATTAAATATTCGATCTTTTTCTATGATATATGTAACGCGCAAACTCCGGTAACACACAATACATTTCATTATTCCTGTTTTTCAATAAAAAAGTAGTTCACATTAGTTTTTTGTATTTGATTAGTCAAAAAAAAGGCGTTCCAACCGAAACAATTAAAATACCGGATTGACAATTTCTTCAAAGTTAAATAATACACATATATTCTTTATATATGTGTAATAATATATTCTAATATATTTATGGCAAATATATATTCTAATATATTTATGGCAAAGTATAATTTATAACGATATAAAAGAAATACTTCTATGCGCGGATGAGTTGGAATGTATACTATCATATTGTTGCGTTGTTCTCTTTTTAAGTACGTACGTATTGACTTTGCGTACAGCCAACAAGTCAACTGCACGCGTCCTTTGTTCGCTCAGTTCAATATTATTGTTGTACTGAAAATGGATAATGTTAGTTTTTTTTTATTATTTGGTTCTTAATATTACTAACGTAACAATTCCAATTTCATAATAAAATAAAATAATATATATATATATATATATATATATATATATATATATATATATATATATATATATATATATATATATATGATATATGATATATATATAAGAATATATATATATCATATATCATATATATATTGGCACATTCATTATGGAAAACCTGTGTGTAATATATGGTAATATTTTGTCACCCAAGATGGCGTCAATTCGTGTTCGGACTTCGGAGGACAAAAGCAACACAGTTTGGGTAAAAATCAATAAAATTTACCTTTTAAAGTATTTTATACGGCTGGTCTTCAATACTAGCCGTATTTTAATTTGTCATTGAAACAATTTGAAAGTTTCAAACTTACAAAATATCACTGGACAATATGTGTTAATTATCACGATTGTTGGATTAATGTGTTACGTAGATTTAGATATTTATTAAATTTAAATATAATATTCAATAATATATAAGTTCAATAATATTCAATATATATATATATATATATATATATATATATATATATATATATATATATTTCTTATTTTTACTGTATTTGTCCTGTGACTCCATTTTGTATTGAGCACATGTTTAAAGTAATTAAATTTTAAATATTACATAACAAAAAAAACTTTTCTTATCTTGCATCTTAAATACAAGTATAGACCCTTATACAGGGTGTAAAATAAATAAGTCTCGTCCTTTTGAGAGACGATTTATCTCGGTGTAAAATTGCCGAAGACATAAAATTTTTTCGGAATTCGCTATCTCAGAAAATCGCATCCCAACCAGCTCATCGTTTAATATAAATTTCTCTGAATACGCCTCTGACCAAACTAAGATTATTCGCACCCTGTATAACAATTTTTTTTTTTTAAATAAAAAAAAACTTTTTTTATGTTACTATAATATGTAAACATGTGTTGATTGTCAAACTCATATGTACTGTATTGTACAAAGAAAAACGAACATGTTTTTAGCAAATTCTGATTAAAATAAGTTCATGAAATATTTTTTTTTAGTTTTTAAAATTTTGTAGTTTTTTATATCACAGTACATTCTAAATATTGCAAAAACCATAACTCTGATATTAGTATTTGCATTACACATTATTAATTTAGTAACAAATTACATTAAAAACTACATTTATGAATTACCAAACAAACCAAAAAAAGAACACAACAAAACAACGAAAAATTACACAAAAAAAACTTCCATTAGTTTCAAAAATTAAAAAAAATTCTTTTAACTGTCATAAAACACGAATTTTTAATTGTTGATACATTGATACTTGCTTACACAATTTTATTTTAGTACTATCTATAAAAAGCAAATATGTATCTGTTTTAGTGATATCCAAATTCTGTACAGTGTTTTCCGTATTCAATAGTTTTGCAAGTACATGAGACAATAAACACAAATTAATAACAATGTCTAAGAACGCTTTAATTTTCTCTCTCATTTTCTCAGTAAGATCAAAAAATAATTTTTCAGTGATTTTCAAAAGTTAAAAGCACAGCTAGTATTATCAGAAGGAACGCAACTATCTCTTTCCTGTAATCACCAGTGTGCATTTCTGGGCACGTTAGGCTACTTAGTAGTCATTTGTTTAGTGGTAGTCCATGAGTGTAGTTAAATTATTGTGATTACGTTTAGTCAATATTTCTTGCTTAAACTTGTATAGAAAAAGGGAATTTGATACAATTCTCGCACTTATGCCAATTGAAAGTTAGAAAGTTATCATAATAAAACGCTTATTAAAAGAATTGGCGTAAGTAGCCGGCATGGCTAAGTGTGGTTACGCGATGGAAAAGATGATTTTTTCCATCGCGTAACCACACCTAACCATGCCGGCTACTTACGCCAATTCTTTTAATAAGCATTTCATTATGATAACTTTCTAACTTTCAATTGGCATAAGTGCGAAAATCGGAGGTTTTCTGTTATTATCTCCCGGTCTATAATTATAATAACTTATTACACGGTACATGAGTGTTTGGCCGCTGAAATATTATAAAATTTGTATCATTATACACATATTTATGGACGAACTCAAAAATTTTGTAAAATTTGTCGAGGAAATATATTATTATTATTATTTTGTACTTTATCTGCAAATTCAGAAGACGTATAAATGTGTTCTATGCGTATAATGGTAGGTATAATAAATCAATAATGTGGAGCTTATTTTCAAAAAGCAATTTCTAAGAAAATAATTTTGAGATTAATATAGAATTGTAAACTTGATTTAGAAAGCCATTATTCTAAATGGAAATTTTTTTCCAAAACTGACTACGAAGTACCTAAAAAGGGCATCACATTTTAAGTTTATTTTCAAAAAGAAATAGTATTTTTTTTTTTAGTATTTATTTTACTGTATTTGACACAAAGGTCATTACAGGAGATTGGTTAAATACATATTACGTTTCTTACAAAAACAATTATACAAAAAGTATAAATCAAATTAAAACTAGAATAAACAGAGTTATTATATAAATATAAAAAATATACACACATACCCATACATACACATTTACATATAAATATATAAAAAGTTTAAGTGTGTATAAAAGTAAGAAAAAATAAATAAAAAAATAAAAAAAACAAGATAAAAATAAAAAATAAAAAATTGCCTACAGAACATATCGTAATGCATACTTTTAGATGCGTCTAAAACGAAGTTTAAGTTGCATATGAGCAATTGCTCATTTCAAAATGACACCTACAAGATACGGTCCACAATATCACTGTTTCATACCATAAACATGTATGCCCAAAAGAGAAAAATACGTAAATACCGATTATACGTTAATTATAAAAGATCGTATTTTCATTGCTCCTGTAATATAATAAAATAGGTCGTTTAGCAAGGACACGTTGGTTATATTTAGGAGAAAGTTATAAAAATTTTCAGAATGAACGTCAGTTGCAAACATTAAGTATTTTTGAAGAAAATAATTACGGATGTCGTTATATATTGGACATTCTAGCAAGATGTGAAACATTCTGGTAAATTTAAATTACATATAGAGCAGTTTGATGTTGGGTCAATTTTGTAGCTGTTTCTATTAATATAAAAGTTTAATTCCCTACTGTTAGAAGTGCATAATTGATGTACTATTCTTAATTTTCTAAACGGGACGTGCAGTTGAAGTAAAAACATTTGCTTCATGTTTATTGCTTGGTAGAAAGGTACATACAATGAAGAGGAAATTTTCTCATTGTCGATTGATTTATACAAGGCATTCAGTGTGTTAGTAAGCAAATTTATGTTTGTTCGAATTAGAGATGCACTCTGTATTTCCCATAAATCAGCTTTATTTAACATAATGAAAAATTTTTTTAATTGTGAAACCCAGTTATGTTTGTTAGAATCCGAGGTATTTGAACTGATAGCAAGTAAACTCTTATAGCATAAGTGAGGCAGCCTGTTTTGAGACATTGATAGGATTTTGCAGAGCATCTTTAAAGCGCGTTTGAAAACATACGTCATGATTCTCTCTAGCAGGAATTCATTACGAACAACATATCCTGGTGTAGATGAATTTAAAAAATATGTTTTGAAAAAGCGAACCTGTGGTTTCTCTATTATATCCGGGTAGTTGAGTGCCCATATCTCTGCAGAATATAGAAGAACACTTAGGACGGTCGACCGGTAGAGATACAGGCATGAATCATATGTTTCCATATTTGATTTGTAAATAATGGGTTTTATGTTAGCCATAGCCGCATTAGTTTTTTGAACCATTTTATTAGCTGCATTTAGAAATATTCCAGAAGAACTAAAGTTTATACCTAGATAGTTGTAAATACTAACGATTTTTAAAGTATGCGACTTAAATTTAAAAACTGGATTCCCCGGAACTCTCCCTACGCGTCTGAAAATCATAATGTTCGATTTATTTACATTTACTTCTATGAGGTTATTTTGGCAGTATAATTCTAAAACGAGCAGCATTTTCTGAAGTTGGTATTGGTTTTGCGCTAACAAAATGAGATCGTCTGCGTAGAAAAGGGAAGCTATCCTTTCTTAGCTATCAATATTCACGCCATCTACTTTGTGAGCTTCTAGGAATTTATCAAAATCAGCTAGAAAAAGCGAAAAGAGCAAAGGACTTAACGTGTCACCCTGTAGCACCCCATTTTTCACCCGGATATTATTCGAGTATAGACCATTGATACACAAGTTAATATTTGCCTTAACATAAAAATCTTTTATAATATGCAGTAGCTTATAGGATAGGCCTATGTCTGAGAGTTTTTTCCATAAAATACCATGGTCCACGTTATCAAAAGCACGCTTAAAATCGATAAATGCACAATAGAGTTTACCAGCTTTATGCGTTAAACAATTAGCAATAACTGACGATAGAATGAAGATATTATCTATACATCCGCGTCCTTTGCGGAAACCAGATTGATTTTCTGGGAGGATATTATTAAATTCTGCCCAGTCCGTAATTCTGTGCGTCAATATTTGTGTGAAGATCTTAGTAATGTTGTTAATAAGCGAAATACCTCGATAATTTTCTGGTTTAGTTATATCCCCGCTTTTGGGGAGTAAGAAAAGTTTAATTTGTGACCAACTACGTGGTACCGTTTCGACTTCTAATATTTTGTTAAAAAAGCTTAAGAGAAAATTTTTGTCATTTTCAGGTAAACTTTTATAGAATTCGTACGACAGACCGTCCAAGCCAGGCACTTTCTTGTTTTTGCAGTTGGACAAAACATATTCTAATTCAGATAACGAAATTTCGTAATCAAGTGTGGGGTTGAAATTGTTCACTAGTTGTACAGTAAGTAGGTGTAGTTGCATTTGATTCAAGTAGCTGTTTATAGTAAACTTCCCAAGTATCTAAGCTGATAGGATTGCCCGGATGCTTCCTCAGATTGAAGCTGCGGATTACATCCCAAAATTCTTTAGGGTTTTTAGAATTCGATATTTTTTGTTTAATATTATTATAGTACATTTTTTTATTTGTTTTAAGAGCAGATTTATATCTGTTTTTTGAAATTAAATATGCCTCAGTACTCTCGGGATTAAATTCTTGGTTTCTACATAATTTAAGCTTAACACGCAAATCTCTTTTTAGTTCCCTACAGTCTTTATTGAACCATGGTTTGTTTTTGTTTAGCGAGTACCCAATGTTCAAATTTGTGCACATGTTAAGTTCTTCTGCTAGCGATTTTAAAGAGTGTATGAAGCTGTCATTTACTTCATCGACAGACAAGTCGAAAATTTTGCTATCAGTAAATTTATCAACAGAAAGGCTATGATAATTTTCAATTAAATCGGGGTTCCATTTGTATTTCCTAATAGGTAACCGTTTTGAATTGAATGTTCTTGAAACATTATTAACGTTAGTTTCATTAAAGGGGTCTGCTATAACAAATACTTGGTACGGTAAATGGTCCGAGGTTGAGGCAATACTAAGATCTACACCCGAGTCATAGATAAAATTATTCAAGCAAGTATTAACCCAACATAAATCTATTATGGATTTACCGACTTTGCTGACGTACGTGTATTGGGCCGGATAATCATTTGTTGTGCGACCGATTAATACTATCATGCCCTGTTCCTCCATAAAATTAACCAGTATTTTACCTCGGGAACCTAAGTGATTATCCAACGACAGTCTATTTGCATTTAAATTGGTATATTTACAGATATCCTCATTAACTTGATTTAAAGTACCAATCCTTGAGTTGAAGTCACCTAGTAACATCAAACTATTCGACTGTGTGGTTAACAGTAATTGTGTCACCGTATCCTGCAAGAGTTGCAAACATACATCTATGTCATGCATTGGCGAAAAGTAGACCACACCTAAAATGAAATTACAGTATTTAGAATTTATTTTTAAAAATATCCACATATTGGAAATTTCAATCACTCTGACATCAATCTGCCTCTTGACGAACAGAATAATTCCCCCACTGGCTCTACCCACAGATTTAGTTTTAGTAGCATTGCTTGTATACATATTGTATAAATTGGCAACATTTTCATTCAATGCTGGAGGTGATGTTAGCCAGGTTTCGCAAAGGCAGATGATATCATAATTATTGTAAGGGTTCATAATTGTAGGCATTATGCAACTGAGGAATTGCCCCATTTTCAAACAGGAATCAGCCATGCAAGAGCTGAGGGCCCTGGAAAAGCTAAGCTATCCAGAGGCAAAACGGAAGCTTCTGGGCAACATGCCCCGCCGCTCGGCCTTGGATGGTTATGCACGCACTGTTGCAGCCCCCGCCCCAACAGCGGCTGAGAAGAATGGTGAAATCAAAGAAATTAGAGAAGCCATGAGACAGATGCAACTTACGATGCAACGCATGCAAGAAAGTCTGATGCGCTCTGTGGGTGTAGCTAGCCCTACTCCCACATCAGCCGCAGAGCCAGCCAGGGTCCCTGAGGCCAAGAGGGTGTTGACAACCACCCCTCAGGGACCCATTGTGAGAACTGTGACGTTTTCTCCAAAGAAGTCGCCGAAGAAATCACCGTCAGGCAGAAGACGTCACAGTGAGGGGGAGAAGGAGGTGGCCCAACAACGGTCCCCGAGAAAGGGACCAACCACCTCTTACTTAACAAACTTAGTTTTTTGAAGGATTCGTTTAATTGCTTGTAGTTTTTGGCATTGACTCAGTGTATTGTGTAGAATCATCAGTTGAATTAGAACGTGGGCGAACAAATTCATCCAATGTTGATGTTTTCCAGGACAGAGCCTTTTTAGGGTTCCTACTTGGGGCCTGGTTAGTAGTTAGAGCATGAAAATTCGATTTATTGGGATACTCGATATCTTGCTTTTTGTTAGGCGTTTCTTCTTCTTCTGACGACAGGTTACGTTTCTTGTTGTTTGAGATATTAAGTTTCCACGCTTCAACTTCATCGTTTTTCATTATTCTTCCATTTACTATCAACTGGTCATACCTTATGACAGCTTTATTGGCAGACTTTCTTAACTCTAACATAATTGGGACAAGTACTTTTCTTTTTTCTGGAATCTCAACGGGTAAGTCGTAACTTAGCGATATGCGTGTATTATGTAGTAATTTTTTGTTTACGAGTATATTCCTTTTGATACGCCATGAAGTTAAGCCAACGATAACTGGGCATTGTTGTTTTCCACTTGGGCCGAGTTTACGTATAAAATCAATATCTCGAAGAGTGAAATCTACATTCATTTTATCCTTAAACAGTGCCACGATTTGGGATTCCAATTCCAGAAAGTTGTCTCCCGTATTGGGCAAGCCATAAATAATAATATTCTTTCTCTTCAATTCCCTTTCAATTTCAATTACTCGATTTTCAATTGTTTACTTTTTCAGCCAATTTGGATTGATCAATCACTAATTTTTCAAATTTAACGTTTATATTGTCATTAATATTTTTTGTGCCATTTTTTAATTCTGTTTTTAGAGCAGTTATTGCATTAATAATATCAGTTGTTGACATTTTTTAAATATTTTTCAAATTAAAAATTTGTTATGAAGGATTATGTAATGTAATATTTTTGGCTTTGTTTTAAAAGTTTAGTTAAAAGTCACCATGCATTCACAAAACAAGAAACGTATTTTTTAATTATTTAAATTTCTTCTTAAAATATTTTTATTTTAAAAAAAAATTAAAAAAAATAAAAGCAAGTTTAGATATTTTGTAGTAAAGAAGTTGCTAATATCACAGTACCTACATCCAATTTAATTAAGCGTTTGAAATAATTAAAAATAACAATTATTACAAAGCACTGTTCAGGCACGTCCGTACTGTAGCAGTATCAAAACCAATCTCCTTCAAAAAGAAATATCTGAATAAAAATTTGTTTCCAAAACGCAATTTCTGAAATTTTATTTTTAAACTGAAATATCTTTAATTTTTTGAATTAAATAATGACCGTTATTTTGAAATTTTTATTGTGGATAAAGGTACCTCAGTAAAGGAAAAATACAACTGGAACGGAAAACCCAACAGAAAATATTACGCTTTAGACCTTTTAACTCATTTTTTGTTGTGCGGTCACAATAGCATCAGTTATCACAGGATAGTATGAATAGGGTTTTACTACCATTAGTGTCTGAAAAAAATACCGGAAGCAAAAAGAAGAAAGTGCTAAAAGCCGAAAGCAAAGAGAAAAATAGATAAGTATAAATTACTTTATGCTATTCTATATTTTTATAAAATAAAACAAATATTTTACTTAGCAAAAAAATCGCGTTTATTTTTTAATTGTGACAATTGTTTCAAGCTTAAAAGCTCATTTTCAAACAAAGTAAGATGACTTTATTTATATGAAGGTAGAAAAATTTTTAAAATTTAATTTTTACAAACAATTTTTAGAAATCCATAACAAAAAAAAGAAATACGAAAATTAAGTTGAAGATAAAAAAAAACGGCAGAATGTGACTGCATTGGGCAAAACTGTGGGGTTAAAATTTAACGTAATACTAATTGCGTGGGAAAAATATGGAATTATTATTCATTTTTATTTTCATTTTAGGCAATGAATTTATTACTTTCTTGTAATTTTGTTTTCAAAATGAAATATCATAAAGTTTTATTTTCAAAATGAATTTTCTTTTTTTTGAGGACAAATTTTTAAGGGGATTAATTTGAATTAGATTTTTATACTGACTTTCTTCTAGATTTTTATACTGACTTTTGCTGAAGATGATGCAAACGATCAGTTGCAAGAACCAGACAGAGAAATTACTCCTAGAAATCTACAAAAGGAAATCTTAGAAAGAGTGAAAAATGTAGAAGAAATGGTGAAAAAATTACAACTTTTTCTTGAAAATGCAACAAGTAATATGATAGCATTACCAGCAGAAAAAAATCAGTGTAGTGACTTACTACCTTTAACAAATTTGGAACAGCTGTTTGAATTTGAGAAAAAACTCACAGAAATTTCTAATTTAGCGGCAGATTTCGTAAGTATCAATTTCTCCTGATATCTTATTTTCATTAATTCCTTATGTATAGGTTTATGTTTTATTACAGCAAAAATATTTATCAAATCATATAATATGTAGAGATTTGCGGTCATTTACAAAGGCGATCATTACTCAGACTTACTCGATAGAATTGCAACAATAGATAAATTTTAGTGGAGTAAAAGGAAAAACGGGATTAAAAAATCTTTATTCCACACAAATAATACTAAGTATGCTTTTTTCTTTTTTCTGTTTTTCTTAATATTTATTTTTTTTTAGAAACCATTTGCGAATGTGTACCGGAAATAATTATTCTTTCTAATAAAAATGAGAAAGTTGGAAAAGCTGAAGCGGAATTTAAATACCAGTTGCAACATTTTTCGGATCGTAAACGTTCTTTGATAAGAAAAAGTCAAAATACCCAGAATACTGAAATTAAATAAAATCGTTTGTATTTTGTATGCACATTTTTGTAATAAAATTAATTTACTAAAAAAAGAAAATGATAAATGTAATAATAATAAATAAATCAACAACTTAAATTACAGCAAAAAAAAAAAATACTTTAATTTTTTTTTATCGTCAATTTTTTCTCCTGATATAATTTAAAAATATCCTTCATTTGTTCCTTAATGTTCTATTAACTTGATTCCTCATCTTTAAGAATCAAGTCAATGTAAAATAAATTTTTATCTATGTTAATAAAGTAAGAAGCTTCGATTTTTCATTGTTAAAAAAATAAAAAGAAAATTTGTTAGGAAAATATTTATTGAATTTAATTTTTAACAATTATCATTACAATGAGTTTTTTAAATAACGTACGCACATACTGTACATATATAGGCTGGAAATAAGAATTAGATTATCAAAAGCTGTTTCCTAATTTATTTAAATTGTGTTTTATGTTCAAAATAATAGTAAATTTCTAAATTTAGTTAAAAAGACTACGAAATGGAATGAATCACTGGCGAAATAAAGTATGTATCATCGGTAACATTATCATACGGTATGCGACACATTTTGCAAAATATGTCAACTACAGTATACTTAGAAATCTGGCACTCAAAATTTCCTACTACTAAATGAAATCTTAATAAGTTTTTTGTGTCATTTAAAGGTCTAATATTAATTAATTTTTGTCCCATCAAATACTTAGGATTTCCATCCGAATCTTTATGAAAATATTGGACCAGAATTATTGTTTTATTTTTGAGCATTATACAATTATCCCCTGGTTTATCTGCTCGAATAGTAAATTTTGGAGTAATTAATCCAAGATACTTATTTTCTTCTAATTGCTTTATAAATTCATTACAAGATGCTTTACGTTGGGTTTTAAACGTCATTGCTTCTACCTGTAGATATTCTTGGAGTCTATTATGAATTTGCTGTAGAGGCAAATTTGGTGAGCGAACAATTTTTTTCAAAAATTTAATGTGCGCTTCAAATGCGTAACAACTATAGCTATCTAACGGACCATGCCGTTTTACATCATCAGCCAAATGTAGCAATCCGTGTACGTTGTAAGAGACATGGTGCGATCCATAAATTTCAGGAAATTGTATAACAAAAGATTCTAATAATTTTTTAGCGTATGAATTGTAAGAAAAATAAGTAACTGGTGAGGATAAAATGCGTATTGCAGCGCTTAGTATTAAAAAATGGTTATAAGCGTTTCTTGAAATCATATCCTTTAAAACTACTGAACCCGTGTAAAGTAAAAAGTCTCTGGAAAAATAAATATTTTTAGATTCATTTAATATATTGTAATTATTCTCACCTTACCTATATTCTGATGCTTTCATTTTTAAAACGTACTTTAAACTTCTGGGTCTTCTCTGAAACTCACTAGGCATATAACGTTCACATTTCTCTAAATGTTTATTAATTACTGAAACTTTCTTCTAAGCTAATTTTTGTCTGTTAACTTTAACAGTAAGAAGTAAAAGAAGTTTTTTCACCACACCTTCATCCACTAAATGCATTTTATCAAGTGAAAAGTCTTTTATCATATCTATTGGAAGCTTTTCTAAAATGGAATGTTCATTATTAGCATGGTGTTTGTCTTCTTCAGTATTTGAAATACGATTTCTAAAGCTTTCATCTGTACGAGGAGGGGCGCTTGTGTCTAAATAAACTACAGACTTCCCAGGTGAAGAGAAACGTCCTTTTATTTCACATTTCGTACAAGCAAAGTAGCCTCCATGTGATTTAACATATTTGATTGATGCCAAAGCAGGAGCATCAGCTTTTATATACTTGATTTTTACTACAAATTTTTGCCCATTATCAGTTATAAAGCCATTTTCAATGAGATCAAGCAGTTCTTCTACCATTTCTAACAAAAAGTTATTGAAAGAAGTTGGTTTAGATGGGCCATAAAATAGTGCAATATCAAATACGTTTTTTATATACGTATCGTAATGGACACATCCAAACAAAATCCATAAGCAATTATTGCTCGTTTGGGATAATGAAGTGCCATCAGTACTTAGAGATAAATAAATTGTTTTCTTTTACTGTTACGCGTTTTACAAACTCTTGCAAAAACCATTTTATCCCAAAGTAAACATATTGGCAATTGTTCACCTGCTTCACAGAACATGTATTTCTTGGGGTATTCAACAAAATTCGAGCATCATGTGGTAAATTTTTGTATTTTCCATCATCAATCAATATTTTCAATAATTCCGATAAATTTTTTAGCGAAATATTACTCTCTACAGCCCATGATCTTAATTTTGCTTTGAAATCATCCACATATAAACTTTCGTAATGCTAAAATAAATACTTATATAAATAAAAGAAAAGATATAAAAAAAATTAGTAAAAGAATTATCCACTTTTAACTTACATTTTCATTAAGACACTCTTCATCAATGTTGGAAAATGAAAGTGGTATTCTGGAAACTACATAGTTGTCAGATAATTTTTCATCACAACTATTGCTATTTGAAACAGATGGATTTGAAAATTTTTTACTACTTTCTCTACTTTCTAAAGTACAAACTTCCTTTACAGATATTTCAGATATTTTGATTTTCTTATTAGCTCTTCCTGGTCGATCCAAAGAATATTTTTTTAAGTTTTTAGTTCTATACATATTTTTTTCTTTTGATATCGAAACTATTAATTTAAAATAATTTTTTTATCAGAATACTTATTAGTATGAATTATATTAATATTCGTTTACCCATATAGACAGACACTATAACCGCTATAACCTATGGTATTTTTACTTGTCAAACATAAAATTTTAAAAATTAAAAAAATTCTACGTAATATTAGTAACCTATTATAGAATAATACAAGTAAAAATAAGAGAAATGTGCCTAACAGGTAATATAGCTCAGTTGGTATGGTGACCGATCGAGTTAATGAAGAAGTAGGCAGTATATAATAATAGGTAACGTAAGTTCGATCCTGGGTGCTGACAAGGTACTAAAGTTGATTTACAAATAAATAATATCTAACAAACGTTAATTCCAGATTTAAAAAAAAGTTGTAAATATGAATAAAATGACAGAAAACCAGAGTAAAAAAAAATAATAATGATTTCAACAACATTTTTTTCTGTTATTTTACTAAGAAATTTCTAAATTTGTCTTAATATATTACAAAACCGAAAACTTTAAAGATACTTTAATGAATTACTTAAAAAAGTCTTAAAGAATTACGATCCAGTTCTTGAGAGAATTCTAGACAAAGTTCTTTAAAGAGTTTAGGATAAAATTCTTGAAAGTATTATAGACAAAGTCCTTTAAAGAATTTATGATATACATCTTTAAAGAAATACGAAATAAATCTTTAAAGCTATATCTATAGACGACTGCATAATCGCTTTAAAAATCGATGTCGATCTTTATCGTCAGCTGAAAAATTTCTATAAAGTACTTCAAGAGCTATATGTGACTCCTTAAAGAAATCTATATAGCGTGGTTGTACGGGTACATACATAAAAAGTTTGCCAAGTGTGTGTCTGATAAACATTAACTCAGGGTTCTTGTAAGTACCGTTTTTTTTTTGGCTTTTGGGATAAAAAGTCTTATAAAGGATTATATTTTTACGGCTTATTATGAAAATAAGTTAATATATTCGACAATGTTATTTACACTTGTGTTACTTAAGAGGCAATTAAGTGATAATTTGATTTCTTACAAAACACATTGAGTTTAAAGTACAATAATTCTAAAAAGAATTATAAAAATGAAAAGTTGTTAAAAGAACCTCAGTTTGATTTTAAAGAATCTTTTAATGATATGCCGCACAATTAAGCCTAGTTTTCATTGGTAGAGTTAGTAGGAAAGTTTAGCATACTAGCATACTTTTTAGCCAAATTATGTTACTCTACCAATTCTGGTAGAGTAGCTGTTCACACATTAATTTAAAAAGCATTAGAGTAGTCAAATGGTGTAAAACTGAACTGACAACAATGAACCGTCGCCGTTTAGCTGTTGAGGAGGAGTTTAAAAAGTATAGCTGGTATTTTGCTGCAGGAAATCACTTTAGCCATCGAATAACGGTGGGATAGTAACCATCGAATGGTTACTATCCCACCGTGCAATCTTACTCTACTCTACCATAATTTAGTACTCTACCGATTATGTTTTCATTAATAGAGTTAGAAGGGTAGTTAGTACTTGCCCAAATTACTCTACCGCTTACTCTACAAATGAAAACTAGGCCTTAGAGTACATGGAATTATTTTTATAACTACTTACGGAAAATAAAAATTTTATCAACTTTTTCAACATTTCTCTTAATAATATGAATTTTAATTTTTGGGAGCCAGTTTTCGTAGTTTAAATTTTTCTTCGGGGCCCTATGATTGCGACTATACCTCGCCTCTTTTATACACAACACATACATATACATAAAGAAGTACAAAGATAGATTTTACATTTTAGTATGTATGTAAATGTATGTTTAACAACTGCAAGGTGTCAATTTAAAAACATACCAGGTCTCCTATCATGATAAATTGATAATCATATCTTTGAAACTGTAAAAGATAATAAAATTTCTCAAAACCGTTTTTTAACATGGATTGGGAACCATTATGATCCACATTGGTATCCTCTACAACCAGCTCCTAACATTCTAGCCGCCTTTTATCCTTTAATTTCTTAAAATTTTCATATCTTTCAAAACTCCCCGAGGTATAAGTGTGAAAATCGTGGAAGGTCTTCTGTTATTACCTCCCGGTCTGTAATGTTCGTTTGTGCATTTTAATTTTATAATTTGTAAAAATAAACTGGTTTGGAAAATAGGTAATTTGACATTTATAACATTAAATTGGAATAAATTGATTCAAATATTATTTTTTATAATTCTCCAAAAATAATGGAAAAATTAATAATAAGTATTTTGTATCTTTCGATTTTAAGATTATAATTTCTTACGATTTTATTTCAAATAGGCATGGGATTTGATACTTGTAAATTTGAATAAGAGAAAATACATCTCAACTTACTGAAATTTATTTTTCGTATCCTTCAAATAATAATCGATAAATTAAAATTATATTCGGTATTAACGAATACCATTTTTAAAGAGCTTTCCAATGCTGTACCATAAGTGAGATCTTATAACTTTAAAAAATAGGTTCGGAGACGCTGGAGCTTACTGGATTGGTTGCAAAAGATTCTCATGTTGATCATATTGGTTCCCCCTCCATGTCCTAGAAACGGTTTTGAGAAATTTTGATTATTTTTTACAGTTCTACAGATATAAGGCCGGCTTGTATTTAAATTGACACCTTGTACAAATTTTTTATATGTAAATATTTTGAAATATCAGCTCGTTTTCTAAACAGACCTGAGAACACACTACTGACCTAATTATAAATAAGCGGTTCGTATCATCAGCCACCACAAGTTAATAAATAGGTTTCATGTACAATGACGAAAATAAAAATTTTAATTAATAAATTTTTATAATTAGTTTTTTTTTTTTTTTTTATAAAAACTTTTATAATCAATATCTTTAATATGGAGTATGCTAAAATTTAACTACTATTGTAACAATACTAATTTGAAATGCAAGTCTTAAGAAGAAAAAATAATGTTAATTTATCTTACTTTTGAAAGAATGATTTTTTGTACGTGTTAACAAAAAGTACATAGATTCTATCTACTTAACGAAAAATATAATGTTTTGTATAATTTTGAATTTGAAATGGTTAATTATTGTTAATTGACTATGATAATTATTTTCGCCGATGTGTGTTTAATGTATTAAATATGTGAGAGAACTGTACTGAAGTTGATGTAAGTCAGTGATGTTTAAATAATTGAAATCGGTTACAGATGTTTGCTAAAAAAATTATGAAATATGACGTAAAATTTGTTTTATTACAAAATATGTTAAAATTTTTTTGTACGCTACTGTACAGTTAATTTCAAAAGATTCCGTAAATATGTACATAAACATATTTTGTTGACAAAAAGTTCAACATTCAAAAAACCAAAAACAAATATGTTAGGCAGTCAGAGCCTGATTAAGGTTTTTTTTTCTAGGGGTCATTTTTTAACAAGTTTTTGACAATAAAATATTTCTGAACTGAAACATAATCGGAACAAATTAACTAGCAAAACTCAATTAGTAAATTGAGACCTTTCTCCCCTATTTTTTACGAGACTTATTTATTTTACACCCTGTATAATTTATAATATTGTAAGCCTAGTGTGATATGCAGAGTTTCTAGTTGTTGAATTTTGTTTGTTAGTAACAAAAAATATTTAAATAAATTTGTATTAAACGTATTGCTTATTTATTATTATGCATCCATACCATATTTTCAGAGCAAGTTTTCCTTTCTTAAGGCCTATTTGTAAAAATATTTTAGATTCTTTCAAAACCATATTTCAAGTTTTATAGGTCTTGTCAAATAGTCTTAAATGGACCCAGCACTGTCAATAAGTTTGGGGCATCGCCCCTAGTACAGGAGCCGCGTACCTTGTAGTCGAGGAGCCAGTCCCTTAATATTTAACTCGTTCAATATATATTTTTTTTAACAGTTTAATCTTTTAATTTTGCTACTAGTTAATATTAACTAATTTTTTTAAATGTCACGCTTATAGTAAAACCCTTTCACATCTTCATAATCAAGTAACCCCTTTTAAGTTCAATTATTATTATTATTATTTTTTCTTTTTTTTTTTGCGTGTCAACATATTACATCTTATATTCGAAGCACCGTTTGATTTCAACGAGTTGCCGAAGAAATTTCAACGAGTTGCCCGTTGGCTTTACCGAAATTAGCATGGGATACCTTGGTCGTATGGATTTATTCCATACAAGAAACTTCATACCATATTGAAACCTGTATTAAAGAAGTATGATGTCATATACATCAAGGGCAGTGAAAAGAAGAAATGGATTTCAAATTTGTTTGATGACACCGAAAACCAGCCGTGGATTTTGAATTTGGAAGAAATATTTGATGTACCGAAGATTTCCAATCTGCAAGATGAATATTGTTCAAGACGTTGTATGATTCATTCAGATAAAATTTGTTCATTAGAAAACTGTATTCTTATAAAAAAATTTTACATGGAAAATAAATAGATTTTAAGTAATAAATATATTTAAGCAATTTAATTTCTGTATACATATTCTATAAATAAAATTTAAAAAAAAAATTGTGCGTTTTATTTTTGTTACCCTGAATTCCCCTATTTTTTTACAGGAAGAAGTTTCTTTCGTTAACCTATAAAAGTATTGACAAAAATCTTATGAAATTTATTATTCTAATTGAAAAGCATATTTCATGATACACCCTGTATATTAAAATATTTATTAAAAATATTAAATATACACCCGTTATATATGTGATATTATATATGTGTTAATGATAAAGTAGCAAATTCAAAATGTTCTAGTTTATAAAAATTTTGATTTTACATGTGAATTTTCTAATATAGACACTAATCTATAAAAATTTAGCAAAACTCAATGTTGTTATCATTTTTATATTAAGCAACATGTTAAAATTATAGTAATTTAAAATATGAATAAATAATATTAGTACAATACTATTATACCCTAATATAAATATCTATCAATATTAAAATGATATACAATGATTTTGCTGATTAAGCAAATTTTTTTGCAATATTTATAAATTATTTTATATTTAGATTCTGTATTCAGTCTAATCATAAACAAGAAATAGAATACATATTATTATTATTAATATACAGAGTTTATACATAATATACAGGTGTGTAGGTATTAAGATAATTTTCATTTGATTTACAAATTATCCTAGAAATAGCTTTGTGTTATACTCAAATTCTTAAATGATGTTTTACAATCTGCTTTCAAGGTCTGCTAAAATAAATATTCAGTGAAAATAAACTTATTTTAAGCTGATAAAATTCTAAAACTAATAAGTTTTTCAAAGTTAATTATGTATAAAAATATTATGCAGTACAGTTGAAATCCAATTTTTGGAAGTACAGTAGCGGTGAGAAATCTGGAGTCTGAAGTCTGAAGTTAGTTTTGCGGTAGCGCTTGGTACAGTGCCCCCACAAAATTTAGTGGCGTATCGATTTTCGTTTAAGATGATGCAATTAAGTGAGGCCAAGGTTTGCACGTAATAAGCACAGTACACTTCAAAAAGTAATCGGACACCTTTTTGGTCAGGGGGTCCACATTTTTGAAACGGTAGTGTACCAAAAATTTAAGTACAGTACGGTATCACAAGTTTGGGATCACCCTTGCGTTAGGGTAATCCTCAAATTTTTGACGCGGTAATATACCCCATCTATCAATTTGTGACCTAAAATTCAGTCTGCACATGCGTCGGGTTCTAAAATCCAATCTGCGCATGCGTCGTGTACTATAATTCAGTTTGCGCATGTGTTAGGTTTGCATTCAAAAACTATGGCTGGTAATGGGTTAACACAAATCCAAATTGTGATAAATAAATTGTGATGACGCATAATGGGTGTTAATTACTTGTGTGGTTGTTGAGGTGATGACTCATGTCTTAGGAATTTCAAGGCCAACAGTATGAGCGCGTGTGGGGTCAAAGATCAAGGTTTACACATCGATACAGTTTGATGACTCATCAGTTCGGAATGTGTAGTACCGTAAAGTTACACGATTTCAAACATTGGCAAAAGGGTTCAAGTTGGTTAGTTTTACGGTGCCGCAGCTCTCTTAAAGCCTATCTGCTCAAAGTACAATTGGTACTGTATTTTTATTGTTAAATTAATTTATAATATTAAATTCTACATAAATTCCACAATCTAATTATTTCTATGGAGTTTATATAATAAATTCTACGGGACCCTAGCATAATACAGGTCCAATACGTACTTGGTGAACTTTTTTATTAAAATACAATAAATAGGTGAAATAAAAACTTGAATACAACAAAAATGTGACATAATGAACATGATTTTAGACAGAATTATCTTTGAAAATTATTTTATATAAAATAATGGGGTGCAGTTTTTTTATTTCATACATATTTTTTTAAATATCTGAATTCATTTAAATGTGTATATATGTGAATTCATTTAAATATCTAAACTTTGCCGCTTTTTAACACCCAACGCATGCGCAGTTAGCCTGTCAGACCTGAGTAATCATTTTTATTGCCCAAAAAAGGGTCGGAAAAACTTGTAATTTTCAGGATATTGTCGTGTTAAAGTAATGCAACTTTGACATTTTTTTATGGAAAACTGGGAGGGGTTCAATTTTTTTCATTTGTATAAATAGAATGTATTATTATTGTTCTGCCGCTAGTATTTTTTTTTCTAATTTTGTTAACCAAAAAATTTATTATCTCGGTTCTCTCCTCTAGTAGGAGTCATGTCTTTCTTGTTGTTACTCAACTTTTAAGATAAGATATTAATTATTATGACATTTTATGTTGAGGTGCAGTTTTTTATTACATATTCTTTTAAATATATGAATTCATTGAAATTTGTAAATATGTGAATTCATTTAAATATCTGAACTTTGCCGGTTTTTGACACCCAATGCATGCGCAGTTAGCCTGCCATACCTGAGTAATCATTTTTATTGTTTGTAATAAAACTGTTTATAATTTTTTTAAAAAAAGGTTCAGTTTTTATCGCCCAAAAAAGGGTCGGAAATACCTCTAATTTTCAGGAAATCGTCGTGTTAAAATGATGCAACTTTGACATTTTTTTATGGAAAACTGGGAGGGGTTCAATTTTCTTTATTTGTAAAAATGAAGGGTGCAGATTATTTCCTTTCGATTCGTCGGGCTGGAAGAGAGTGGGTCATTGAGTTAAATTGTGTGATGCACACATGCTTGCTGTGCGGCCCCGCTGCGTGCACGCAGCGTGCATTTTGTTCGGCAGTTCCCTACAGCACCACAGCCGTAACGCACCGGCAAATTGCCGCAACTACGTTGTTATAGTACATTGTTTTCAATAAATAAATGCACACATACGTTTTTTTCACTCAGAAATATAAAACTGTTGCAAGAAGGACCTTGAACTGTTGCTTATTTTAATTGATGGAATGTTGAATGTTAGAGGGTTATAGCTAATAATTCCAGTGGAAGTATAGAAATATATATTTGGATTTAATTTCCTCCCTATTATTTACATAAAACTCATTAAATGGTTGAATCCTAATATATAAATTATTAAAAAACTTTCATTTTGCATCTGAAAATGATTCATTTTTGATATTTTGTAAATTTCATTCAAAATTTTAGTTTTAAATTTTTTTTTTGTCAATTGTAAAAATTACTGTACAACAAATTCTTAAGAATGATAACAAACAGCAACTGATTTGTTTATTGGTTTATCAACAATGTAGTAATATCAGTTTTAACATATCAATTTTATGAATTTTACTGTGTAACACAAAGTTTTAATTATATAATTGTAAAAAATTATTTATAAAATCTAAAAAAATAAATCATTTTTCGATTGTTTGGAATTGTACTTAGGACATTTTTTTTATTTTATATTTTGTTTATGGTTTATTATTGTTTTGTGTTTTTGCTTATAGTATGTTCTCTGTTTCCTTAACAATGGTATTTTTCAAAAAATTTTTGTCTTTTGTTTTGTCGAATAAAATCCTTTTTTTATTTACTCAGCTATAATATTGGATTGTATTACAGTTTCTCACGACATACTTTAATTTGGTAAATCTGATGACAATTTTTACTTCAAAAAAATCCCAACACTGGATTCCCGTGAAGAGATAGAAGTAAGAAATTAGTTTTATATTAATTTTCATATCAATTGATAATATAAAAATTATATTTTATGCGTTACGTTGTGCAAACTTACAACAACGCCACTAGTTTTGCAACTGCGATAAATGATTAAACGTACGGTGCCGCTGCGTGCACGCAGCGGCGCCACACCGTGCATGCAACGTGAAAAAACCGTATGTGTGCATCACATTTTGCGGTGCCTCTGTGTGCACGAAACGGTAAAAAAACGCATGTGTGCATCGGCACTAAATGTCCGTTAAAAATTCACAGATAGAAAAAGAGAAACAGTCTTACTTGAGTTTATGTAAAAAAGAGAAGAATAACGATGTATAAAAACAAGTAAAACACTGGTTGGTTATATGTAATTCATTTTATTGCTATAATAATAAATTAAAAACGAATGCGTAGTAAATATTTTATTTTATTTAGAAAAATTAGAAACATATTTTGTTAAATTTGGAGTGTTTGGAGTAACAATTTCTTGAATACTTAGATTATCTTCGTTGGGTGAACACTGTTCACTCTCTTCACTAAGGGACGATAATATGGTGAATGTGGGTGACGTGCATATTTTTTCGATTTGTTGAAATTAGGAAACTTCTATCTGATAAATTATATTATCCGAAAAATTATATTATCCAAAAAAAAATTCGGTTATAAATTATAACCGAACAGTGAGTTAAAAATACAAAATTTGAAAACTACAATGAAGTATGGAGGAGGTTCGATAATGGTGTGGGGGTGTATAGCTGCAAGCGGCGTAGGAAATCTAGACGTGATTGAAAGGAAAATGGATAGATATGTGCGTGAGCATTTTAAAGTAGAATTTGAAAGAAAGCACCGAAAAAAACTGGGATTACACAATGACTGGATATTTCAAAAGGACAGTGACCCGAAATATTTCAGTAAAGTTGCAAGCGAGTGAATCTGATATGAAATTGGCATAAATCGACAGCAGTTTAATCCAAAAAGTGGTGAGTTCAATGCCTAGACGTCTAAAAGAAGACATTAAATGCAATGGCTATCCCACTAAATATTAATTTAAAAAATACTCATCATTTAATGTCATTGATATTACTTGTCCAAATATTTTTTTTAACTGTAATTTTAACATTTTTGAATAAAATATTTTATTATTTATACAATAGCAAAGGAAAGTTTTAGAAAATATTTTTATTAGAAATAATCCAAGCATTGGCATTGTACAGAAATATGTATTTAAATATCGCTTCGTGATTATTGAAGTGTACTATGTGCCATAAAGTTAGTTTCGAGATATTTAACATTAAAGTTTTAAATATTGTTTTGTTTTATTGCCTATTAGTTATTTTGGTAATTTAAGCCGTTTAAAATAAAATGTACATATATTTTTATACTTCCTATCAAATTAGCCTTATTTGCTTGTTGAAATACCTTTTTTTAGCTGCAACAAAATTAATAAGTGGGCGATAGGAAATTACAATGTTTAAACATTGTAGTTAATTGGCATATAGTACCCATATTAATTTCTCTATTTACTCTATTTAATAATAATTATTTAAAGATTAAAACAAAAATATTAATAGATTTATATATTACAGTAAACCATTGTTTAGACCTGTTCATACCAAAGTGTTTTGATTAAATTTGATCCGGAATGTTAAATTGGGCTCTTCAGTTAACTGCATAAAAGAAATCTAATAAATAAAAAATCATGCCTAATGAAAACTCATGTGCGTAAAATTCAAATCTTTTGTCAAAATTTAACCGTGTAAAACGAAGGTTTACTGTAGAGATATTACAAAAAAAAAAAAAATTCAGCAAAATATGTAAAATGAATTACAATCAATTTATCTGCATCATTTAAATAAAAAATGTTTTACAATATTACCACAGGTCTGTAAAAAAGTTATTTTAATTTTTTGAAAAGACTTTTGTAAAATTTGACATCAACAGGTTTAACAATTTAAACATTAATTCAATATCTTTAATTTTTTGCGGATTTATCTTTTGTGAATTTGGATAGATTTCCACTGATTTCGAAAAGTCGATAAAACATTCATTTTATCAATTACCTCAAGTGGAAATTAATATTGACATTGTTGTAAATTCGGATTGATCTGGTTGAAGCTTAGTTGCATATTCAATTTCGAAGAGCTTGTCTTTGTAAATATTGTAAAATTTAATTTTTATAAAAGGTATTTTGGTATATGTATACGTGCGAGCCAATTTTTCAAAATTAAGGAAATCTTTAGTTTGCATCTTGTGGCGAAGTAAATGCTTGGTGGCGGGCAATCCCGCTGGCGGTTTCAGTACCACGAATTTTCTTGGCGACGTTCGGATTTTCTTCTTTAATTTCAGGATGCCAGGCAATTAATGCCAATTTTGCGTTCGAGTATAGACGTTATTACTCGTTTTGTTGCAGAGGATTGGAATTCTAATTCAGCAGTCGCGGGTGGAGTTCACCAAATAATCAACAGCACAATTTCAGTTTTAATTATTTTATTCAACTAATTTGCAAATAAAATTCGTTACAACACTTTTACAATAATATGCGTTTCACGTGGATTGCGAAATATATTTGATGACGACAACTTTGGACGATAATTTCTGATTTAATTATTTTACTTAAGTTTTTGTGTTCGATAAACGATAAACGAAATTCGGTATTATTATTAAATAAATGAATCGGTTTTTTTTTTTTTTAAAAGGGCGCATATCACAAAAACCAAATTTGTGGGAAAATGAAAAAAAACTTTTTGCATCCATGTTTCTGAAAAAAATGTTTTTAAAAGATTATTAGTTTTTAATTTAGCTAAAATGGGACAAAATTTCGAAAAATTTTTCATGCTAAACTTGATATCTTACTTTTTATGAGCTTTCAAAGTTTGATAACATCTGCCCTTTTAAAAAAAATTATCTTTAATTTAGATGTTCGGGTGAAAAAAACGAAGAAATCTATTAAAATTGGTTTAAAAATTTTAATGAAATATTTGATAAAAATGAAATATTTAGTTTATTACATGCCATAGAATCTTTATAAATGAAATAAATATTAAAATACCCCAAAAATTAGTTTTCTTCGGAAACCAGTTTAGATAGAAAAACGATTTTTTAAGCGATTCTTTCTCCTCTTTCTAATGGTGTAAAAAAGTGTAGCAAAAATTTTTGAAATTGGGGAAATTTTGGCAAAAAATTTATTTGTTTTTACGAAAAATACCTAAAAATCTATGTTCCGAACACCGGATATGTCGAAGAACTTATATAAGATATATTAGTGAATGTCATTTTCGGTTTCTAGGTACCATAAAACGAATTTCTGTTGTAGTCCCGGACAAAGTCGCGTCATGAGAGTGGCTGTAATAGCTGAATTTTCGATTCAAAAAATTTCGAACTATCCGATTGGTGTATGCACATAGTACAAACAACTAGTAAATTTTTTTAAAATATCTGGATATAGTACAATTTTTTACCGGGAAAATGTAGAGTAGAGAAATTTTATATCTGGTAAGTGTAAGTGGAAGAAAAAGAACGCGTAGGTAACGAAAATTCAAATAACTCTTATAAACAAAATTTGGCACATAGTACACTCTAATAATCACGAAGCGATATCTTAACTGGGTATAAAATTTGAAATATATTCAAGAAGATTTGAGGGAGTAGAAACTGTTATTTTTTAAAATTACGACTTGAGTTGTTTATTTTTTAAAAGGTCGTCTGATAGCTGCATTTATTTTTTAAAAGTACGTCTACTGTTATTTTTTAAAAGGTCGTCTGATAGCTGCTTTGAAATGTGTTGCTGTTGGCCAGTTTCAAGTAAGGAATACTACTCCTTGGCTCCTCTGCTGTGAAAATTGCGTATTTGGTGTAATATTGGGGATAGCTGTTGCTGTTTCCAAAGAGAGGCTGCTTTGTGGTGTTTGCTGCTGCTTGTAGAATTGTGTCCAGCACGGATTCTGTTGAATATTGGAAGGAATGAAATTTGTGTTAGCAGATTTCGGAGATGTGGTAGTATGATTGAATATTTGAAGCCGTTGTACATGTTGTTGTTAGTCGATTTCCGTAGTATAAGAGCCTTGTTGGCATCCTTGCATTGTGTTGTATTATGTTGCTGTGTGGGTTTTTGTTGAAACCTTTGACGAGGACTTTGTTGCCATTCATCAGTCATAATTTTGGAATGTCTATTCAAAGATAATATATTCGCCTCAACATCAGAGATAAGTTTCATAGAACTTGATCAAAATAGATTACTCGAAGTCTATCAGCGACATGTTTCCCAAATCGGTCATGTGAATCTTCCTGCAATGATTCTAATTTTTTACTTATTTTAGACTTAAGTTCGGTCGTTTCATTGTTATTGGAAGGCCTTTTTTTGCGATTTAAAGTGCCTAAACGGGTGGTTTGATGGAAAGTCGTATCACTATTTGAAGTGGATGGTGGAGCGGTAGATGGCGTAGCAGGAAAACTTGGATCTTCTAAATCATACTAAAACAATGGAACTTGTTACAAGATTAGAAAAAAATAATAACACAATCTTCAAGAAAATATTTATTTTATGTATTTAAAAATTTATAGAATGTTTCATGAAAAAGGAAATCTTATTAATAGGGCTAATTTCAAATTATAATTTGTTTTTTCTCTAATGACTAAAACTGAACATTTTATTGGGATGACAGAATCCCACTCCACAAGTACCCCAAAACCCCAAAAGTATAAATTATTTTTGTTAAATTTTTTATTTTTCTTAGTTTCCACAAAACGAAAAGGAGTGGTTAAAAATAGCAACCGATTTTGAAAAATAATGGCAATTTCCAGCAGTATTAATGGCAAACACATCAGAATTGTTCTGCCGGAGCAGCAACTGTTTTGTGGATCGTATTATTTTAACTACAAAAAACACACACAATGCAAATTGTAAGTTTATCTACTGTGATGTTGGCACAAATGGTCAAATCTCTGATGATGGTGTGATTGCTACTACCACTTTTTATGAAAAATTTGTCAATAACGATCTAAAAATTGCAAAACCAAAATGTGCCTAATTCCAACGAAATTCTTGAATATATGTTTGTTGATGATGAGGCCTTTGCAATGCGTCTCGATCTTATCAAGCCTTCAGGTAGGGAAGCACTCAGTAGAGAATGAAGAATATTTAATTACCGGTTATCCAAACCCCGGCGGACTATCGAAAATACTTTTGGTATTTTAGCATCACGATTTTGAATTTTGGAGACAGATGTGACCCTCATTTGATGCACGACCTTCAAAGAGAAACAAGAGGGCAAATTTTTAATAATGCAAAAATAGTTAGAGAAAAGTTCTATGACTATTTTAACAATGAGGGCTCAGTCCTGTGGTAAAATAACTTAGTTTTTCAGTAACTCATAATTTGTATTATAAAAACAGAAAAAATATTTTTTATACAATAAAATACAGTAAAAACGTATACAACTTACCTTTATTAATAAATACCCATCGTAAAATCTCCTAATTTTACCTATTGAATCTAATTTTGCCATACCACACTTTGTATTAAAAAAATTAAAATTTCATGTTTGTAATGCTTATAGGATTTTTTTTAGTGACACAGCTATTTCTAACAAATTACTAGTGTTCTACAAAATTTTCTGACATTGCCAGTAACCATTTCTTTAAATCATTAACTTTTTTCAGTTTATATGGTACATTCATGTTTTCAAAAAGTGTGCAAACTTTAGTTGATATTTCAGAAACTATAAAACTTAGGTAGGTAATTTTATCATATAAAAAATCACATAATCTCGTAAGTATTTAGAAACAATTTTCACGTTTATTGATTCGCACATTATTGAATAATTCGGTTAAGTAATGATTACTTTATGTTCTATACAGTTCGACTTTTAATAGTTCCTAACTTTACTAACGGATGCCTATTATAAACCGTAAAAATATTTACATTTTAACATTAATATATAGTAAGTGGAACACCTATCAAAAATTTGAAATCTATTAGGTTTCACTGTTAGACATTACTTGGAATTTACAACAAAGTGTCAACAATAATGGAATATTTAACAATTTTACAGTATCTTTCATATTTCACTAAAAAATATGGGCTGGTAATGTTAGAAATTCGTAGACATTTATTTGACTACTAATTTAAGTTACTGGAAAATTGATGAGTCAAATCAAATAATTTTATCAATTGATTTCATTAAATTAAATTAAATCTGATCAATCCAGCAACATAGTGAAAACATATCTGAAGGTGGTAAATCTGATCACCTACCTTATCATGTAATCTTTAATATTAATCCCCACAGATGCTGTAGAAATATATCTAAGAATTTTCTTTATCCGGTAGACTTAAATGGAATAATAATGTCATCTCTGAGTATCAGAATTTAATAACAGAAAGGTTAAATCCACGTAATGAGAGTCATTCTGACCCATTTAAGGCATATAACTTTTTAGTTAATATGATAAAATATAAAACTAATTTTTTTTTATTTAAAATTTTGATGCATCAACCTTTTCGGTTATTAGCATCGGTATGATGTATTACAATGTTTGCTTAATTATTATGTTACATAATTTTGTTAGAATTAAAGTATGGTATATTGTATAAACATTGAGAATACTTAATCTGTATTTTACATAATTATAATGATTGTTAGTTTTATAATTTCATAGTATAGAATTTTTGTTATGTTGAATATTTTTATATTTTTTGAATTAGTTTAGTTTCCTGTAAGAATTTAATGATGTTACTATTGTCTTTTTCTGGATTCAGATCTTCTTTAAAGCTTTGAATATTATGTTTTGATCTCGCTTCTTGGTATATAGGACATTCAGCAATTATGTGTCTTATTGTTAATGATGTATTACAATTGTTGCATCTCGGGGGTTGGTTTTGGTTAAAGATGTATTCGTGGGTCAATTTGGTATGTCCTATTCTTATTCTTGTAAGAATAACTTCGTGTTCTCTCCTTTGGTTATATAATTTCCAAGCTTTTACATGTGGTTTTATTTCTTTCAATTTTTCTTGTGACAGGTTCCATTGATTTTCCCAGAGTTGGAGTATACCATCTTTCAGTATTTTGATTGTATATTCTGACGATTTTTTTCGGAATGGGATGGAATTCTGGCTTGTAATGGATTGTTTGGCTAACTGGTCAACTAATTCGTTGTTTCTGATGCCAACATGTGACGGAATCCAGGTGATAGTTATGTTTTTGTGTTGTGTTGTTAAATTGTAATACTGGTGCAAGATATTACTTGCTATTGCACTATTTGAATTTCTTAAGGTGTTTATTACCGAGAGAGAGTCAGTGAATATAATTATGTTGTTATGTGGTATTCCGGGGATGATTTTTAAAGCTTTCTATATCGCGACCATTTCACCATAATATATAGAATGTGACGAATTAAATTCGACACATTATTGAATTCTATTTACTTTGGAAAACGATAACAAAAAGAACATTAAATTAATTAATAATTAATCGATTTGCAAAATGTCAAAACGCTGACATCTAACATTTTACCTTTGAAGTTAATATCAGTTCAATATATCAAATCATAGAATTCGATAAAATCAATTATATACTAATGCCATCTAGTGTTATGGTTTCAAATTGACATTTACATTTCGTGTCACAATTACTTATTTTTTTTTACAGAAAACTGAAATTTAGTTAACGCTTTGTACATTGTTTGATCAAACATTTTTATTTCAAAAAAAAAAAAAAAAAAAAATTAACAAACAAATTATGTAACAGATAATTAAAATAGGTAACTTATATTAATTAAAAAAAACAAGAAACACTCGCTCTTCTTCAAGTGACCGTGCTGGTATTAACATCAAAAAAATGTAAAAAAAAAGGGTGGTCAAGATGTAATTAAAATTGTAACGTTATTATTGAAAAGGAAAAAAAAAATGCTTGTTAAGATAAGTAATATTTTATTGTAATTAAAATTTGGAAATTTATTTAAACAATATGAAAATAATTTATATTTGAAAAACTAAATGTGTTTAAGTAAATAATAATAAAAAAAAAATATATTGATATGATTAAATAGAATAATAGTATGTAAGTTACATTTAATTTAAATATTTAACGTCGTTTTGTACTTTAGCATTCATTCGGATTTCTAAAAATTTCCGGGGATTCAGCAAAAAAGTCTAAGACTAAAATTTAAATAATTTGTAGTTTAAAGATTTAGATATAGTTAGTTAATTGCGTAGATTTATATTTAGATTATCATTAAGTAAATTTCCAAATATATATATATATTTGGAAAATATATATATATATATATTTCCAAATATATATATATATATATATATATATATATATATATATATATATATATATATATATATATATATATATATATTTATTGTGTTTACGGTTTAATCATTATTAGATCACATAACTATTTCCGGTTTTAGATAAACAAAATTTAGAACATGTGCATCCTTTATGATTATTTCGATATCTGCTCAAATCTTTTAAATCATATAGCTCTTTAGTAAAATTTAACTTGCAGCGTGACTTTCTAAAAAATTTCAATTTAAATCTGATTTTATTTTTGCCATCTGTAATTTCTGAAGTTTCCAAAAGGCGTTCAACTGTGTCTGGACAGGGGTAAACGCTGGCAGGCTAAATTTAATTTAGTTTGCTCCCTTAATGAAACCCGACACGTGTATCACAATAAAAATTTGCAATAGTTTTTCTCGTCGTAAAAAAATTTCTTTCCGACTTCTCTTCAAGAAATCGAAGGAGCACGTTTGGGTAAAAGGAAGCCGTATTTTAGGCCCCACTCGTCTCGTGTTTAAGCGTGACTTAGACACTTTAATTATACCAAAAAAAAAGATAAAAAAAAATCGAAAAAATAAAATAAAAAAAAAAAACCAAAAAAATTTAATTAAGGAACTCAAACAAAATTAATATCGACTAATTTACAATTTCATAAAATTTGATATTTATAAAAATACATATACAGGTTATTCTAGTCATAAATTTTAAAGATACAATCATAAAATTTCAAATTAGTGACATTAATTTAATTTAATTAATAACATACCTTTAGAAAATATATTTTATAGCAATATTTAAAATTGTTCCGCAAAATTCGAAACTTCAATTTTATATTTAAGTCAAAAGTGTATAATTTTATCAACTGATGTGGTGATACTTTCCATAGCCAGTACACACCATATACTTATATATCGTGCGTCTCGGTTTGAAAAGTATGGCCACACCAAAGGCTAAGATGCAAATTCTATTTTAAAATATATCATGTAAATTTATTCAAATTGGTATATCAGTCTTTCAAAAACAGCGAAGAAACATTTGTGTAAATTCTCAAAACTTGTGATAATTTATAGTCGTAAATTTTTAAGATTTCAAGTATTGTAATCCAAGAAGATTGTTTCGAATCACCCTTTTATTGTAATAAATTTGTAATTTATAAACTTTCGTATTTCTAATTCACCCCCCCCCCCCTTTGGTTGTCGAAAAGAATATTTCAGGTTATTTGGGGATCTTGTGGTCTTGGGAAAACGATCTGCGACCATAACCTTCCACTGCCACACACTCTCGTCTCCACAACACCTGGAGAATGCTCTGCTGATCGAAACCCCAACCAAACCCGAAAAGGTAGCACCCAAATTCAAAACACGAAGCCATATACCCAAAAATATCAATCTAATTTAATTTTAAAAATTTGAAATTTTATTTTAATTTTTGCTACAAGAACTACCTTCTGGTAATTTGTACTGCTTGTAATTATCGTTTCCATAGAGTACAGCACATCCGACTTCTCTTTGTTGCTTTGTTGCATCTGTGTAGATGTAGGCATGATCTTCGTATTTTGTTATCAGGTTTTGGAATAGTTGTTGGTATATTGTTGGGTTAGTGTTTTCTTTATTGAAGTCTGTAAGTTCGGTATTCGTTTTTACTTTTGGTCTTGTCCATGGTGGTATATTGATTGTTTTTTGGTCATTACTTTTGGTATTTCAGTATTTAGTTCTTCCAGTATGTTTTTGATTCGTATGTTAATTGGTTTTGTGTAGTTTGGATGTGTTCGGTAGAAGTCTATATTTTTGTCTGGTGTAATTATCCTATGGTTCGGGTGTTTCTTATCATTTAAGATTTTTGTAGTGTAGTTGATGGTTAGTAACTTTCTTCTTATTTTTTAGTGATGGTATTGATGTTTCAGATCTAAGACTTTCTGTTGGGCTTGTTGGAAACGCTCCAGTAATTAAACGCAGTGCTGTATTTTGTACGACTTCTAACTTGCTTAATGTGCTTGGCTTTGCTGACGCGTATATTATTGCTCCATAGTCAATTTTGTTTCTTATAAGATTCTGATATATATATTTTATAATGAGGTCCTGTCAGTTCCCCAGTTATGATTTGAGACTGTTTTAATTAAGTTTAATGATTTTATTGTTTTTGCTTTTATATCATTGATTTGTTGTTTTCACGTTAGTTTCTGATTGAAATAGAGTCCTAAAAATTTTGTTGATGTTTTATAATTTAACTCCTTATTGTTTAAATATAATTTGGGTTTGTTGTGTTGCTTTTTTAATTTTGTGAAGTGAACTACATGGGTTTCTTCCGTTGAAAATATAAATCCTGTTTCTTTTGACAATTTTTCTAGATTATTTAATATTGTTTGTAGATGTTTTTGGATTACTGTAATATCCTTACTTTTACAAAATACAAACAGATCGTCTGCAAACATCAAAAAGTCGTTTGGTGGTTTAATATAATGTAATATATTATTTACTGCTATTAGAAACACTGTGGTACTTAGGGGGCTTCCTTGTGAAATTCCGTTATCCATAGTGTATGTCTCTGATAAGGTTCTTTCGGTAAGTATATTTTTTATGTAATTTATTATATTTCCATTTATATTCCAATCCAAAAACTGTTTTAGGATTAGATATCGCCAAGTTTTTGGGAATGTGCTTTGGATGTCAAAGAAGATGGCGATTAGGTGACTTCTTTCTGCAAATGTGTTTTGTATTTTATTTTCGAATTTTAGTAGTTGGTCTGTTGTCGATAAGCGTTTTCTAAATCCGAATTGTCTGTCTGTTAGCAAGTTTTCGTTCTCTATTTTCCATAATAGCCTTTCCATCAGTTTGGCGATGCATGGGGCTAGAGATATAGGTCTATAGTTGTTGGGGTTGGTGGGGTCTTTGTCTGGTTTTAATATTGGTATGATTAGGTTGTGGTTCCAATTTTTTGGGTATATATTTTGTGTCCATATTTGATTATATGCATTAAGAAGGGAAATGTGCAGTTTTTCGGATATGTGTTTTAAGAAATCGTATGATATGATATCATGACCGGGAGAGGAGTTAATTTTCATTGTTTTTAGTGCATCTTTGTATTCGTCGTATGTTATAGGGAAGTTAATAGGATCATTTTCTGCTCTTTCCATATTTTTTAATTTTTGGTTTATTTCTTGTTCCGCTCTTCTTTTATTTGCCATAAATTGTTGTTCTAGTGAGTCGTTGCTGCTAATTTTGTGAACTGTTTCGCCAATGTGGATGTAATTATTTGTACGTCTGTTTCTATATTGTTGTCTATTTTAAGTGCTGGTATTTTAAATGTGTTAGGGATGCCTTTAATTGATTTGATTTTATTCCATATTCTTTAGGTGTTGTATTGGTGTTTATAGTTTGTACGAAATCTTGCCAGGATTGTTTCTTTGATTTTTTGATAATTCTTCTAGAGTTCGCCCTTAGTTTTTTAAATTCGATGAGATCTTCTGGTTTTTTTGTTTTTTATATCTGTTGAAAGCTGCATGTGATTTTTTTAAAGCATCTTTGCATTCTTGGTTCCACCACAGTACTGGCACATGATTTTTAGGGTGTTTTTTAGTTTATATTGTTTGCTCGGCTGCTTGATTTATGACGGTTGTGATTTTTTCTAGTGTGTATTCTATATTTTTATCGTCAGTATGAATTATATACTCCTCCATATTGGTTAGGGCGTTGAACTTTTCCCATTGAGCGGTTTCTAGTTTCCATTTATTTGTGAGTTGTGTTTGATTGTTGTTTTGTTGAGTTTTTTTAAGTTGGATTTCTGTAATTATTGGGTAGTGGTCACTGTCGTATAGTTCATTTAATGTGTACCACTGTATAAGTGGGGCTAGTTTTGAAGAAGATAGGCTAAGATCAATGTTTGTGAATGTGTTGGTGTGTATATTATAATGGGTTGGATTTTCTTTGTTGTGTATTACTAGATTTGATTGTAGTATTATTTCCTCTATCATTTTTCCCCTAGTATCTGTTCGATTTGATCCCCATACATAGTTGTGACAGTTAAAATCGCCTAGTATCAGAAATGGTTCCGGTAGTTGTTGTATGAGACTTTCCAATTGCGATTTTTGTATTTGTACGTTTGGTTTGAAGCAACATATGTTTAGCTTCCATGGTATATATATATTGTTGTTGTTATTGCTTCAAGGTTTGTATTTGTAGTTGTTTTTTCAGAATGAATGTTTTCTTTGATGAATATGGCGACTCCTCCACTTGCATGGTCTATGTTTTCTCTGTGTTTTTCATACGTTTTGTAACCTGTTATTTTTAGGTTTTGGTTGATTTTTCCGTGTGTTTCCTGTAAGCAAATTATTTCTGGTTGCTGTCTTTTTATTAATATTTGGAGATATTCTAATCTTTTGTAGAATCCATTAAGATTCCATTGTACAATTTTTAAGTTGGCCATTTTTATATTTAAACGTTTTTTTCTTATTCGTTTTCGGATTCTTGTTCTGTTGTAGTGGTTGTGTCGTGGTAAATATTTTCTATTTCAAGTTGTTTGTTTAATTTTGAAATTTTTTTAGTTATAGCTGCTTTTAAGTACTGATTGTTTAATTTCGGTTTTATAGATTCTAAAATGTCTATTAATTTCGTAGTTTCTTTTGTATAGACTCGAGACGCATTCAGTGGATCTTGTGTATTTAGGAGGGTTTCTAGAATTTCGTTTAACTTTGTTGCATTTTGAATAATCTGTCTTTCATTTTCATTCAATGTAATGTTTTTTGTTTCTTGTTCTATATTGTAGTTTGCTTTTTTTTCCTTTTTTCTTTTTGGTTATTGTATTTTGATTTTCTGTTTCGGAATTGACTGATGTGGAGCCAGGTTCAGATAAACGCTGTATTGCGTTTTTTTTAGTGTAACATCTTTTGATTTTTCTTGATTTTCACTGTATGCTATTTCCTTTTCTTGGTTTTCTTGAGTTGTAATGTTTTCTTTTTGTATTGTCGTGGTTACTTTGTTCTCTACTTCTTTTGTTGTGCTTGGGTTTTCACTTATAACATCTACTTTTGTGTTCTGTGGTGTTTTATTTTCATTTTGGGAAGATTGACATAAGGAACTTATAATTTTTTGAGTTTCCTGTATTGTATTTGTTTTCTGTATTTGTTTTGTTTTCGATTGGTTCCGTTCCATTAGTTTTTTCCATTGCTATACTCTCTTTTTCACTTTGTGTTTTGTGTGTATATTATCACTCTGAGGTAGTTGACATGAGATACTTGAATGTCCCGGTTTCTGACATTTTTGACACGATATATCTACTAAATGGAAGTAATTCTGTAATTGTCGTCTCCGTGTGTTATGAGTATTGATTGACGTTTAATCTTTCAATTGATTTTTATAAAGAATTTTTTTGAAAATTGTTATCTCCAAATCTAATTTAAAACTTTAGATGATGTGTAATTTACTTTTTCTTTTTACATTAATAGTGCATTCTTTGTTTGGTGAATACATTCTAAAATTGAATCTCTTAAATTTTTGATATATGTCATTTAGATGACATAAAAATTTTATATAAATTAACAATTTTTTTATACAAAATAAAAATTTTTTATTTGACATATTGATATTCAATGTTTTATGGGATATGTTTATCACTAAACATGGATATCAATTACAATTTAACTTTAATTTTATTACTATATGACATAGAATGTTTAGTTGGCCCCTTTTATTTGGAGGTGACAAACTTGTTACGGTTTTTCTAATTCTATTAAAAGTTTTTTTTATTAAACTATGTAAAATTTTTTAGATAGATTAATTAACTTGCCGATGAACCTTTATAACTAAAGCGAAATATTCAAGATATTACACGATGGTTGAATACATAAATTTTTCAACAAAATTGTGGACCATTCAATCTGTTCTTGTTTTCTTCAATGTTTTCCTGCAATTGGCTGTTTTTTTCAGCGGTTTTAGAAGACTGAAGTTGACTTCGTTTTTAAAAGGGTAAAATTGGTCTAAATTCTCGTATTAAGTTTTTGTTGATTGTTTATATTTAGTTCTGTGATAGTATGTACGTTCGATATATTTGTTGTCGTATTGATATGTTTTTGCGTGCTCGTAGATGGCATTATTAGCTGATTTTGTGGTTGTTGTGGTAAATTGGTTTGATTATTCATTTTTTTTTATATAATTTTAAGTTTAATATAATTATTTTTCAAATTTTTGTTTCGTTTCGGATGACGATAGATGGCGCCTAAGCACCATCTAAGTCGGTAATTTGTATTCTTCTGTTTTTAGGTTATATTGTATTTGGTTTATTTATTATAACTTGTATTATAATTAAGTAATTGTTAATAATATATATATATATATATATATATATATATATATATATATATATATATATATATATATATATATATATTATTTTAATAATATATTATATTATATAATAATATATAATTGTTAATAATATTTTTTTATGTAAAATAAAGTTCACTGGTTTGGGTTTAACTAAACTTTGATCACTTTTCACTTTAATTAATTTAATAAATTTAAATCACACTGAAGTAAGATAAACTGGTATCACTATCCGACATTTTGTCGCCTTCCATAATATTTTTTCAAAACTAAATTTGCATAATATGAAACGCAAAATATGAAACTAAACTTGCACTAAAGAACTGCAAAAAAGAAGGATTCTGTGAAGCAAATATTTTGAAGTATATGGAGGCAAAGAAAAAATACCGTAAAATGCTAGTTAACTGTAAAAAAGACTATCACAATGTAACTCAGCAAAAATTAAGTAATACGAAAAATTCCCAAAAATTCTGGTCCGTAATAAAGAAAACGCGCCATAACTCAAAAACTGCTAGCCTTATAGACATAAACACGTGGTATGAATACTTCTCTACAGTATTTATCAGACGAAGTCGACACAAATAAACATATTACCCGAAGTTACACATCCGAAGCTGGATTTTAACATAAATATAAGCGAAGTAGAAAACGTTTTAGCAAATCTAAAAAATTGCAAAGCTCCAGGTCCGGACTGTATTCCAAATGAATTCTTCAAAGCCTTACCAATACAAGGGAAATAATTTTTGACAAACTTTTCAATAGTTTATTTCAAAGTGAACTGATTTCAGTTAACTGGTCCAATATTAAACTTTTCTTAGTGCATAAAAAGTGCGATATTAATACCCCTGGAAACTATTTTGGAATATCCCATTTAAATAGTTTAACGAAAATATTTACCAATATAATTTATAACACAATAACATCGTGGTGTGAAGACAACAAGAAACTTCCCGAAAGTCAGTCAGGTTTTCGAGGAGGAAGATCTTGTGTTGATAACATTTTTATATTGAACGCAGTGGTAAGCTGTCGACTAAGTTTGGAAAAAAAGCATATTGTGCATTTATCGACTTCAAAAAAGTATTCGATTCAGTGAATCACTTCATTCTGTGGACGAAACTTTTTGATATAGGTTTAAATACTAAGCTGATCCGAATCTGTAAGAATCTCTACGATAACGCAAACCTCTCAATACAAATAAATAACTCTTTTTCAGGAAATATTCCTATACGAAAAAGGGTCTTGCAAGGAGATACACTTAGACCGCTATTGTCCTCATTATTTATATGTAGCTGATTTTGACGAATTCTTAACGAACGAGGGAGTTGGGGCTATAAATACAGGCTTTTTTACGCTGATGGTCTGGTTATTTTGGCTAGCACATCGTATAGACTATAAAAAGCTTTAAAAGCTCTTGAGTCATATTGTCATAATAACCAGCTACTAATCAACACAGAAAAATCTAAAATTATGGTTTTTCAACGAGCAGGGCGTGTGCCCTTGGCTTTCTGATTCCAGACTAACTCGCTGCTTAACGAAGGGAATACACCCACTTTTCGGAGAAGAAACGCCCAGTCTTTTATAGATATCATTTGTTCTACCCTGGGATTAGCTTCGAAGATCGTAAACTGAAGGGTACTGGATGACGAAATCCTGAGTGACCGTACATATATCTACTTTGAAATCGAGGGAGAGAACAATGTACACCACACAATGGAAGCGATGCGGCAGTATGTTAACTGGGAAGCTTTCAGAGACTACGTACATCTTTATCTCAGGGAAAGGCAGCAGAGCAAACCGTCGCTTGAAGACTGTAATGACATATTAAAGAATGCACTAAGTTTCAGTACTACGGAAGGACAAGTAAACAGTAGGGATTTAAAGCCGTATAGCGGTGGAACGAAGACATCGAATTGCTAAGAAATCAATCTGTACGGGTGAGACGGTAATATAGTAGACGGAGGAGGAAGGATGTAAATAGACAAGGCGAAGATCTAGAGGAAGAATACGCAAGATACAAATCTAGGAGAAAAGAATTAAGAAAGGCCATTGCAGCCTCGAGGTGGGCCCACTGGCGTATGGTTTGTGCCGAACTGGAAAACGATAGATGGGGTGAGGGTTATAAAATAGCTACGGGTAAAATACGCCAGGTCCCATATAAACTGGAAAACGAAGCTCGGTTGGAGATCGCTAGGCAGCTATTTCCGAATAACCCGACATATTGGGCAGTCGCAAAAGAAGATAACGACATCTTGCCTTTTCAAGAGGAGGAAGTGGATTATGTCGTCCGGGCAATGAAAAATGAAAAAGCCCCAGGCCCAGACAGAATTCCTGTGGAAGCTGTTAAAGTACTAGCAGAAAAAACTCCCGAATGGATTCTACACATTATGAACCGGTATTTAAAGTTGTAAGTTTTCCCAAAAGAGTGGAAGGAGACTCGTTTGGTGTTAATACCTAAGTCAAACAGACCAGCAGGGGAATAAACATCGTATAGACCCCTTTGTCTGCTAAACACGATGGAAAAGCTCTTTGAGGGTTTGATACGAATGAGGCTCGAACAGGAACTGAATGAAGGGTTTGGACTTTCTGAAAGGCAGTACGGCTTCAGGAAGGGACGTTCTACACTACAAGCAGTTGAGCATGTAGCCAGGAGAGTGGAGGAAAATAACAGGGCTTGGTGTACACTGATCACTCTCGACGTAAGAAATGCATTCAATAGCATCACGCATAGTAACATTATAAACAGCTTAAGGAGTAAAGGCATATCTAATTACCTTATTAACATAGTCAGTAGCTATCTGCAGGAGCGTACACTAAAAGTAGGCAAATTTGAAATACAGATAACAGTTGAGGTGCCACAGGTATCAGTTTTAGGTCCAACATTGTGCGTCCAACATCAGTTTTGGAACTGTGCATGCGACAAAGTTTTGTATGTAGAACTTGCGGCTGGCGCGGAGAGTATTGCCTTCGCAGACGACTTAGCCATCACTGTCCTGGCTAATACGAGAGAGGATTTTATATATGCTACGAACGTATCTTTACGTCGTATAGATAGCTGGATGAGGGTAAACCAATTAGAACTAGCCCCAGAAAAAACAGAAGCGGCAATTTTAAAGGGCAAAAGGGATAGAATCGGCATTGAATTTAATATCAGAAATCAAAGGGTGGTACTGAGTAAGTAAGTCAAATACCTAGGTGTACAGATCGATTACAGACTAACTTTCGGACGGCACACTGAGAGCGCGGTGGAGAAATCCGAAAGAGCAACATCGACTCTAATCCTGCTAATGCCCAATATAGGTCTTATTAGCGAAAAACGTGGTACACTCGATACTACTGTATGGAACACTGATATGGATAAGGAGACTACATTTTGCGAAGTATCATCAAAAGATCGAAATGGCACAAAGAAAGGTGCTGCTCAGAATGGCAGGGGCGTACCGGACGGTGTCGCCTGCTGCCTTACAAGTAATTACAGGGGTTGTACCCATAGACCTGCAGGCTCTGGAAAGAGCAAGAGCTTATGAGGAAGCAAAAAATGATACAGATGTTTCTAAACAGGATATCAGAAACGATGTACTTGAAACATGGTAGCGACGCTGGGAAGAGTGAGAGAGGACGGGCCAGTAGACCAAGCATCTAATACCAAACGTCATCTTATGGCACCGGTACAAGTTCAAAAGACTAGAGTATTTTAGTGCCCAAGTTCTGTCTGGTCATGGGAGCTTTAGAGCCTATACACATCGGATTGGAAAAGCTACAAATGACCAATGCATATATTGTGGAGAGCGATATTCCGCAGAACATACATTCTACCGATGTCCAAGGTGGGTGCGGATAGGACATGAAATGAATGCTGAGCTGGGAACAGAATTGGAGATCAGTAATACTATGGAGGTGATATACAGAGCCGTGAAAATTGGAGGATAGTTACTAATGCCATGAGAAGAATAACGCAAGTGAAGGAACTAGAGGAAAGAAAGGACGGATTCCCTCAAGGATATCAAGGCGGATAGGTTATCTTAAATTTTCTCGGTATCATTGATGCATGTCGCGCCTGCAATGATTCCACGATACACCGAGGGAGAAAGTAGGGTTTTTTAGTTGGTAAAAGTACAACTCGCTAACGAGATCTGGCGTCTTACGGATGATTTTTACCCTACTATAAAAAAAGGACTAACTCGCATAAATTAGAAATTGTAAATAAATTCGAATATCTGGGTATCATATTCAACAGTTCGGCTCGATTTTTAAATGCACCATATGGTTGAAAAAGCTAAGTGTACAATAGCGAATATGAAAGAAATGATGTTGAAAACTTAAATGCAATCTCATAACGCAAAAATGTGTCTTTATCAATCCGTTATTTTAAGCACATTATTATACTCAGCTGAAATTTGGACCTTACGTTACTCAGATGTTGTAGAAAAACCTCAAGTTAAATTTTTTAAAACTTTGTACTATTTAAACCACTCAACTCCAGGGTATAATTTAAACCACTCAACTCCAGGGTATATAATTAGACGTGAATTGAATTATAATAAAATTATTACTATTGTTGTTAAAAGGTCATTAAAGTGCTTATGTAAAGTACTACCAAGTAAAGGTCTTGAAATGATAATTCCCGATGTTTATGAAACTTAGTAGGTGTGTAGAATAAAGAAAAATAACAGACACGTATTTTTTTATCGACCAAAAACGCCATTTAAGGAGTGAAATCCACCCCCAAAGTTGGGGTAAAAATTTAATTTTGTCAAGTTACTCGAAAACTATAACAAACAGATAAGTTTAACTTGGCACCACCCTTTATTTTCAAAGATCTTTCTGCTGATGGACTCAAATCCAGAGTCGGACCTACTGGAGGGGCAGTGTTAAAATTATAGCTATAAAAAAAAATGTAGCAAGCATGGAAACAAGTGGAGATGGGAAAAAGAAGAAGACACCTAAAAAACAAGTCAATAAAGATAGTGCTGCGTATTTACGCCAAAGAGAAAAAGCCAATGCAAGAAAAAGAAAGTTTTTAGATAATATGAATGCCGAACAAAGAGGAATTAAACGAGCTAAGGATAGAGTACTACCAGAAAAAAAAAACGGAAAACAAATATAAGAAAGTTACTGATATGACAGAACGTAAAAAGCGTAAGCTAAGGAAAAACTGGAAAAAATCGTCAAAAAAGTATAGAGAAAAGAAGAAGATGTTAGCAAATGTAGTCAGTAATACACATCCACCTTCAGACGATGAATCAATGCCTCGCAATTTAGTACCAAAAGATGAACTAACACCTCACAATTTAGCACGAAAGCAGGCTGGAAGAAAAATAGTAAGAAAAGACAGAGCAAAAGCTTATCGTAAAATACAAAAGCAGGAAAATTTGATCACCCAAATGCGACGCAGAATTGAATCCATGAAGAAAAAATTACAAAGGAACATTCAGAAAGAGAAGAAATCTTTTCTTATCTTAGTTTCTGAAAGCTAAGTGAACGAATTAGTCAAGGGCATTACTGTACCACCTGAAGTGCGCAAACATCTACTATTTGGTGAGGTATTGTGGACGCAATTGAAAGATAAAGCTGAGATCTTCCCAAAAAATTCTAAAGAGCGTGAAGTTTTCCAAAAATGTGTAAACGGCACTGCTGTTAGGAAACATAAATTATTGCACATGGCTAAGACATTCATGCTCAAAGAGAAAAACGACGAACCCATTTTGACATCAAACGTTAACGACCGCGAAGTAGTTTTTAAGCCAAATATACGCCAAAAGGTGAGCGATTTTTTCGAAAGAGATGATGTAAGTAGAATGTGTCCGGGTAAAAGAGACTTTGTAAAGAAAAATGGTATCAGAAAACAAAAACGGGTCCTTTTAGCCCCAGTCAAAGCTTTACAACCAAAATTCTTTCAGCAAACAGGAATTAATTTACCTCACGCAACCATTTTGGATCGTAGCGCCAAAATTAAGACACCGTGAAATTTATCTCTGCGTCAAACATGAAAATTTTGAATTAAAAACATCCAAATTAAATACAACTAATAAGCTACCGTAACACTGAAGAGTTAATTAAAGATTATAGTTGCGACCTGACTTCCTATGAATGTATGAAGTGTTTGTGCGACAAGTGTAAAGAATTGACATTAGAAAAAGAGAGGAAATGAAGATTCTGTAACATATTTTCAGTGGAAATCTACCAATGAAGAAAAAAATATAAAAGAACGAAAAAGACGTTTAAGATAACGAAAACAGTTCCTATAGTAACTACAATCAACGATTTGAAAAAAGCTTTAGCTGAAAAAATTCCAACGATGAAACAATATCTGTATGGGATTTACAACTATAATAAACAGAAAATACCCCTGTCGCAGTATCTGCATAGCATAACGAATTTCCTCCTATTAACTTATTTTAGTTCAAAAAATAATTTTTCAAAAGATTACGAGACATAATAATTAATAACAGTGAGATTCTACGTCCATTTTTAGACTTTTGGAAGTCTAAAAAAAAGGAAACGGGGAACATAATGTATTGCACGCTGTTATTAAGACCACTATCGGAATATTCGTTATTAATTTGTAAAAAAAGAAATATTTTTTACAGTTACAATAAATTTTATTTTATAGAACTCAATATCTTTTAACATTATTACTACTCAGCCTTTTACACTCTTAATAATTGCCTGGATGGCTTTTCATATACGTTGCCTCAGAACCTCCTCACGAAGAAACTCCATCTGCGCAGCACTCACAGTCAGTCCCTGGTGGCGCATGCGTTAATAACGTTTACCCCAGTCCCAGTTATTGTGAAGTACGGTTTGGTGTAAGCTTTGCGTTGGGTGTAAAACTGGAGTGGATCTGCGTTTAGAGTGGATTTGCCACTCATGTCCGTTTGGTGCAACAAAGCAGCAGATCCGAACCTGCCACCTTGTTTCACCAAACAAATTACTGCGTCATTTGTGACAAGTCAGTACACGTTTTGACCTCGGCCCAAAAGGATGCATGTCTTTGTTGTTAGTTAGTTAAAAAATTGTTTTATACATCAATACGTTAATTGTGTGTAAGATGAGTGACTTTGAACCATACAGTAGTGGATTGTCTGATGTTTACCAGCCTCCTAACTATGACTTTGGAGAGCAATCAAGTTCAAGTGGTGATGAAAATGATCTTGTTTTGTTAACCTGTCGAAGCCAAACTCATGAGGATATTATAATTGACAGTAACCCCCATACTAATGACGATTCCACACAGGACACTTCTACACAAACAGTACATAGTCAGTCAGAGGATGATACCTCCTTAATTCGAATCTCTGAAATTCCCCTTAACGATTTCAAAAATCAATAATCATATTAAAAGATGAAAACATTCAAACTGCTACTAAACGCAAATTCCAAATTCTTTTTGATACACGTCGACGTATTACAATTACTCTTTCTGCTGACGACGACGATATCTTAATCTCAATTATAAAAGAAAACATTCCACCCAAGGTTGTCTTAGCTATTTACTGTCCTGATTACGAATTATTTATGAAAATTCAAAGAATATATTCTGATTATGTATCTCAAGGTAAACAATACAAAATTATTCGAGCAACTAAACTATTAGAAGACGTTTTAGAGGATGATCAACAAGACGAGTTAATAAAAGATTATCATGACTTTAGACATACAGAAATCAACGAAACCTTTAATCATATTAGAGGCGAACATTATTTTCCAAATTTAAAATCAAAAATTTCTTATTATGTTAATAATTGTAAATTGTGTAACGAAAATAAATACGACAGACGACCACCAAAGCAAAATTTTGAGTTAACAGAAACACCGTCACAGCCCCTCAAAATTGTACACATCGATATATTTTATTTGGACAAATTGATATATTTAACAATTGTAGATAAATTCTCACGTTTTGGTCAAGCATACCCAATCGAAACAAGAAATACATCCCATACCCTCGAGACTTTAGCACAATGCATATCCCAATACGGTAGTCCTAAAAATATTGTAGTCGATTCAGAAAAAGGATTTGACTCAATACGTTTTCGACAATTTTGTGACACGTACAGTATTAACATACACATAACAGCTGTTAGAAGTTCAACATCGAATTCTCCTGTCGAGTGATTTCATTCTTCTATCCTTGAAAAATATCGTATTACCCATGTAACTGATAAGACCAGTTCAGCTGATTTAAAGATGCTACATACAATCTTTGTCTACAATAATTCAATTCATACCGCGATTAAATGTACACCATATGAATTATTTTTCGGACGTAAATATGATATTAAATTAACTGCCGATCCAGCAATAGTACAACAAGAACGCGAAAAATTTCAACAAGAATCTTATCAAAAGCAAATTCAGCAAAAAGAAAACAAAATTAATCTTTTAAATAGTAATCGCGAACCTCCAATTGATTATAACGAAAATCAAACTACATATTTTCAAGAAAATAAACATAATTCCAAATTACACCCAAAATTTAAACAGAATACAATAAAAACTAATAATAAGGTAACTGTAACAGACGATAAAAATCGTAAAATTCCCAAACAAAAATTAAGACGACCTTGGTTACAGGGCAATATTAACAATAATGACAATGGTGACGACACAGAAAATCGAGATACGCGACCTAACGAACAACACGGGACTAGTGGCTATAGAAATAGGACAAGCCAAACTTAACTAAGAATTTAGCAAAGGGCATAGCCGAGTAAGATAGGGAAAACGGCCCTTGACGCAAAATTGTTTTTATAGGAAATAATACTTCTTAGCCCCAGATACATTCCTGCCAATTTTCAACCCTCCGAGGCTAATAGTTTATGAATACACAGACAAAAATTTTCAAAAAAAAATTTTTTTTGACGAAATTACTGAGCCGATTTATTTGAGTTTAATATATATTGTGTACCTTAGGCGAAGTAATAAAAAAAAATTAACGTTATATCCCTTTATTATACTAATTTTTTTAAATTTTTAAATTTATGAAAATTTTTTTTTGGCACTTACGCGTTAGCGACACCCACCATTTTTTGTTCAATAATTTGTCTCTTAGTACTCTATAACATATATTTTTATGGAAAAATTTTAGTTGGTAGAACAGTAATATTTCAATACAAATGCATGCCATGTTCGGTACTACATATATTACTTAGGTATAAAAAGGACCATAAAGTAAAGCATCTGCCTGATTTCTAAAACACAGTAGAACTCTAAGGAGTCCCCTGAGTTGCAGTTCTTGGAATTCCTGTGACGGTCTAAAAAAATATATATTTTGGGTTGTTATAAAAAATATGTTTTAACTTGCTAAAAAATAATTTTCTAGGTTAATTTTACCATGAATCTGAATATTTGAATGAAATCAATAAAATTATCTCAGCATACTTACTAATTAAAATTATATCTAACTCAACAAAAATTATAAGTTTTAGAAACTTTATTTAAATAAAGATACTAATAATAACAATAATACGTCTTAAATGTTATATTGATTTAATAATAATAAACATTAACTTAATAAATTGGAACAAAAAACTTCAAAAATGTATAGTAATAACAACAATCCGGCTAAAACCTGTTGTAGTTATTACATGTACATATAACTAACTTGAAGAAAGTAGTGTATATTTGTACGCAATATGTAGCTCGTCCCTCTCACTTGATGTTTTTGTTGCACTTCTTAAGGAGGTGCAGAAAGTGGATTTTTTCTGTAATAAAATTACATACGTTCATAACTACGACAAACTAGCCTAAACAAACATCTAGCTTTATCTGCCGTTCGTCTTATTTTGTTAACACGATGACGCGTCATGGGGAATTATAACGAAATGACCAACTGGTATACTATTTTGACAGCTAATCAACTTTGTATGAAATTGTTGACATCGTAAGACGTGGTGTATGAGCTAACAAAGTCTCATTTGAAGTCTTACAAAGGAAAAAACTCTAGCAAAAGAGAAATCAATGTCTATTTTGTTTTACTGATAAAAAAAGGCAAACGGCAGATAGTGTTGAACTTTTGTAAATTTAAACTGGTTTATCGTAGTTGTGAGCGTATGTAATTATATTATTTTAGAAACAGGGTAGATATTTTACTTTATAGTCCTTTTTATACCTAAGTAATATATGTAGTACCGAACATGGCATGCATTTGTATTGAAATATTACTGTTCTACCAACTAAAATTTTTCCATAAAAATATATGTTATAGAGTACTAAGAGACAAATTATTGAACAAAAAATGGTGGGTGTCGCTAACGCGTAAGTGCCAAAAAAAAATTTTCATAAATTTAAAAATTTAAAAAAATTAGTATAATAAAGGGATATAACGTTAATTTTTTTTTATTACTTCGCCTAAGGTACACAATATATATTAAACTCAAATAAATCGGCTCAGTAATTTCGTCAAAAAAAATTTTTTTTTGAAAATTTTTGTCTGTGTATTCATAAACTATTAGCCTCGGAGGGTTGAAAATTGGCAGGAATGTATCTGGGGCTAAGAAGTATTATTTCCTATAAAAACAATTTTGCGTCAAGGGCCGTTTTCCCTATCTTACTCGGCTATGCCCTTTGCTAAATTCTTAGTTAAGTTTGGTTTGTCCTATTTCTATAGCCACTAGTCCCGTGTTGTTCGTTAGGTCGCGTATCTCGATTTTCTGTGTCGTCACCATTGTCATTATTGTTAATATTGCCCTGTAACCAAGGTCGTCTTAATTTTTGTTTGGGAATTTTACGATTTTTATCGTCTGTTACAGTTACCTTATTATTAGTTTTTATTGTATTCTGTTTAAATTTTGGGTGTAATTTGGAATTATGTTTATTTTCTTGAAAATATGTAGTTTGATTTTCGTTATAATCAATTGGAGGTTCGCGATTACTATTTAAAAGATTAATTTTGTTTTCTTTTTGCTGAATTTGCTTTTGATAAGATTCTTGTTGAAATTTTTCGCGTTCTTGTTGTACTATTGCTGGATCGGCAGTTAATTTAATATCATATTTACGTCCGAAAAATAATTCATATGGTGTACATTTAATCGCGGTATGAATTGAATTATTGTAGACAAAGATTGTATGTAGCATCTTTAAATCAGCTGAACTGGTCTTATCAGTTACATGGGTAATACGATATTTTTCAAGGATAGAAGAATGAAATCACTCGACAGGAGAATTCGATGTTGAACTTCTAACAGCTGTTATGTGTATGTTAATACTGTACGTGTCACAAAATTGTCGAAAACGTATTGAGTCAAATCCTTTTTCTGAATCGACTACAATATTTTTAGGACTACCGTATTGGGATATGCATTGTGCTAAAGTCTCGAGGGTATGGGATGTATTTCTTGTTTCGATTGGGTATGCTTGACCAAAACGTGAGAATTTATCTACAATTGTTAAATATATCAATTTGTCCAAATAAAATATATCGATGTGTACAATTTTGAGGGGCTGTGACGGTGTTTCTGTTAACTCAAAATTTTGCTTTGGTGGTCGTCTGTCGTATTTATTTTCGTTACACAATTTACAATTATTAACATAATAAGAAATTTTTGATTTTAAATTTGGAAAATAATGTTCGCCTCTAATATGATTAAAGGTTTCGTTGATTTCTGTATGTCTAAAGTCATGATAATCTTTTATTAACTCGTCTTGTTGATCATCCTCTAAAACGTCTTCTAGTAGTTTAGTTGCTCGAATAATTTTGTATTGTTTACCTTGAGATACATAATCAGAATATATTCTTTGAATTTTCATAAATAATTCGTAATCAGGACAGTAAATAGCTAAGACAACCTTGGGTGGAATGTTTTCTTTTATAATTGAGATTAAGATATCGTCGTCGTCAGCAGAAAGAGTAATTGTAATACGTCGACGTGTATCAAAAAGAATTTGGAATTTGCGTTTAGTAGCAGTTTGAATGTTTTCATCTTTTAATATGATTATTGATTTTTGAAATCGTTAAGGGGAATTTCAGAGATTCGAATTAAGGAGGTATCATCCTCTGACTGACTATGTACTGTTTGTGTAGAAGTGTCCTGTGTGGAATCGTCATTAGTATGGGGGTTACTGTCAATTATAATTCGTGAGAGGGCGTCTGCGTTAGTATTTTGACGACCTGGTTTGCGTATAATTTTATAGTCAAATTCTTCAAGTTTAAATCGCCATCTTACTAATTTACTGTTTGGTTCTTTAAGTGATATGAGCCATCTGAGTGGTTGATGGTCAGTAATTATTGTAAATTTTCGTCCGCATAAGTAAGGCCTGAAATATTTGGTTGCCCATACGATGGCCAAAAGTTCTTTCTCAATGGTCGAATAATTTGATTCTGAGTCCGTTAAAGTCCTAGAAGCGTAACATATTGGGTTATCTTTACCAACAGGTCCTTGGGAAAGGACTCCTCCGATTGCTACATTGCTTGCGTCCGTTGTCAAAAGAAATTATTTGTTAAAGTCTGGATAGGCAGGGATTGGACCGTTTGTCAAGAGGTCTTTACATGTTTCGAAACATTTAAGGAACTCGGGTGTATGTTTAACTGTTTCGCCATTTTTCAAACATTTGGTCATTGGTTTTGTTAACCTAGCGAAGTCTTTAATAAATTTCCTGTAATATCCAAGAAGTCCTAAAAAAGATTTAATATCTTTTTGTGTTTTGGATACAGGGAATTTCCTAATAGCAGCTACTTTATCAGGATTAGGTTTTACACCTGTTTCTGATACTATGTGTCCCAAAAAAGCTACTTCCCGTTCTAGAAATTCACTTTTGTCTAACTGAATTTTTAAATTTGCGTCCTTTAATCTGCTAAAAACTTTATCGAGATTAATAATATCTTCTTGAAGCGAAGTGGAAAAGATAATTATGTCATTCATGTATACAAGACAAATTGTACTCTGTAGATCTTTTAGAACGTTATCCATAACTCTCTGGAAGGTTGATCGAGCGTTTTTTAGTCCAAAAGGCATGGGAACATGCTCGAAGTGACCATGGTCTACAGTAAAAACAGTTTTCTCAATGTCCCCAGGATGAACTTCTATCTGATGGAAACCAGATGCTAAGTCTAGAGTAGTGAAATACACGCATTTACCGAGTTTGTCTAGTATATCTGTGATGTTTGGGATTGGATATTTATCCCCTATAGTCTTTTCATTAAGTTTTCTATAATCCACCACTAATCGCCATTTTCGTACTCCGTTTTGGTCTAGTTTTTTAGGAACTATCCAAATTGGGACTACTCCACGGAGAATAGCTCGGTCTTATGATGCCTTGATGAAGCATCTTATCAATTTGCTTCTTAACCTCATCCTTATGAATATAAGGATACCGATAGGATTTGGTATAAACGGGTAGATCATCAGTGGTTTTTATTTCGTGTTTAATTTTATTCGTAAATGAAAGATCTTGACCCTCTTTATAGAAAACATCCTCATATTTACGACAAAGTTTAAACAAAGCTTGTCTTTCTTCGCTATTTAAATGTTCGGTCCTAATAAGGGATTCGATCGGGGGTAATTCCGTGTCGTTAACAGTTTGAAATTGGTTAAAGTTACAGTCAATAATTTTGTGATTTAAAATTTCTACTCTGAGTGGCTGTTCAATTAAAAATTTTTATGCACTAGTTGTGTGATTTAAAACAGATGTGAGTATATGCCAATCTTTAACATTGTATACGCCAGAAGGAATCGAAAATTTATTTTGAATTTTTATGTCATGTACTAATACGTCGCCTGATTGTACATCTGTTGGAATTTTGACTAATTGTTTGCGATTTGGTTCAATTATGTGTATGCCACTTGTGATGTTGGGTTTAAACAACAATCTGTTTGTAGAAAATGGTGTTATTAATCGTTTACCGGGAATATCGATTTGAGCTTGAAGTTGGTTAAGTATGTCAAGTCCAATATCCGTCAAAATAACCGTGAAATCGTAAAAAAAGAAAGTTTATTGTACCAGTTTGGTTGAATTCACTAAAAATGGGTAATTTTGCCTTTTTTGTAACATTATATGATCCTAAAAGTAATTTAATTGTGGTAAGTTTAATTTCGGTTGTAAGGTCTGGATGAACTAAATCAGGATTAAGGAAAGAATTTGAAGAACCAGTATCAATTAAAAATTTTAAGGGAGTACAGTCATTTTGGTGAGTAATATGAATGTAAGGTAAAGTAGATTCGTGAAGATTTAAGTCTATCTATCCAAATTGTTGTCCGAGATTAACCAAAAATTTTGATCATCAATCTCATTTTGATTATTTTGGTCTGTCTGTTCGTATTCGTCTACCAAATAACTGTTTTCGTCATAATTTTCCTCGACTACGTATTCGTCTAGTGTACTAAATCCTGATGCTTCTGTATTAAAAAGTTCGTTTGAAGCAAAAGTCGGTCTACTTTGGGGTTGGAAAAAGTTACGTCTAAATGGTTGTTGTGGTTGAAAGTTAGGGCGTGATTGTAGCTATTGTGTGTTAGGTTGTCTAATGCTTAACCTATTACTGCCTATGTCCATAGGTGTTGGTCGGGGTAATTGTTTTGTATTGTTTTGTGTGTTAAATTGTCGTGTTTGTTGATTATTATTTTGAGTGTAAAATGGTTGTGTTTGTTGTATATTATTTTGTGTATTAAATGGTGTATGTGTAATAAAATGTTTTTGGTATTGTATGGGATTATGAAAATAGTGTGATCTAATCGGTACAGGTGCAGATATTGGAGGTTTAACTGTAATTTGTTGATATGATTTTTGGTGGTAATGGATATTTTGCTCTTTAATAGCGTATTCAAATGCGTTCTGAATTGTGTCTAGGTTTCGTGCACGGACGACTGACCCGATAGGTACTCTAAGTCCAACTAAAAATACGTCTTTCACCAAATTTTTAAATAATTGTAATTTAGAATTTATTGCAATTGAATTAATTTTCGATTTTCGTTTAACTTAGTAAAATTAAGTAATGAAGAAAGTACTTCGATTACTTTCGCATAGAATTCCTCCATTTTCTGATTTTGGTTTTGTTTTAAGCTGTAAAGTTCCCTAATTAAATTTGTTTCGTTTCGTTTGTCCGCATAGTGTGAAATTAAATTTGATTTAATCGATTTCTTTTACGAACACTAGGTTGACACTCAACACTTTCTTTTACATTTAAACCATTTTCTATACGGCCATATGATTAAATTAATGAACGATATGTAGCTGTTTCATTGGTTGCTTGGATAACATTTTGATTTAGCTGTACACCAGTTTTTTGTCCTGTTGTTGTAAAGCCGGATAAAATATTTGTAGTTCCAACTGTATTTCTTGTATCAGCATAATGTGGAAATTCAAAATGTTTAGTATGACCATTTTTTGGTTTATACGAGTAATTAATCAGTGGCATTCGGCAATGAGAATGGAATTCCCATTGTGTTATATATTTAGAAATATCCCAGTTTCCCTTCATTTTATAGGGATCCTTAGGTGGATAATGTATTAGCGTGTACCACGACAATGATCTTATTACAGATGTAGTTACTGGTAACAAAGTATCAGGTTTTTCATACGACCATAAACGTTCCCAATTGGTTTTAACATTTACCTTATCAATACCGGTTAATATCATTGGCTTTTCATTTGTTCTACTGCTTACTTTAAAGGGTTTTATCCAACCAGACTTATTAAATCCAACAGAATGATAACCGAATATTGTTTGTGTAGAATTTTTCCATACAGTACTCGATGCATTTGTGTTAAAACATACGTTTGATCCAATTGGAGTCACTTTAACTTTTAATTCTTGTACACGACACCCATATGGTAAGGAATTCCATTCAGCTTCTGACAGAATTCTAAATATTCAGGCAGCCAAACTACCGAAGTTCCCAACTGATATCCGTTTACATCTTTAGGTGGTTTTTTTACATAGTGAGCATTTCCCCAACTACGCATTATTCGAGATCGTTTAAATGTTACCATTTGTTGCGCTGGTTTTGGATTTGAAACATAGGTAATAGTTTTCTTAAACTGTTCCGTACTTTGTTCTTGTTTATTCGTTCCTTCAGAAGTTGGCCCAACGATATTATTTCCATTATCCAGTACATCCATATCGTCCGTTTGAAATTCTTTCAAAACTGAAACTGGGAAAAACCCGTGTTCTTCAATATTACTTCTTTTATTACTATTACCACTTGAAGTAGAAACAACACGTTTTCGATTTACACCGGGCACAAACGTATTATTGGACATATGAGTTATATTCGGATATAAAACACCAGTAAAATTTTCCACTTTAGATTTTAAATACAAGCCTAGAGCACCAATTGCTGCAGTAGGCTTATAATTGTTGCAAAACTCTTCTTTAAATTCTTTTATTGCCTCTTCATCCGCTTTTCTTATATCTTTTTCACTTTGTGCACTCGCGTATTTGTAATCGCGTTTCCTAGCAATATTATCAACTTCATTCATTGGTTCACCGTTGTCTAATGGATTTCCCGGACCCAAATAATTATAACCTGGCCAATTCATCGCCTTATATGTAATTACCCAATGCCAATCCTCGTAATAAAAAACAATAATACATTTTTCATCCTTTACATATCTTATTTTCGTTACGCCGTTATTATCAAATTTTGAGTCAGCAGTTTTTTTCTATTCTAAATAGCTGACACGAAGAAACTTCCTATTTCGTCATTAGACAGTTCGTCACTTCGTGAAAAACAAAAATGAAAAATTAACTAATACCGTCTTCAGCTGCTCCGCCAGCGCCAGTGCACATGCACCGGCAGTTTCAGTTTTGAAAGAATTTCAAACGGAAGATATGGATGTACCGGATAATGGAAACAATATCGTTGGGCCAACTTCTGAAGGAACGAATAAACAAGAACAAAGTACGGAACAGTTTAAGAAAATTATTACATATGTTTCAAATCCAAAACCAGCGCAACAAATGGTAACATTTAAACGATCTCGAATAATGCGTAGTGAAAAATTTCTGAAACGATTGCGAAGTATTGAAATTACATATCAAGGCTAAACGTATAACCGTATCTATAGTAAATTTAAAGGATTTACCATCCAGTGCATCTAAGTATTTATGTTTTTTATCATCTTCATCATCACTAGAATCTTCTAAATTTTTTTTCCTTTTTCTCAAATTCACAGAGCTGGGTCCTGGTGCTGAATCATTCCCCTCATCATCATCTTTATCCTCTACAACGTCAGGACTGTTTTCCGGGGTCGTTTCATCCAAATCATCCACTCTAGTTTTATTGGAGTCTTGTTCACCATGCAGTTTACCAATCAAATCTTCAATATTTTCCTTTGACGCCATTGGAAACTGCAGTTTTAAAATTTTCCACTGTAATTTATAAGCCCACAATACACGATGAAAAATTATCGACTTGCCGTTAATAAAATCTCTCAAATATTGTTGATAATTATTATAAATGTGAGATAATATCAAAGTTTGTTCACCTTTCTCAATATATTCTTCCAATTCCTCGATTGTTGTTATATGCTTCAACACTTGTTCGACTCAAGATGACGTGTTCTTAAAAGGAGCGAATATTCCTGAATCCATACTAATTAAATCAAATCTTAACACAAGTATTTATACTGAAATATTTACTGATAATACATTTATAAATTTTGCTGACGACTAAAATTTCTCTATCATTTATTACGACAACAATTTTTTCCGCCATCAGGTATACTAGCTTGCAATTTCTTATCAATAATAAGATTAAATAGCAGAAATAAGATTCCACTTATTTTTCCATAATAATTTCCTATCTCGTCATCAGGCATTTTTTTTATTCTAAATAGCTGACACGAAGAAATTTCCTATTTCGTCATTAGGCAGTTCGTCACTTTTTCGTCACTACATTTTCAATAAAATCATGCAATGTTCTAGGATTTCCATTAAATTCAGGTAGGAATTTAATTGGATCTGGTATTTTAAATGCTTCGAGCACTTGTCAAAAGCCACTAACTGCATTTTTGTATTGTTGTAGTATTTATTAAAATCTAAACTTCCTAAACTATTTGAGTTATCGATATTTGTATTTAAATTATTAGATTGAACTGTTTCAATATTACTATCACTAATTAAATCTAAGTTAACGTTGCCTATCGTATCCTCCGGTATGCTCACGTTTGACTCAACTATTGCGTTTTTTGCGCCGTTTAGTTGAGGGATTTTCGATCTAGGATATGGTCTGTGTGATAATTTGAACAATTTTGATTTTACAATGAAAGACATACGAAAAGGAAAAAGCAATAACAAAAAATATAAGCAGCGAAAAATATGCAATTTACTCTACTTACAGAATGTTCCAGTAAATTTCCATTCCTCGTAGATCTGTTGTTGATTGAAGGATTGAAATCCACACACCGCCGACCAGAGTGTACCACAACTCTTAATATGCCGTTAAGATTGAATTGTTTCCTTGAGAAACCGTCAATTCCACAACTCACGATAACACTAATATCGGTAACAATGCTTACAACAATCCAAATGACTGCGCCAGTTACGTTTCGTAACAAAGTTTTTAAAAAATTTATTTAAGTTTGAAATTACAATATTGTTACAAAGATAGAATATTATCACACTGGTGTTATGACTTCCAGCTAGATCGAACAAAAATCAGATAAGTTACAGAGTTACATTATTTATACATAATTTAGACAAAGGGATTGCTGAATAGGCAAAAATGAGATAGATTCAAAAAGATGTAACTTAAGATAATATCATCGTAATTCTATTGTCTTAATACATTGTATTTAATTATTTTGATGATTAAGCTTTTAAATGTTAATTAATTAATTATATTTGGTTACATGAAAAAATAATTATATGAATTTCTTATAAGCTTTTGTTGATGCAATTTTATAGATTGAATTCTTACTTATTATTTACATACATCGTACATTCTTAATATTACAAAAAATGCTGATTAAACATATAAAAATATAATATGTGTTAATTAAGTATTAGGGTGGATGTATGTGATGGTTACATGACTAACTATATATATATATATATATATATATATATATATATATATATATATATATATATATATATATATATATATATATATATATATATATATATATATATGGCCAACATTTCTTATCTATTACTGGTATTACATGCTACGTCATTTTTATTCGGAGAAATGTCTTGTTTTGATATTAAACATAATTTAATAAAGTGCAGTCGTGTAGCTTTATAAATAAATTAAATTCAAAATGAAAATGTGTAAATTATAATGCAGCTTATAAGTTAACTGTTTTAAAAGAATTAGATAACAACAATATATCAATAAGTGAACTTGCCATAAAATATAATGTGGGCGTTCGTACAACACGAAATTGGAAACAAAACCGATTACACCGTGAGGAAATGTGTAAAAATAGCAATGAAAATAATCCAAAATTACAACGCAAACGTCAAGGAAAATTATCATTTGAAAATCTTGAAAAAGCATTGACCATTCGGTTCCAAGAAATGCCTCTCAGATCAGTTCCATTGACTGGTACTGTTATTAAAGGTTAATATAAAGTTTTATTTTATAGATAAATAATTTGGCAATCAAATACATATACTAATTGAAATCTTAAATTTTTTAATGTCATTTAGGAAAAGCCTTAGAATTAGCAAAAGAAATGAATATTTCCGAAAATTTTGTTGCTAGTGAAGGACGGCTGAGTAACTGGAAAGTGCGAAATAGTATTCGCTGTTTAACCATATGTGGCGAAAAAATGAGTCCTAATATAGAAGGTGCAAAGAAAGGAGGAGTGGCGATAAGCCCCTTTTTTGGCCCCAGCTTATTTTTTATAATTATTATGGTATATTAGTACTTTTCGATAAACCATTGAAGAATAAGATAATTCTACCTCAATGGTCACCTATGTAAATATTTTGAGCTTGCGATAGAAGGGAACTAATTCTTGACAATAACTGAATGACTGTGAAATAAAAGCATGGATATCGTTAATGTCTTTATTCATATAAAGTACAAATATGTAATGAAGCCAATATTGAATGTCAAAAACTTAATAACTGCTATATCTTTGTTATTCATTTTCTTCGTCAGACCAACCAGCAGCAGCATCTTCTAAGAAATCTGGATAAGGCGTTGATGATTTTAATGGTCGATTCTGAGTGTGTCTATAATAACCAAGAAACCATAATACAGCTGCACAGTACCCCACTACACGGGCTCCGACTTTGCATTGGTAATACCAGCACTGAACGCCACCTTGATTATATTAAATCCATAAAGTATACACTTTTGATGATTTATGTCTACTTTGGATCAAAACCCTTAGTATATCAGAACATTCTTTGTGAATAAAAAGCTTGTAAGTACCATGATCTTCAATATGCTTAGATGTATAGCTGCCTGAGCTGCCTGCTTGTTTTAGTTGATAAATACCCATAGTTAGTCCTCTTAGTTCTTTTATTGTTAAATGAGGGAAATCTGTCAAACTGTTATCTGTCATTTCTTGCCAGATAACTCGTTTTTTGAGCCACTTCTCATCATTTACTCGTTTTGTAATTCATTCGGTTGAGATGACAATGCTAACATCCGTTGGGCAGTTATTCTACTGCTTTCGTCATCTTCTGTAATTCTTGGAGATCTGAAAGCATTGAAAATGCTGCACACTATTCTAACGTAGTCTCCTATGTATTGCACTTGTGAATTAGGCATCGTATGTTGAAGTACTTTAAATGTATTTATTAACCCATTTGCAGCTTCTACTACCCATCTTATCAATGTGACTAACCGACACTCATTCGCTTCTTCAGTAGTGTGTTGGCTTTGGTTCTGTAAAAAATGTGGCATCCTGACGATCATATTAAGTTCTTCCATTAATTCGATACTATCTCTAAATTCTTGGTCAACTATTATTACATCATCTTTATGTAACCAACTTCTTAATCCTTCTGCTTTTTTTCTCATGTGGTGTGTTATTATAGAGGCATCATTATTTTTTTCGTCTGCAAAATAAGGTCCTAAAACATCTAAAATATATCCTGTTGTACTCACAATTAACATTGGCTTTACAAGCGGTCTACTCTTGTGTAACGAATAAGTTCTTCTTTGGAAATAGTAGTTAGAGCTCTTCTCTATATAGATGTAGGTTCCATCTGATACTAAAATAGCTTTATATTTTCCTTGAGTAAACAGAGTTTTAGCAAAACCTCTTGTATGGTTTTGAATAAAATCATTTCTATTTATGTGATCTAAGCTAAGATGCATAGGTACGAATTTATCCATTAGAGCTTTTCTAACAGTATGAATACATCTCTTAATTACATCTTTGGATAATGTAAAAAGAGTTGACAAAATATGACAAGAGAGTCCAGTTCGAAGTTTTGTTAAAAAGACTGCTAAAGTAGTCCGAGCGCTTCTATTTGTTGAATTTCTTATGAAGATTGTTATAGTGTTTAACAGATCATTAAAATGTTTAATGTAAGTTCCAGTAAGTTGACAATAATCATCGTTTGTCAAAATGTTAGGTGTATCGAAGTTCAGTTATTTCAATATCACTGAAAGTACTTTTTTCCGATACCTTTGATATTATTTCAATATTTTTAAAAAGTTCATCTAGATGATTTTGACAGCAGCGAACTCCTTTAGGACTGATAAAGCCATTGTTTATAAAAAATTTACAACGAGCCTCCGATGGAATAAGTTTAAGATTGTTTTGACTCATGCACAAAATACATCGTCTATGAGTGTTGGCAGTACGACCAACAGGAATCTCAGTACTTTTTGCAGAAGATGAAATATTTTCTGTCCTCAATTCTGCAGAAGCATCACGCTCGTTGAAAATGTCACTGACATGATCGCTTAGTCCTGCTTCTTCTAAAACATTACCTTGATTTATCGCTCCAGTAGAAGTCAAAGTATTACGTTTTCTATGATTCTAGCCTTCCATGTAACATTTGTTACAAATTCTGCTATTGAACACCAAATTGGAATTTTTTGTTTTTAAATATTGTAATATTTCTATATGGTGCAAGTATTTTAAATCACTTAAAGCTTTGCGAGCTTCACAGCAGTCACAACAATAATATTTAGGCATTTTGTTATGCAAGATGTCTGCCTAAAACTTTCTGTCTAAAACAAAACACAGTCGGTGAACAAATGAAATATCAATGTCACGACCAAGCCCTAAGCGTATGTATAAAAAACTGTGGATAGCAGTGTGTCAAAGTAGCCAAATACCGCTTAAGGCATTTAGTTGGTCGGTGGCGATCACCGAATGCACGAAAATTTATATATATATATATATATATATATATATATATATATATATATATATATATATATATATATATATATATATATATATATATATATATATATATATATATATATTGTGACGAATTAAATTCGACACATTATTGAATTCTTTGGAAAACGATAATAAAACGAACATTAAATTAATTAATAATTAATCGATTTGCAAAAATGTCAAAACACTGACATCTAACATTTATGTTTGAAGTTAATATCAGTCCAATATATCAAATCATAGAATTCAATAAAAATCAATTATATATTAATGCCATCTAGTGTTATGGTTTCAAATTGACGTTTACATTTCGTATTACCATCACATATTTTTTTTTACAGAGTACTGAAAATTTAGTTAACGCTTTGTCCATTGTTTGATCGAACATTTATTTCAAAAAATAATTAACAAACAAATTATATAACAGATAATTAAAAATAAGTAACTTATATTAATTAAAAGGACAATACACCTTTTCTTCTTCAAGTGACCGTGGTGATATTAACATCAAACAAAAAAATGTAAAAAAAAAGGGAGTTGGTCAAGATGTAATTAGAAATTGTAACGTTATTATTGAAAAAGAAAAATGCATCATTATTAAGATAAGTAATATTTTATTGTAATTAAAATTTGGAAATTTATTTAAATAATATGAAAATAATTTATATTTAATGTGTATAAGCAAAATAATAACTAAATATAATGATATAATTAAATAGAATAATAGCATGTAAGTTAAAATTTAATTTAAATATTTAACGTCGTCTTGTACTTTAGCATTCATTCGAATTTCAAAAAAATTTCGGAGATTCAGCAAAAAGTCTACGACTCAAAATTTAGTTAATTTGTAATTTAAAAAGTATAGATATATTTAGCTAATTGTGTAAATTTATAGATTTATATTTAGATTAACGTTAAGTAAATTTCCAAATATATACAGATTGTGTTTATAGTTTAATCATTATCAAATCACGTAACTATTTCCGGTTTAGGTAAACAAAATTTAGAACATGTGCATCCTTTGGGATTATTTCGATATCTGCTCAAATCTTTTAAATCATATAGATCTTTAGTAAAATTTAACTTGCAACGTGACCTTCTAAAAAATTTCAATTTGAATCTGATTTTATTTTTTGCCATCTGTAATTTCTGAAATTTCCAAAAAGGCGTTCAATTGTGTCCGGACAGGGGTAAACGCTGGCAGGCTAAATTTAATTTAGTTTGCTCCCTCGTATGAAATCCGACACGTATATCACAATAAAAATTGCAATAGTTTTCTCGTCGTAAAATTTTTTTTTCTTTCCGATTTCTCTTCAAGAAATCGAAGGAGCACGTTTGGGTAAAGGAAGCCATATTTTAGGCCCCACTCGTCTCGTGTTTAAGCGTAACTTAGACACTTTAATTATAGCTAAAAAACAATTAAAATAAAAAGGAAAAAAAAAAAAAAAAAAAAAACAAAAAATCGAAAAATAAAATAATAAAAAAAAAAAGAAAAAAAAATTCATTTTTAATTAATGAGCTCAATCAAAATTTAATATTGACTAATTTACAATTTCATAAAATTTGATATTTATAGAAATACACATACAAATTATTCTAGTCATAAATTTTAAAAGGAAAATCGGTACAGTCATAAAATTCATGTTAGCCACTTTAATTTAATTTGATTAATAACATATTTTCAGAAAAAATCTTTATAACGATATTTAAAAATTGTTCCGTAAAATTCGAAACTTCAATTTTATTATTAAGTTTTAAATTTTTAAAACTAGTAATCATTTATTGTCGTAAAATTTTATAGATTTCAAATATTGTTATTCAAAAATTGTTTCTAGTCATCTTTTTATTGTAATAAATTGTAATTGATAAACTTTCGTATTTCTAATTTAAAACCACCCTTTGGTAGTCGAAAGGAAAATTTCAGGTTATTTGGGGATCTTGTGGTTTTGGGAAAACGATCTGCGACCATAACCTTCCACTGCCACACACTCTCTCGTCTCCGTAACACCGGGAGAATGCTCTGCTGATCGAAACCCCAACCAACCCGAAAAGTAGCACCCAAAGCCCGAATACTCATAACTCCAAGAAATTCAATTTAATCAACAATCAATTCAATAAATAATAATATAATACATATATAAACATACCAACATCTAATAACCAATACCAACAAATAATAATAATAATATCTAAATATATCTAATAATAATAATATCTAACAATAACAATAATAATAATTAAATTTTTTTAATTTTAATTTTTTGCTACAATATATATATATATATATATATATATATATATATATATATATATATATATATATATATATATATATATATATATATATATATATATATATACTAGCAGACCCGACAGACGTTGTCCTGTACACACGTCGTTAATTTGAAAATTTCAAACATTCTTCAATAAGCTGTAACAATCTGGACTGTTTTGATGAAAATTATTATTCAAGAGTTATTTTAATATCTAACGTCATTACATGTACACTTATCCAAATTCGACCGATCGGTAGCATGTGAGTATATACTGTGTGTGTAAGTATGCATATACTGTATGAGTGAAGTGAAATGTAGAAGCTGTGTTAACTAAAAAGATGCATCTATTACCACACTCCACGGATCAAATTTGTAGACTGGATAATAGCAGCCACTGTCTATGATTATTGACACGGATATTTCTAGGCGTCACCGAAAATTTTAACCGAATGAAATGACTGATTACAGGCTGGGATATTATCCGTGGAGTGTGGCAATAACAGCATCGTAAATACAAACTTTAACTTGTTTTAAGTAAAGGTAAAAAATCTTACACTGAAACTATTTTATAACATTTATTTATTAATTTACAAAAACTTAATTTATCTTAATGCTATTGGATGTACAATATTTTTTGTTAATCCTTGAGGCGTATAAACAAACAAATTCGATGGTTTTCCAACTCTGGAACACGCAACATATAATTGACCGTGAGAAAAACACGGATTTTCTAAATCTAAGCCACAAATTGTCATTGTTTGGCTTTGTGACTTATTTATAGTCATAGCATATGCCAAGCGGATTGGAAATTGTAAACGTTTGAATGGTATAGGCGAATCTGAAGGAATCATTGGGATCCGTGGTAGAAGTACGACCTCACCTTGAAATTTTCCACTCAAAATAGTAGCTTCAAGAATGTTGTCCATGATTTTTTTATAACTAATCGCGTCCCATTACATAATTTCGGAGCATTCAAGTTTCGAAGCAAAATTATAGGTGAACCAATCTTCAGTCGCAAATTATGTGGTGGCATTCCAGGTAAATCTAATGAATTTAAAAATTCTACAGGATAGTTAACAACTTCATCAGGATCAACAACAATGTCGATCGATTTAAATGTAGTTTCATTACCAGGCAGTAATTGCTGTATTTTGAAATTGATGAACATTTAAATTTTTCGCAGCTAAAATTGCTCGCTCTCGTAGCCATCCATGATTAGTATAATTATGTCTCAAATCTGGAAAGATACTGTTTATTAACTCATCTTTGGTAGCCACCATGTTGCAAAAATTCTCTGGAAGTCGAATATATTGTGTATCTTCATACAATTCAATTTTACCATTGCCAATATCCAACAATTGTTCAGAGAATCTTGACGCTAATGTGCATAAGTAAGGCATAATTTGCTGACACTTCGCCATAGATAAGATTCTTTTAAACATGCGTTTATTTCGTCTGCATATGTCGCGCGTGGAATGACTGGTAATGTTTGTCTGAAATCACCAGACAGCAACAATAGAGCACCACCGAAAAGCGTAGTATTATCCTTGATATCTTTCAGGGACCTGTCGAGAGCTTCAAGCGAATGCTTGTGGGCCATGGTACATTCATCCCAGATAATAATTTTGCATTTTCTCAAAACTTGAGCCATGCCTGAATGCTTCTTTATGTTACACATTGCTTCGGGATTTATGTGAACATTCAAAGGTAATTTAAGCGCTGAATGCGCCGTCCGTCCACCATCAAGTAACGTTGCTGCGATTCCTGATGAAGTAATAGCCAATGCAATATGATTTTGTGATCGGATGCGCGCAAGTATCAATGAGATGAGGAATGTTTTACCAGTACCACCTGGTGCATCCAAAAAAAAGAATCCACCTTGTTGCGCTGCAATTGATACATTAATTTGATCATATACATTTCGTTGCTCAGCAGTGAGCAATTGTTCATTATTGGCAACAAAAGTAGCCAAAGAACTTCTATCGAAGTGGTGTTCCCGTTGAACATCGCTGTTGATGGTATCTACTGCTGGGCAGTTCGGCGCTGACATGCCGAAATGGATGAGCGGCATATTCGAAATAAGAATACAAATATCCTCAATGATTATTAATGACTCATTATATATTTCTGCGGAGAATTCAATATTTTGATTTTGATTAGTAATTCTAATCCGATGTAAAATATCCTCACTCATTGAGTCTTTATATTTGTCCCACAGAGCAGATGCTTCAGACGGAAAACACGTTGTCAATATTATTGAAAATAATTGACGAATTTGTTGTGGAGATGAGCTCAGTGCTGCATCTGCAAGTGTGAGGTCCCAATGGTTATCATCCTCCAATAAATGTAACTCACGACACGCATCGAAGAAAGTGTCGTATAAAGTACCATTAACTTTTCGCAAAGATCGGAAAGATGTTGGTCCAGGAACGTTAACCAATAACAAACGCAAAAAAAAACATTCGCGTTGCTTAGGATGAACTGTATATAATCGACCTAAAGTGTTTGTCATAAATATGTCGGTGAATCCTGGGACTGGAATGCCTCGTTTCCGTGGTTCCCAATTTTTTGATTGTTTATTCCACGTAAAAAATTTAGGAACATCAATATACATTAATGTCCTTGCGAATTGACCAACAACATCTTGTCGGCAACAAAGGTTGAAAAATTCAGTAAGAGTTGTTTTTGGAGCCGTTAAAGCTTGTTGTAGTGCAGTCTGTTCTGTAAAGTAAACACGCTGTCCGTTTTCAAGATGCACAGCCAAATGTATAACAGCAGGATCCCTTTCATGTATAGGAAACGTAAAAATGCGCCACATAGCTTCGTTACTGCTTATGTATCGACCCATTTGATAACGTGTAATTTCGTCATTGTCATTTACATTTTGAACAGCGAATACAGCTTTATCACTACCCTTGTGAACATACTTACAAATGTATTTTATAGATTTCACTGAACTGCATAGTTCAACGTTTATGTGCGCTTTATAGGTTTTGCACAGCAATGGTGAATATGGAACTACCCAGCGATTATCAATATCTACTCTCACACCGTTTGACAGACGCAATTCATATGATTGACCGCCATTGTCTACGTCTCTACGCCGGTAAGATGGATAACCGTCAATATTGGTGATACTATCAGATTGGCATGGTTTTGGAAAACGTTTCGTACATTTTCCATTGTCCATACATGGTGACATCATGTTTAGAGTACCACATGGACCATGGATCATATTAGTAGTTACAATGTCAAACAATTCTTGATCAACATTCGGATCTGGAATTTCGGCTAAAATAATTTTGTCGATTTCTTCTGGGCGTACTTTATCCACCAACCAAATCAAAATATGCGCATGAGGTAAACCTTGTTTTTGCCATTCAACAGAGTAAAGCCAACAACGTGTTTCACCAAATACCGAGTAATGTGTAATCAATCAAATTCATCAACGATTTTAATTTTTGTTTAAAAACACGTGCAGTGATATCATGGCGATGCATCGATGTTTGACCTGGCAACAACAAACTGTCAATTTCATCCCAGTTTGGATTACACGTATATGTGATAAAAAGATCTGGTCGGCCATATGCACGTACGTAAGGCAGCGTGTGTGTGATTGTTGCTCCTCATTACCCATAAAATAAATTTGTAAAAATTTTGGATCGGCATCAGGCATTGGGAGCAATGAACCAATTTGATGGTACACTTGACCTTGAATTTTGAATGTAGATTCGAAATTACGACCATCTTCATTATGAACAATTTTTGTTGCTCCAAATGATGTCATTTGGAAGCATGAATTGAATTTACGAATTTTTCGCAAAAACAATTTCGATTGAGTTGTGGTGCCAGCTAAAAGTGTTTTTAAAGGTTCCGGCGGTGGATTTAGCGATGGCAGTGAAATTTTTCCAGATGCGCAACATAAACCAGCTGATTCACCTTTGTACTTGAAAGCATGACAATATTGACACTCTTTGTCCATACTACCAATCGAGATTAATGCATGTGACGAATAGTTGATTTCAGGATCATATTCAAACGCAAGGCGATTGAGTGATGCTCTTGTCAATGCTCGATCATTTTGCATCCGGCGTTGGTTACGTTCTCTATGTGCATCCATCGCTTGTTGACGTGCCTCTCGTTGTCTTACTGCATTAGCACGAAGACGTCGAGTGCGTTGTACTGAATTTTCATTCGCACGTGTAGATGTAACTTGATTTCTCAGATTTGCATTATCCGCCGAGTGTTCTTCATCTGTTCTATTTATTCGACGATCATAGACCAGTTGCGCGTTCGGAGTACGTCGACCAATATTTCTGGCTCTTCCTCAAAGACGTGGCATTTTTCTGCAGAAAAAAAATACTGTAATATAATATGCAACGAATGTGAGTTTTTTATTGAGAATGAAATTTTAATTAATTAACAAAAAAGATTTATTGTAACAAATTTTAGATAAAAAACGTGTAATTTTATTTTTTTGCTTGATAATTTTTAAAATGAATAATTTTTTCCAAAGTAAATAATTTTTATTAGAATTTTTTTCAAATTTTTTTATAGTTTTATTTTAAATAGTTTTTTTTATTTAAAAAATGAATAATTTTTATTAAAAAGGATTGAAAAAATTCGTTATGGAATCAATAAACTACACAAATAATTTTTAGATTAGGGTGGTTATTAACAAATCCATGTGTAAATTTAATAAAAAATTTATACGAAATAAACTCAATAGTAGAAGATCCGAATCTAAATCGATATTCATCGGGTTGATAAGAGAATCAAACTTATTTTATAATAAATTTCGTATATTAGAAAATATATTAAAAATGGGTAGACAACAAAAATCCTGGGCAGAATATTTTTAATTATTTTTAAAAAATGATTTTTCATAAAATGTTGCATGATGAAGATAATAATAAAATTTTATACTGGACTTAAAGTATAGAACATATAGAATGTGCAGACGTAGGGTAGACTATTATTTACCTGGACGAACTACTGGGTAGACAGATATAAACAGGTATGTCAATACTAGTTACTTTCACTAGATTTGATAATAGAAAAAAAATTATATCAGCATAAGCGCTGTTTTATTTTGAACACGATGATAAAGGGTAGACTGCAAAAAATTCGGTCCTAATAGGGGTATACAAATTTTAAAGATTTCAATTTCAACGCGTCCGGAAATGAGTGACAGAGAAATCCGAGGTAAGTATACCGTGTGATAATAAAGGACCGAACATTGCTGTTGGGTCTGTAAGGATCGTGAATATAAGAAAGTGCGCATGCTCGGTATGTAAACTATATGGAGAGTAGAGGTACCCCTTCTACCCTCCATATTGTAAACAGTACATGTTATTTTGTAGCAACTGACATATGAAATCAGTATGCGTTATTTTGGAGCAACTGAAAATATGTTGCAAACAATTTAATTAATTAAATACATAATAATCTAATATATTTAATATAATATATTTGTTAATATTTAACAAATAATTTATTAGAGACCACTTTTTAGTGCTTAATAAATATTTCTTACAAGGAGGGGTCCAGGTATGGTCGTCACCGATTTCGATCAAATTTCGTCTACTAGTAGAGCATAATATCTATATTAAAAATTTAAAAAATTAGTTATTAAGTCACATTGACAGGAACGTGAAATAGCTCCGTGGCAAAGTATCTGGGTGTGGATGCTTTGGTACTGGGTTCGAATCCCACCTCAGACATTGAATTTTTTTTTAATTTTAATATATTTTTTTTAATTTATTAATTATTTTATTTTAATTTTATGATCATATTGTTAGAATTCCAAGTAAATATATTTACTTGGATCATAAAATTAAAATTGGGTCTTACGAACGATAGAAAATTTTCCCTAATTAATATGCCTAAAACATACCTTACATTATCGCAATCTCTTTCTGTAAATAAATATAAACATTTATATATCTGTGCATGTAATAAAATGTTTGTATTGTGTACTTGCAATATAAACAATAATTAGATTTAGGTTTTATGATATGCATGATATGCATTATCTTTAAAAATTCATAAAGTTCATAAATTAAAAAAAATAAGAATTTTTTGCAGCAAATGATATTTGGTAGCATAATTTTAGCAATATAATTAATAAATTTAAAAAAAAATATATTAAAATTAAAAAAAATTCAATGTCTGAGGTGTGATTGAACCCAGTACCAAAGCATCCACACCCAGATACTTTGCCACGGAGCTATTTCACGCTCTTATCAATATGACTTAATAACTTGTACATATCTTATATTATAAAATTGTTTAAACTTCAAATTGAAATATTTTTTTTATTTTTGAGAGGTGGACCTTAATTTTTTAGATTTTTAATATAGATATTATGCTCTACTAGTAGACGAAATTTGATCGAAATCGGTGACGACCATACCTGGACCCCTCCTTGTTAGTATTTAAAAAGATTTATTAATATGTAATAAATGAATATCAGATTTATTAAATACAAAAAAATCATTTTAAATACTAAGAAATATTTGTTTAATACTAAAGAGTGGTATAAACTAATACTTATAAGTTTATATATATATATATATATATATATATATATATATATATATATATATATATATATATATATATATTATTAAACTTATAAGTATAATAATATATCTAAAGTAGAAATGTTTTTGTAACTCAAAATATGATAACGTAATTAATGAAAATATTAATTACTTACTTTGAAAATTTTTTGCTCTTTCTGAAAAAAATTAAAGGTAAGCAAAGTTGACTGCCGAAAATTCAAATAAAAAAATAACAAAAAGATAGACTAAAGATCTTGTATGATATTTAAAAATTTTATTACAAAACAGCAAAAGTACAAAAATAATATTAATGAAATAAATATTTTCTATTCAATATCTGATTCATCTGAACTTAAATTATTATTCTCGAATTCATCTGACTCATCAAGTTCTTTCTCATTAACTTCCATTTCAATAATGTCCTGGATTTTCAAAGGAGTTTGATCTCCAACAAAACACATAGAATTTACATATATTGTTCTTAAAATTTTTTGTAGTAGGGAAATCCAACAAGGCGGTATAAAGTTGGAGTCAAAACTTTTAATTTTGTTTAAAAATTGTTCGTTGTCTTCTTTTGCGCCGTACTTCTTCATAAAAATACGAATTCTCGCATCATTAAGTGATTGACAATGCTTTACACCATACATTTGTGCTGTAAACACTTGAACAGCATTCATTTTTTCATCGATAAAAATATCAGCTTCATCAGTTAATGACGCAAAAATAGTTTGATACGTCTCATTTTTTGAAAATACTATATAGACTTTTACATATTTTAGGTCCGAATTTTAATGCTAAATCGATACAGTTAATGCAGTCGAGGTGGTTTGATTGCTTCTTAGTGGCTGAAGTAGCTAGAAAAATTGTAGAGTCCGACAGTTTGTGCATATTGCCAAGTATAATTATGAGAACATCAGTATCAGAAGCTTTAATTAAGATTCTGGAGCCGGGTGTTACTTTATGAGCATGAAAAATAATCCTCGTATCCGCCTCTTCATGATAGCACGTATAATCAACTTCTTCAGATTTTCTAACACAATTATCCAGAGCTTGATACGAGTAACACAGATGTTCAACAGTTAAAAAAACTTTTTTATTTCCGATTATTGGCAGCACATTTTTGTTTTCCCAATAATCAGCCAAAAATTGTACTAAAGCATCCTTGAATCGGTAATTCTTAAGGCTTTGCACAAAATCTTTGGGTCTGATTTGTTGAGGTCCTGTAATTTTATATGGTACATCAAACTCTTTTCGACTTTGGCGTTCAGAATCCTTGGTGGAGGGTGTCAAATATCGGTCGAATATTAAATGGATTTCTGTAGCTTGTGATGTACAAATTTTCATTAGTATTGACTCTGCAACTTTCTCAAATGTCTGTGGCATGGAATTTCCAATTAAGTACAAAAAGTAAAACATCAGTACAAAAAGTAAAACATTATTTCAACATCAATATTGGTGGGCTCAACCATTTCAATTTGAGATTTTAAACTGTTTGCAAATGTTGATTTGGGTGTTTTTAACATTTCACCAGTAAGTGAAAAAAGTGCAGGCGGCATTGGTGTCAGTGGAAAGGTCAAACAATGTTCCAGATTAATTTTCTTCTTTACGCTAATAGCCAGGAGTCTTCCAAAAATGTCTCGTTCCATTTTTAGTAAAACTTTTTTATTTTTGTCTTTAGTCATGAGAACTTTAGTCGAGCATTGGGAAGCAAAATTTATGATTTTGGTACGTTTAATCGGTTTTTCAAATCTATCGGGATTCGAAGAACAGTCGGAAATAAAATCGAGCTTTTGTTGATTGCCGGCTGTTTTCACATTCAGGAGAAAATCAGTAACTTCCGGCAATGTTGCTTTACCAGTCGAAATGTTAAACAACAACTTTTTATCAGTGGCATCATCGAATGGGTCCATTGCTTCTTTGATTGCCTTAATTATACTATCGAGGCTTTCTTTGTCTTTTTTAATTTTGCTTCTCTGCAAGGAGTGAGAAGTATCATCTTTTTTTGTGAGTTTAATATCTTCTTTTATTGTTGACAGTATTTTGGTTCTCATACTGTGGCTGAGCGCCCATCGTTGACGTGCAGATATTGAGTCGATGGCTAGGTTATCAGTTAATTGATTGCTAGCATCAGCATTGATGGTCTGTTGAAGTGTCAAGTCGACCGGCGATCGAGAAAATTTAGCGGAGGTTCTCTTGATTCCAAATGCGCCTCGACGAAATTCTTGTACCAAAGATGAGTTTTTATTATACAAGTCGATCAAATTACTCAAATACAAAAGCGCCCATCGGGCATAATTGGGCTGGTTAAGCGAAAAAAATAAATCAGTCATGTTATAGATGGAGTCCATATATAATTCCAAATTACTGCTGCGGATACTTCTTGAAAATCGAAAGAATAAGTTAATTAGCTCACAATACTGATAGTAGAATTGAGCAGTTTTGCCTTTTTTCACCCATCAAAGTCTGGCGGCAGAACTCTTTGTACCCATTAAAAATACGACTTAATAAATCGGGTAATTCGATAACCTCGTTGATGTCGCGAGAATTTTGATTCGTTGTATTCTGCATTTGCGTTTCTAATAAATCAGTCAACATTTCTGAAGTCATATTTGTTGTGCTTAAATATTTTTCAAAGTGCAAAACTTGTAATGCAGCAGCAAGTAGCGGATGCAGACGTTTACAACGATTGAAGTGCTTGCTGTCTAAAAAGCTGTTCATAGAGCCGTTGGCTAAAACTTCTGCTTGAACCAGTATTTCTACCAATCCACTGCCATCTACATATTTTCCGATTGCTTTAAAAAATGCCATCTCCATGTGAAATGCTCCTAAATTTACAAAAACTTTATCAAATTTAGGCTTTTCTTTTTCTTGGATTTTCATAGCCATTTTAGCTATCGTTAAATCATACGTGACAATTATTTGCTCCTGTTGGCATTTTTCAGCGATTTCATTGGCCATGATAAGTGTTTCATTTACTATCGCATAAGATGTCGGAGAGGAATTAATTGGAGGTAAATACTCGATCTTCTGCTATTCACTGGGATCGGTTGATATCAAACAATTATAACCCAACCACATAGGAACAGAATCCAATTTTGATAATGACACTATCCATAACAAATCTTTATCTGTTGCTATTTCTGTAGCACCTTGACAAGCATCAATTACGGTAGTAAACGAATCTACAGGAAGCAGCTGTAAATTTATTTTTGGTTTTGAATAGTATGGTCTGATCTCACGCGATATCTCATTAAAACGTCGTCTTTTACGTAACGGACCTTCTTCGTTGACTTCGGGTTCTGATGAAGTTGTAGTATCAAGATTATCAAAATTGTCAGCACTAGTAAATTGGTATATAATACCAACAGCGTCGTGCATGGCATCTTTCCCGGAAGTGGTGTCGACGAAGCGGTCAAAGTTATCGAAAGCAACATGAGTACTGAGTGTATTTGTTTCTATGATGCCTGCTGGTATTACAGCATTATTTTGGATAGACGTGTAAGTCATTTCGGTTTCAAGTTCTTCGGCTAAATTGTAACCAATTGAATGGCCATATCTATTTAGCATTGTAATTACTTGCCGAGAGTTAGTTAAAGACTTCATTGCCAGTCCAAGAGTTAAGTTTTTCGCCGGCTTACATCTTCCCTTGGTAACAGCGTATATTATGTCACTACATATTGATGTTATTTTTGTTGTAGTTGAGTCAGCATTTTCCTCACAAAAGTTTGGCCCATAAACGAGATTTCGTATAAAATTAAATAGCTCCTCAGGAATTTCGCATTCTCCTCGTATGATATCATCAGCAGTTAAACGTCTAGGAAGAGGATGAGAATCAATGATCTTAATACAACTTCTCAAATCGTATGCAACATCTTCAAATTTGTGATTATATATATATATATATATATATATATATATATATATATATATATATATATATATATATATATATACAGGGTGTAAAGTAAATAACTCTCTTCCTTTTAACAGATGGTTTATCTCGGTGTATAATTGCCGAAGACATAAATTTTTTTTCGGAATTCGCTATCTGAAAAAATCGCATCCCAGCCAGCTCGTCGTTTAATATAAATTTCCCTGAATACGCCTCTGACCAAACTAAAATTATTCGCACCCTGTATAATAAAAATTTTTTTAAAAATAAAAAAAATTTTTTTTTTTTAATTTTACCATAATATAATCGCGCGTTGCAAAAAATGTTCTTTCGGTAGACCTAGCGTAAAATTTTTGGGTCACATGTTAACCGAAAACGGTGCCGAACTGGATAGGAAAAAGATATGCGCTATTACAGACATGAAACCGCCAGTTAACGTGAGTTGTGTGCATCGATTCGTTCAGACATGAGGATACTGCGAAGCCACTGACGAACCTATTGAAAAAACGTGTAACGTTTAATTTCGGTGACGAGAAAATCCGCGCTTTCGAACTTTTAAAGACGAATCTCACTACAGCTCCGGTGGTACGACAGGCAGATTCCCAGTTACCTTTCGTACTGATTTGCCGACGGAAATGGGGAATAAATGGATATTTATTGTGGAAGATACCGCTAGTAAATGGGTTGAATTGTTCCTTTTAGTAAAAGCTACGTCGGAAAATCGTGCAAAAATTTTGGTTGAAGAAATATTCTTGCGTTACGGATGTGCCAAAAAGATTCTGAGCGAGAATGGTGTACAGTTCATAAGTGCTGTTATGCAAAAGATATGCTACTGTTTTGGAATCAAGATACCTTTTATTCCTCTCATGCTGAGAGTAACCGGCTAGAAAGAAAAAATAGGGATTTTAAGATGCAACTCAGCATCGCCAGCGGAGACAGCCACGAAACATGGGCACCTTTCAGGTATACGGTTTGCAATGAACTCGACCGTTACGCGGGTAACAGGGTACACATTGGCATTTCTTACCTTCGGTAAAGATATTAAATCGCCATTTGATGTACAACACGATTTTAGGGAAATTGTTGATAAGGAGAATTTTGTTCCCCAAATCACATCCTATTTGAGTGAATTTGCAAGTGTTGAGCAATACAAAGGAAGTTATGATAGCTCAGCAGGACAATCATAAGGAATACGGGGATAGGAAGCGAGAGGTAGCTCTATCCTATAAGGTTGGAGATCGCGTTCTATTGAAAACTCATGTGTTGTGTTCGACTAGTAAAGGGCTTACGTTCAAGTTTGTTCCGAGACGTGATGGACCTTATGTCGTCTCGAAGATTTTTACTCTCACAACCTACGATTTAACGACGACGCAGGGAGAAAGGATTGGAAGATATGCCGCGGATATGCGGATTTAACGACTGAAAGATGGAAATGGCCAGAGCCGGCCAATAGTTGAGAAATGAAAGAGGGGACGTCCACGAGGAGCAGTTAGCCGTCGTGCGGGAACCCCCACGACGTCTAAAGGGGGAGTGTGTAAGGGACCTATTAAATGCGATCAAAAATCAACCGTTACGTTGGTATATATCGGTGTGTGTTACTCACAGTCCGTTAGTTAGTCACTTCGTGTGCACGCGGACATATTGCCTGATACCGCCTAATTGTGATTGCTTTGTTAATGTCTATTTGTCTAATTTGTTTCTCTTCATTTTTGTTAAAAATTTATTTATTTTTGTTAGATACCATCACAGTGTGACCGGCCGAAAAATAGTCAATTTACACAATTTTCTTCAGATGGATAAGATGGGGGAATGGGGATAAATTTTTTTTACGATTAATACCACTATTTAACAATACAAAAATTTTTTTTATTCATTTTTATTTATTCATTTTTATTTTTTATTATTATAATTTTTTTTTTCAAAAGTGTCTTTAAAAAAGGGCGGCTATTGGTGCCCACCCTATTAAATAAAAAAAAATGGCGGCGGTTTGAATAAAAAGTACAAAACTTAGGCCTTTTTTCAGCAGCTTTTCGTGTGAAAAAAAAGGAAGATTAAAAAAAAAAAGCTTCCGTAGGAACATGGAGAATGGAACAAAGAATTTTCTGTCAAAATTTCAAACTTATAGCTTAGGAACATTCCCTTTGAGAGTGGGTACCGTTTTTAAAAAGGGCATTTCGAGACAAATGCGTTTAAAGTTTGTCCCGAAATTGTTTCAAATCATTCTTTCAACAAAAATGTGACATTGTGGTGACAACGATTGATCTTGTACGTTCACTGGTTGTGGAAAGACTGAATGTAAAGTGATATAACATTCCGCCAAAAAACGCCTATCGATCCACAATTTTTTTTTAGACCGAATCCATTAATCCGTGGGGCATAGCGACAATAATAATTCGAATTTTAATTTGAAATTTTGAGAGAAAAAAAAAATTGATTCTACACTGTGATGGTTTCTTAATTATTTATTATATCACTTGTAATCGGTAATTTCTACAATAAAGAGATATAATACCAATAAATATTTTTTTATATATTCGTTTATTTTAAGTAATTATGGCATTCATTATTTCCGCTCTTGGGACTATTATTGGCCGAGGGATATTTTTGTTTGGGGCGTTATTGACTGGAGATTTTTTTTATCGAGGATTTCTTTTTTGGGGATGATATTGCGGAAATTTTACTGTTGGTATGTAACTGACGGGATAAGTAACTTCGGTCACCGCAATAAAACTTATATCCTTTTCTTTGAAACTTTCTTTTCCTTTTAATTTTAACTCTGTATCTAACAATCGAACTTTAATGAAATCAACTGTAATATTTTCTCCTACAGTTTCTAATGAAGTTATTACTGTGTCGCATTCATCTGGAAGGGTAAGTGACATGTACGTCACTTTATCTTGTTCACCTAACGTACAACCAACTGCCTCCAACTCTGTCAGTATGTTATTAAATTTCAGGAAATGATTTTGTAAATTATCTGGCATTTTCAAAGTTAATAACGGTTTTCGCAAATAAAGTTTGTAGATTTATTTGACACTTTTCTCTCGAAAATTCCTTCTAACTGGTGTAGCGAAAAACAAATTAAAAAATTATATATTATATAGATGGGTTGAGCGGTGTTAAGTGATGGGTGATGTTACGGAAATGAGGGTGTGATGTGGGTAGTGTTCGCAGAGCTTGCTCGAGATGTTACCAAGCCTAATGAGTGGCAGTGGAAGGCGTTTAGGTCTGCGAATCTTCCCCTTTAACCAAATTTCACCTTTGGTCGTTACTTAAAGCCTTTATTTATGCTTCAGCTGGGTTATTACATACAGTATACACAAAAAAAAATAAAAATAAACATACTACAACAACAAAAAAAAGAAAAAATAATAATACCAATAATACTAAACAAATAAATAAATAGGTACTTATTTAATAGAAAAAAAAAGAAAAATTAATAATCATTCTGCTTAATGCTGAAGCTGTACCCACTGCTGGGTATAGGCCTCTCCAAGGTATTTCCAATTCAGTCTGTCATAACAGATTCTTGTCCATAGTGGACCAGCAATTTTTTTGATATCGTCCTGCCATCGTCTAAATTGTCTACCTCTATTTCTTTTATGGTCTAACGGTATCCACTGGGTGATTAATTTGTTCCATCTTTGATCTTGTGTTCTGAATAGATGACCTGCCCATTTCCATTTCAATGTAAATGCCTCTTGAATGATATCCTTAAGATTAGTTTTTGCACGTATGGTTTTATTACTCGAACGGTTCTCCTAGATACATTGGGCATACTTCTTTCCATAGCGCGCTGTGCAATTTGTATTTGTTATCTGTGTTTTGTTTAAAGCCCATGTTTGACATCCATAGATTAAGGACGGTGTAACACAGGTGTCAAATACTTTTTTTTTTTTAACAAAAGGGTATTTCATTGCTATTCAAAATAAATTTTAACGACCAATACTTTTTCCAGCCCATTGAAATTCTTCTATTGATTTCTTTTTGTTGCCTTTTCTGGAAAGATATTAGCTGTCCTAGGTACACGTAGTCTTTCACCCAACCCATTTCACAATTATTAATACAAATAGGCACCTCTTTTTTATTAGTCATTAATTTAGATTTTTGAAAGTTCAATTTCAGCCCAGCGATCGCAGCTTCAACGGTAAATTCTTTTATCATCGATTTTAGTTCGTCTACTGAAGATGCTATTATTACTACGTCGTCTGCAAAACGTAAATTATTTAAATATTTACCGTTTATTTTGATACCTTTGTTAGGCCGGTTTATATTTCTGAAAATTGACTCTAATGCGGCATTAAATATAATCGGGGACAGCGGATCACCCTGCTTTACACCTCTCTTCATTGGAAAATATGGACCATGCGATTCTAAGGTTATTCTCGCTTCGCTGTTATATACATTTTTTAATATTTTTACATAGCCTTCATCAATACCCTGCTCTAATAGTGCTTTAAATAAGTATGAATGGATTACTGAATCGAAAGCTTTTGAAATATCGATAAATGCCAAATATACGTCAATATTGTATTCTGTGCTTTTTTCAACAAACTGGTTTAGTGTGTGTAAATGATCTATAGTACTATATCCTTTTCTAAAACCAGCTTGTTCTACCGGTTGATTTTCGTTTAAGGTAGATGTCATTCTGTTACATAGGAGCTTCATAAAAACTTTATAGATATTTGATGATAGACAGAGAGGTCTGTAGTTATTAATATCATTTAATTTTCCTTTTTTATGTAACAGAACTATATCAGAACGTAACCATTGCTGAGGTATTTTTCCGGTTTGAAAAACAGGATTGTGAAGTTTCAGCAACGGTATCAACAATATACATATCACTTGCATATTTTAAGCATTCATTAGTGATACCATCAGAACCCGGAGTTTTATTATTTCGTAAGTTTTCCAGTACTACTCTTATTTCTGATGGTATAAAATTGAGCATATTCATATTTTTAAAATTAGTAATGCACATTCCCAAATTATCTATTGGTGTTTCATATATATTTTTGTAAAATAACGTAGCCGTCATTACAATTTCAGCTCTACTGTGCGTTCTTTTATTATCAGTCGTTAATTCTGTAATCCACTTTTTTCCTGTAGTTAATGATTTTCTAATTTGTTTAATAGATCCTGAATCATTTAATATGTTTTCAGCTATATTAGTATTAAAATTTCTAATGTCTTTTTTAATATCCTTATTCACTAATTTTTTAGTTTCTACATATTCTATCTTTTCTTCTGGCGTTTTGTTTTTAATAATCTTAAGTTTTTCACGTTTTTCTATCAAACTTTTAGTAAAGTTACTAATTTTTTGTTTGGTGTTTGTGCAATAATTTACATTCAGGTTAAGTTTGCTATATGCTTTATTAATACTATTTTCTATCATTGTATGTATTTTTTCACTATCACTATTATTCCACTCCATTATTGACTCTAATTCCTGTGATAGTGTGCTACGATATTCGTTAATTAAATTTTGTTCTCTGAATATAAGTGATTTACTTTTAGTGCTATTTATAAAGGAGCGTTTTTTTATACTACAATTTAGTTTTATTTTAGCTAACAGTAGTCTATGATCGCTGTTAAATTTGAATGAACTACTTACGTTATAATCAATAAACATATTTCTATTCTTAGCGATAATATAATTGATTTCATTTTTAGTTATTCCATCTGGACTAATCCATGTCCACTTTTTACCAGATCTTTTTTTAAAGAAAGAATTTATTATTTTGAGTTCATTAGCTTGACAAAATCGTAACAATTTTTGACCCCTACTGTTTCTATTACCATAACAATATGGTCCTATTGTCAAGTTTTCGTCTATAGTACGTTTTCCTATCTGGCTATTTAGATCACCTATAATTATCAGTTCACCTTTTATGTACTGATTACTGGCTAATATATTGGTAAGAGTTTCATAAAAATCATCAATTTCGACTTCTTCAGAAGTGAAAGTTGGTGCATAGACTTGAATAATTGTAAAGTTACTTTTTTTTACTAATGGATAAATGCATGATAACAATTCTTTCTGATATACCTATAAACGAAATTATCCTACTTTTAAGAGAATCCTTAACCAAAAATCCAACGCCTTTCTGTCCTTTAGTAGAGCCAAAATTATAATAGATATAGCCACTTTGTCGTTCAATTAATTGTTCCCATCCCCTTTTAGTTTCAGAAATCCCTAGGATATCTAAGTTTATATCCTTTAAAGCATTTTCGAGTTCAATAATCCTAGATTCATTTTTCAAAGTGCTAACATTCAATGTACCAATATTAAATAAATTATTATGTTTATTCAAGTATTGTTTTGGAAATACCTGGAGATTTTGGTTAATATTACCCTTGATGACCGGCCGTTCTGGGTAATTTAAAATTTGTTTTGTATCGCTTAAATTCCTTAAATTCCCTATTAGTTGCCGGGTGGTTGCATTTTTGGGTACAGCTTCATATTTACATCATTCATGTCTATGTTCAGATACTGATAATTCTGAGTCACTTAAGTTAGATCCTGATGTGGTACCTGCAAAATAATTATCAATTTTACTATTTTTAAACAAAGAATTATTACTATTTATTGTTTTATGTCTCTTCATTCGTGACGTTGATTTAGTCTCGGAAGTATTTGGTCTAGAAATGGGCGTCTGTGTCGATAATACCATTTTTGGTGATGCCGATGGTTGACGCTTCAGTTCATTTGTTTTTTCAACTCTGGATTCGTTGTTATTTTTTTTAATTATAGGTTTGTCATATCTAAGTGTTGCATAATTGCCTCACTTTTGCTCTTCAATTTGCTGAATACGCAGTTCTTTACGAATTTGTAACACTTTTATTGGAAAGTCTTCAGTTATATATATATATATATATATATATATATATATATATATATATATATATATATATATATATATATATATATATATACACCGTTCTCTTAAAATAAGCAAATCTAAAATAAGGAAATATTGTAAACAAACACACACACATTCAAGCATGTTTATATTAAAAAGTAATAAAAATATTGTCAAAAAAATAAAAAATAATACTATAAATGGTGTGACAAATAATAAAGTGTTCATGAACTTTTTAATCATTTATTCAGAAAAATTAAAAATTTTGCAATTTGTACATTTACTTATGAGTTTGAAATGAAATGTTTAAAACGTCCAAAACCCTACAATTGTCTATAATTCTATATAATTATGCATATATAAACATATCCATGATTTGATTATTTAATAGTATCAGGTAGTAGGCATACATGCATATAATGCTTGTGAATGTGTTGTTGAGACCGTTGGGACATTATGAAGTGGTGATAAATTAAAATTTAATAGCTTACTTGACATTCACTCCACAATATGTATCTGTACGTATTTACTTTTTGTTCTGTACTTAAACATTAGCAAAGAATATTCTTAAAACGGTCTCATTCGGAACATACAAACGTATTTTCTTATTAATAATAATAATAATTGTTATCAATTTATTATATGTATTTATTGTGTACAGTTGTTATTTTAAATAGAAAAAGTTAATTACTTAATGTATGTAGTTAAGTTATGTACTTATTTTATATAACTAAATAAACTGTATTTTTAATATGACAGGGGTTATTAAGAAAAGAAAACATTTAACGTGAGAAAATAAACTAGAAATATTTGGAGAACTGCGCATCGCAGCATGTCTTAAGCGGCCCCTACACGCTCAATAATATTGTGCAATCAACTTGTGCAATTTATTGAACGCTTCTCAGGACAGTTCAATAATTTTGTTAAAGAAATTTGTGTAATAAACTGAATGCAGGAATTGTACTTAATTAAACTGTTGTTTAATTTTAAATATTAAGTGATAAAGATGTTGCAAAGCAATAAATAATTATTCTTGCAAATTAATAATTCATACTGGTTCAAATAATAGTCATCAAATATGACTACAGAATAACAAACAAATAAAGTAGTATTGCGCAATAATATCTACACAGCCTACAGACGTTACAATATTCATTCATTGCACAATATATTTCAAACTATTTTTGATCAACACAATATATTGTACAACCCTTCAATATAACTTACAGACGATCCATAATATTGTACAACCTCGGATTTTGTGCAATATTATTGAGCGTGTAGGGGCCGCTTTAGCTTTTGGTTACGGTATATCAGTGACCTAGTAAATATATGTACCTATATGCATATACATAGATATTTAGTTCATCCTGTATGTTACGCTTAAAATAGGGAAAGTGACTTGTTTACTATTCCCTATTTTGAGCGGAATCTGTATATATATATATATATATATATATATATATATATATATATATATATATATATATATATATATATATATATATGTATATATATATATATATATATATATATATATATATATATATATATATATGTATATATATATATATATATATATATATATATATATATATATATATATATATATATATATACAGATTCCGCTATCATATATATATATATGATAGCAATTGTATTATTTTGGGCGACGTACATACTGTACATGCGACATATTACACGGACATACACACTCGTACATATACAGTGGTAAGCTCTCACCCCAGTGACAGTCGAGGGAGACATCAATACACAACATCACAAGTAGTATCAATATAGCCATTGCACGGGTCGGTGTGCTTTGCCGCTGAATTTGTTTCAGATTACAATTACAATGCAATTGTGTGTACAAGCGTCATAAATAAGTTATTAAAATTAATATTTTGTGTTTTATTTGTTAGTAATCACAAATTGGCTTATTAAACGTTCCTTAAATATATTTTCGAGCTAACAATTCAGGTGTGGGGTTGGACATAACCAATTTTGTGGTAAATACGTTGGACATAACCAATTTTGTGATAAATACGTTGGACATAACAACTTTGTGATTCGGCGAATGCAAACAATACGGTTGTGTGCATACGATATTAAACGTTATAAAACAGTGAGGTGCTGTGTTTTAAGTGACGGTTGGACTGATCTCGCTGGTAGCGTTGTGTTGGCCATCGTGTGTTTCGCGCCAGTAGTTCGATTTGAATACGTACGCGTACCTGATACACACAACATACACTCGCTATTGTGTGCACTGTACACTCAATTCAAACGGTTGAATCTGTTTAAATTAATGTTTTTGTAACGTATTTTCATCGCGCGTGTACATTCATTTGTAACTGGACAGGATCATCTGAAACAAAAAAAAAAAAAAAAAAAGAGAGAAACAAAGCAACAAAAGTTATATCTCGTGTGATACTTACCGATATCGTACGCCGTTATTCGTGCGAAAATTTTTCGTTTCCGTATACTTCGATTGTACGCCGTATTCGTACACCGTAATTATACGCCGTTCCGTATTTGTACGCCGTTATTCGTGCAAATAAAAGTAAAAGTCCTGAAACGGGATATGCAACGCCGGAACAGAAACATAATTTCGTTGTATTGGAACCGCATCAACTTCCAATGTCGTCAACTACTTAACGCGCAAATAACTATCAAGAAAATGATTATTTGAGTTGGGAAAGAGTATTACTCCGTCGAGAACGCGAACTTCTACAGCGTGAAAGACAGTTGTTACAGGATATCAGTAATAATACTCAAGCCATTTCAATGCAATCTTCATATGTTATCGGATTGAACAATCCAACTGAACAATCCTTACCCGAATTTAATCCTGACAAACAAACAGGATTAAACGCATCTCAGTGGATACGAAAACTAGAAAGTTTACAAGCTATTTACCGATGGGACAATCAAACATTATTGTACCATGCGCTGGCAAAATTAGTTGGACCAGCCAAATTTTGGTTTGAAGGAGCTCAAGACCACATTCAGTCTTGGTTCGATTTTAAGGAAAAACTTACCGCTAGTTTTCCAAATACGGTCGATGATTTAGATATTCATTATCAACTATCAGCAAAGAAAAAGAAAAATAACGAGTTATGAAATGTACATTTACGAAATGAAGGCTATTGCGCGATCAGTAATTAAATATATTATAAATGGAATTCAAAATAGAGAATTGTCAAAACTGCTAGCTATAAACAATTTTTCGTCAATTCAAGATCTGTTAATGCGAATCAAAAACTACGAAAGTTGTTTTAAGGAAACCGTATCATCACAACGACACGAAGATCCGAAATTTTATTCTCCGAAAACAACAAAATCTCACAAAGAAGGCAACGACAGTATCAGTAAAACCATCCGTTGCTACAACTGTAATGAAATGGGGCACAAGTCAATACAGTGCACCAAACCAGCTCGGAAAAGTCGATGCACCGCCTGCAACAAAGTCGGGCATGACGTCACAAATTGTCACTCGAAAACAAATACATCAGCAGACACAAAACGGATTGCCGAAATATGCCATCAGAAAAATTATGAAGATGACGAGTATCATACAATGGTAAATATCGATTAAGAAAACGTCATAGCATTTATCGATTTAGGCAGCGATGTCGTAACTATGAGGAAGAGCGTAGCAGATAAACTGAAAATAACCTACCAAACTTATCAAATAACCTTAACTGGATTTGGAAATGGTAGCTGTTCCACTATCGGACGTCGTACGTTACTGCTAATTATAGATGGAATTAAAATTGAAGCCGAAGTACTAATTGTACCGGATGCTGCGCAACATGAACCACTAATTGTAGAAAAATCGGCACTAGACAAACCAAGCATTCGGATTATTAAAGAAAATAAGAAACTTATAATTCAAGAAATTCAAACACATCTTGAACAAGATCAGATAGAAGAAACAGTGGCACCGAGAATTTATAAAATAAAAACAGAAGACGCAGATATCGACGCGAATTTGTCTCCTGAAGATAAAGAAAATACAATTACGCTATTGAATGAATTTAAAACGTGTTTTGCTACCAATAATAAGGAAATCGGAAAAACAGATTTGGTCAAAATGCAAATTCAATTAACAAGTGATACACCAGTCAAATACCGAGAATACCGACTACCGTACGCGAAACGACATAAAGTCCAGGAAATAATAAACGAGTTATTGGATGCGAAAATCATTAGTGATTCGACATCAGAATACTCACCATCGGCGATACTAGTCAAAAAGAAAAATTGTGACGACCGCTTATGCATTGACTTCAGAAAATTAAACAAAGTTACGAAAAAGGAAGTAGTGACCATGCCGATTTTATTTGCCGACCATTAGCGATTATTGATGAGGTCGTTGATAAGTTATCAGGTCATAAATTTTTTACTGCGTTAGATATGTCAATGGGATATCACCAACTCGAAATCGACGAAGCTGATAGACACAAGACCGCCTTCGTAGTTAATGGCAAAAGCTATCAGTTAATCGAATGGCTTTTGGTCTCGTCAATGGACCGAGTAATTTCAACCGCTTAATGCAAAAATTGCCTGATCAAGTCGAAGACGACACTTTCGTTTACTATATGGATGACATACTAATTCCAAGCCCTACAGTCAAAGATGGATTATGCAAACTCCGAAAAACATTACAATTGATGAAAAATAACGGTCTAACGTTTAACCTAAGAAAATGTTCATTTTTACAAGAAAATATTGAATTTTTGGGTTTCGAAATAAGCATTGATGGTATACAGCCTGGAAAAATAAAAACAAACGCGATAGATAATTTTAAAAAACCGACGAACGTCCATGAAGTTAGACAATTCCTCGGATTAAGTGGATTTTTCAGAAAATTCATCGAAGGGTATTCCATTATAGCTCGACCGTTGACAAATCTAACACGAAAAGACCAAAATTTTCAATGGACGGAAAATGAGGAGCGATCATTCAACGAACTCAAAAGTAAACTTGCGTTACGACCTGTTCTGAGTTTCTATGATCAAACAAAACTAGTTGAAGTCCATACGGACGCTAGCAAATTAGGAATAGCGGGCATATTACTTCAAGAAAACGAAAAGAAAAATTTAAAACCTATTTGCTACTACAGTCGAAAAACAACGGACCAAGAATCAAATTACCACAGTTTTGAATTGGAATGTTTAGCAGTTGTGGAATCAATTGAAAGATTTCGAATTTATCTACTAGGACGACATTTTAAAATCGTTACTGATTGCAACTCCGTAAAAAGTGCAATAAATAAGAAAGACATCAATCCCCGAATTGCCCGTTGGATTTTAAAACTGCAGGAATTTCAATTTGATTTGGTACATCATGCCGGGAAAAACATGAATCATGTCGACGCGTTAAGTCGAAATCCGTCGGAAGAAGCACATGAAATTGATGTAGCGAACATAAACATTTTATCCATTCATATCGATGATTCTGATTGGTTACTAACCATGCAGCTACAGGATGCCGAACTTAGAAAAATTAACGACATTTTGAAACATAAACCGGATTCGATTGAAGAAAAGCATATTCACGAAAGCTTTGAAATAGTGAACAGTCGTCTATGTCGAAAAATTGGCAACAAACGACCATGGGTGGTACCAAAAGGTGTTATTTGGCGAGTGATACGTAGTTGTTACGACGAAATGGGTCATTTCGGTTTAGAAAAAACGTTAGAATTAATCCAAAAACATTTCTGGTTTAAGAAGATGCGAAAAATTACCCAAAATTATCTCAATGCGTGCGTCGAATGTGCGCACCAGAAGATCGCCGCTGGAAAGAAGGAGGGGGAAATGCACAATATTCCAAGAACACCCACCCCTTTCCATACAGTACATGTGGACCACGTTGGGCCGTATCCAAAAAGTGTCAAGGGGAATACACATGTTCTCGCGTATATCGATAATTTTACGAAATACATTATACTTCGCGCAACAAAAAACACAACGACGAGATGCACCGTAGAGACACTGCAGCAAATAATTAACATTTTTGGGGCGCCAAACCGAATTATTTCCGACCGAGGAACTGCATTTACGGCAGAAGAAATGGGGAAGTTCTGCATGGAAAACGACATACAACATATTAAAAACGCGACCGCAACACCTAGGGCAAACGGTCAAGTCGAACGCTATAATCGAACCGTCAATGCCGCCATCGCAGTAATGTGCCAGAGGGATGATAGTCGAGACTGGGACACACACATCAGCACAATACAATTTACATTAAATGCAACACGAAATAAAACTACGGGGAAGAGTCCGCACGAACTCTTATTTTGTTACGAACCGCGTAATATTTCCAAAAACAAACTTATACTGGCCTTGGACGACGGGAAATTAAATGACGATACTATACAAAATCGTGAAGAGGCTCTCCAAAATATTGTACGATCGCAAGAACTCCAAAAGGCAAGATTCGACGAAAAACGTAAGACGACACGAAAATACTGTGTTGGTGATTTCGTTGTAATTCAACGTGAAGCTATGGTAACGGGTCAGCCGAAGAAGTTAACTCCAAAGTTCAAAGGACAATATATGGTAAAAGAAATACTATCCAATGATCGATATCGTCTCTGCGATGTTCCCGGAGCCGAACGAACATAACGAAGTTTCGACTCCATATTTTCAAGTGATCGAATGAAGCCGTGGGTATCTCTCGACGAAATACTCCAAAACTCAGACGACAGTGCCGACGAGGAAACACCGCCACCAGATCGAGTCGGGACCGACTCGAAGGTCAGATTAGCCGAATGATAGCAATTGTATTATTTTGGGCGACGTACATACTGTACATGCGACATATTACACGGACATACACACTCGTACATATACAGTGGTAAGCTCTCACCCCAGCGACAGTCGAGGGAGACATCAATACACAACATCACAAGTAGTATCAATATAGCCATTGCACGGGTCGGTGTGCTTTGCCGCTGAATTTGTTTCAGATTACAATTACAATGCAATTGTGTGTACAAGCGTCATAAATAAATTATTAAAATTAATATTTTGTGTTTTATTTGTTAGTTATCACAAATTGGCTTATTTAACGTTCCTTAAATATATTTTCGAGCTAACATATATATATATATATATATATATATATATATATATATATATATATATATATATATATATATATATATATATATATATATATATATACATATATTCTCCGGAATTTTGTTTTTGTTTTTCAGAATTTCCAGTTTCTTACGCCACGAAATTAAACCAACAACGACTGGTCTGACTTTTGTGTCTGACGGGCTACCAATTCTTCGTACAAAATCCAAATGATCTTCATTTATTTCAGTTGTATTTCGCAGTATGGTTAATATTAATTGTTCTAATTCACCCATATTCTTATCAACTTCACTCACTCCATGTATAATAATGTTTTTACGGCGGATGTCTCTTTCTATATTTTCTATTTCTATATTGTCCAGTCGTTTCTCATGTTCATTTTGAATTTGTTCAATAGTATTTTGTTTAATCTGAATAAGTTCAAATTTTTTATTCAAACTATTTATAATCGTTTCTCTGATAGTTTTTGTTTGTTCAATCGCGTTATTTTTTAGATCTTTTATTTCACACTTTAGATCTTTAATTATATTTAGAAATTCTTCTGAATTCATTTTAAATGCTTGTACTAAAAGTACTAAAGACAAATTTGAATTTGATAAACTGACAGTTTAAAGATTTAAAAAAAAAATTTATATAAATTAGTAATAGTTAGTTACCGTCTCTTAAATTAGACATGCACATTAATTTACACTGATTTTACAAATGTAGTTAGTTGACATGTCCATACACTTATACTGTAAGTTAAATATTGTTTACCTTATTTTATTTAATTTGTACACAATATGGCTAATCAGGGCCCGCTCTAGCGTTTACGCCGCCCCGGGCAAAAGGGAATAATCCCGCCCCAGTGAAAAAAAGGCGTTGTTGCCTTCTTTTATACTGACGACCTTCTTTTTTTTTTTTTTTTTGCTCGCCAGGTAAAAAATGCCGCCCCTTCCTTTTTTACTGCTTCCCTTTTTTTACACTGACGACCTTTTTTTTTTTTTTTTTGCTCGCCGGGTATAAATTGCCGCCCCTTTTTTATAAAATTCCCGCCCTGAGAATTTCCCACCCCGGGCAAATCTGTTCGTCACTCACAAGAAGCCACCGTCTTTTTACCAAAATTTACAAAAATCCCGCCCCTAAATTTTGCCGCCCCGGCCAAATGCCCGGGTTGTCCGCCCCTAGAGCGGGCCCTGGGCTAATTAATAATACCTGTTTATCAATCTCACTTCTTAGATCGGTATATTACAGTTAAAATAAGTTATTCCGATTGATAAAACGCACTTCAGTTTATACAAAATGTTATTTCTGTTATTAATCGAATGTTTAGCGTATTTTTATTGGTATATTTTCCACAAATTAATCGAATTAATAATAAAAAGCTGCAGAGCCAAACAAAACACGTCTTAACAGTATCACTCCTCATGGTCGTTACTTAAGCAAGATTTAATAAAAGATGATTTCCGAACCACAATTAACACACAAATAACAAATTTGTGTGGGTTCACCACGACTTTTACAACATTGAATTTACAAGTGTTATAAAATTGCTAAAATGGTTGAGTTCATAAATAATGTTTTACAAATGTATCGGGAACAGCCCGGTCGCAAAACTTATGCTCAGGTAACCAAAGTGAGTAACCGAAAGTGTGCAACCGTTCGGTCCCTTCTGGGTAGACCAAGTATATAATGACAATAAATACTTATAAACTAATAACTTACTGTAAAAATACTATTGAACTAGAACTATGTGTACTTTGAACGAAAATAAACTGTATAAATTATAATTATTTTTTTGATGCACATATTCCTACGTTAATAAATAGCATATCGCTACTTCTCTCTGTGAACTTCGTATCTGAAAACTCCCAATTTTTGCATACACAAAAAAACCTTTAAATCTGTGTTTTCATCACTATGAACTTAAGATTTATGCTAATTACACCCTCTATATATAAATATAAATAGTATATATTATAAATACACTATTTAATCTTTTTTTATGTGTCCTAAAACATGTATTTTTTGATATACGAGATTCACAGAGAGGAGTAGCAATATGCACCTTTATCACATATTTAACAATTTTTGTTAAAAATATATATCTACATATACTTTATACTATTTATTTTCCCTTTATTGTATTTTTATTTATTTATTTATTTATTTATTTATTTTTAAACGAATGCTGTAATAAATCTAAACTACGGATGTCAATAATATTCACGGGTGTGTAACACGTGGAAAAATTTTTACTATTTCATACCCTAGCGGAAATGAATGAATAAATTTCGTAATACTTAAACTACGACCTTATCTACTAAATAACCTAATTACCTCTTTGGAAATTTATCCAATAAAAAAAATATTTTAATCTAAGAAAGTATAATTACATACATTAATACTAATTAATTTTTTAGCCGCTGACGATTTTCCCCAAAACAGGTAAAGCTGAATCCGAATCAAAAATTATACGCCCAAACGACGCGAAAGTCAAAATACTAGAACCTACATCTAAATTTTTATTTTTTCATTGTTTATTTGTTAACTAAATTATTCGTTAAATGCACTGAATAAATTTCCGTTAGTACTACATAATTAATTTGTAAAAAAAATATACTTAACATTGCGTAGGTTGGATAAGAATCACAGTGAACAATTTTATTGAAATTTTTTTTTAACATTATATTTTTGACCCGTCGTTTTTGCCATTCAGCATGCAAGAGAGAGTGTCCTATGCCTTAATTTTTAGCCAAGCTACTTGTTTTGTAAAATTTGTTTATTCTATTTTTGTTGTTAAATAACGCAAATATTATTTTTTGAATTTAGTGACATTTTTAAAATTAATTAGCAAGGAGACAAATCATATTTAACTTAGATGTACTTTTGTTAGATGCCGCTAGCGTGCTCCTTTTGTTAGAGGTGACTTAATTTTAAACGTCAAATATTGAATGATTTTGAATTTATTGGCTTGTTAATAGAGGAAATATTTGAGATATTACCTCGCTTTGCGTATCGCCGTTCAAAAGGATATGTAACTGTCGCAGCACTGGTTTATCATTTCTTTTGCTGTTTTACTTTTTTTCACATATTCGAGATATTTATCTGACAAATATTGTATGATTATTGACTTTAATTTTGCATCTTCTTCGGGTTTAATTTCACTAAAATCATTTTTTATACCCCTTTCTTCAAATATTATTTTTAATCGAAACTTCTAATTTGAAAAATTTGTATGTTCGTCAAACCTTGGAACATTTTGTATATATCCACCATCTGAAGCCATTTTTATTTATTTATTTATTTTTTTATATATATTTTTATTTATTTACCGTATTTATTTATTCATTTTTATTTTCCACTAGTAGATCTTCTAGCCACGCTCTGCTGTTGATTATATAATAATACAAATCGTTTAATTTATTTTTAAATATTTTATTCTTTATTTTACATGTTCTTACAAAATTATTTTGTTTAAAAATTTCAGTGATACCCTCGTGTTTTTCATTTTTATTATATGCTGCTGTCTTGATGCTTAACAAAAAATGCACCCCAACATAAAAGTTATAATAATTAGTATTTCACCTTAAAAATTGAGTATCAACAAGAAAGACATGAACCCGACTAGAGAATCGAGATAATAAAATTTCTGGTTAACAAAATTAAAAAAAAGTACTAGCGGCAGAACAATAATTCCATTTAAACAAATTACAAAAATGTAACCCCTCCCAGATTTCTATAAAAAATCCTAACGACACATTGACGCAGAAACAGTGACGTTAAAATATTTTGAATCTGACTGATTGCTGGCACTGGTATAATTAATATTTTCAATTAATGTTTAAAGGTCGCAAAATTAACACTATGAGGCCCGAGCACTTTCACAGTAAACTTCCCCGGAAGCCGACAATATTTTTAAACAAATTTTATGTAAACAAGTACATAAAATGATTCCACAGATGTATGTGTTATGCAAGTCAACAGATGAGTACATAGTTATTATTATTTTGATAAAATACACATATACATACAAGCATACAATACACACATACATATGTGGATAAAAATATTACTGTAAATAAAAAATGAGCCTAGATGTTTTGATGATGAAACATATTATGTAATTATATGTATACAAAAAATGAAAAGTGTCCGGTACGTAGTAATAAATTATTTTTATTAGATTAATATAAAATCTTTTTATAAATATTTTTAAGTGTTTTGTTTATTAATCTAAATATTGATCGCGGCCGGCCTCTGTGGATGTTTTATTTGGTTTCGGATGCTGAAGCCAGGGGACTGAAAGTGTTAAGAAGAAATAATATTGGCGAATAGAAGTATAACTATACCTTTTATTGAATTATCCCTTTTTATTTATGCAAATTACAAAAATTGCTCCCCTCGTAGATTTTTGTAAAAAATTCCCGAAGTTAACTTATTTTATTTTGATTCGATGATATCTTGAAGAATAAACCTTGTTCCCATTCAACTTTCGACTGGGACCTTTGAACTTTGGATATATAATGTCACGTTACCGACCGAAAATGATAGGTGGAACACAGTGGAAACTTTAATTTGGATCGAATGATTATTTTGTTCGGTCCTTGCCTAATTAATGAGTGCGTTTGGCAGAAAATAGAACTTACAAACTTTTATAAGTAAAATGGCGGTCGTGCTGTGTATGCTACTTTCCGCTAGGACACAAAAATAGTTTTCACTTAGAAACATAACCTCAATTTAGTTCATGTTTACAAATATTCATGAAAGTGATTTATGTATTAAGGAATTTATAGTGAAAAATATATAATTATGAATAACATATTAGATGATGCAAATGAAATTGACGATCATAATATTAATGTTGTTGCTGCTGTTATTAATGCACCAGTTGATGCAGGTATTTATTATTATACTAGCCGTATACCCGATGGGCTTTTCCATCGGCATCATCTTCGTGCTCACTTTCAGTGTTTTCAAAAGCCTAAATACCAACTTCCACGATTTATTAAATTTTGTTTATTTTAATAGCCATAGTAACATATTTTTATATATCTCAAATTTTAAAAATGACGTATTTCAATACAAATTTTCATCCCCTATTAAACCCACTTAGGGGACGAATTTTCAAAAATCCTTTCTTAGTGCTCACCTACGTTACATAGGGAACTCCTATGCAAAATTTCATTCTTCTAAACCCAACAGTTTAGGCTGTGCGTTGTCTGTCAGTCAGTCAGTGTTAGAAATTTATTAAGTAGATTTATTAGATTACATGTAGTTTTATAAGTTCTAAAACATTTTGCAACAGTTTATCACATAATTTTTTTCTTTAAGGTATTAATATTTTTAATGACATACATAATGCTATTATCATGGAAGAAGATCGAAACAACGATCTTATTATTCAACCAAGAGGTGAACCGTACGCTTCCATTGCAAACTTTTATGAAGAAGTAATTCCATCATATACTGATCGACAATTCTATGAGCATTTTCGAATGCATCGTGATGTATTTGAAGTAATACATTTATTGAACACATCACTTTGTGTTACAAGTCAACATAGTTTATACAAGACTAAGTAAATTAAAATTTTTCTATCAACAGGAGTTAGTACTAGTGATGCGACTCGAGTGATGTTTACTCGAGTGACTCGAGTGAATTTGTCAAACTCGTATTCGAGTGAAAAAAAAATTTTTACTCGAGTCCAATTGCACTCGAGTTTCCGAGTCAACTCGGCACACCGAGTAGACTCGGTTAGGGCCAGATGTTACTTCACTAGTTACAAAGAGACGGGTTGAAACTTGCACTTGATACGATAACAATAAATTAATAGGTATTAGGTTGATTTGATTGAACTATTGAATAATTATTTTATGAAAGTGGGACATACGTGTGATTTTGAATTTAGCTTTCGTTAATATTACTAGTAAAGACTAAAGTATAGGTGTATAATAATGATGTTCCGATTCGATTATTTTACCAATCGATTAATCGATTATATACTAATAATCGTAATCGATTTATAATCGGTATATTAATCGAGGTATAATCGATTATACCGATAATTGACTTAAATATAATAACCTGACTTTATCCACTTTTTAGTCAATAAAATTGAAAAAATATTTAAAATTTACATAAGTATCTGTTTTTTAAAAACTAATATTTTATGATTTTCTTCATTATAGTTTCTTTATTCATTATTATTAAATAACATTTAATTGTAAGGTGTAAACAAAAGTCTGATACAGTTTGATTTTATAATTATAATGATTAATAATTGAAACTAATTATAAAATAACTAAGTTTAATTTTTATTTGCAATCAAAATTGCATAAATGTTATTTATGGTCATTAATTGGTCATCTTTACATGGAAATTTTATTATTCTTAAGAAGTCATTTTACTTTTATTTGTTGATTACATAAGTAAATAATATGTACACTAATCATATGTATTTTATTTCATATTACCTCATATTACTAATTCAATAAAGGTATTTAAAAATGCTTAAAAAAATCTTACTCGAGTTGGAGGGAATGAAATAGTTAATTCGGTTGACTCGAGTGACTCGAAAACTCGAGTACAATTCGAGTGACGTAGCAAAATTACTCGAGTGACTCGAGTTACAAAATCCTACTCGAGTCGCATCACTAGTTAGTACATATAATTGAAACACGAATTGCTATCCAAAATGCCGACCTTGGCAACCTAGATAACCACCCAGAAAATAACCCATTAAACAATGCAGAGGATAATTTATCAGAGGACGACTCAGAGGATGATTCAGAAATTCCACTACGGAAGAAAATATATTTAACCATTTGGATTTTAGCAACACCAGACAGTTACAGGTCTGTTGCTGATAGATTTGGGATAGGGAAAAGCAAAGCTCACACTTGTTTTAAAGAGATTGCAACAATTTTGGCGAATTTGATATCAGAATTTGTGACGTGGCCAAATGAAGATGAATTACGGGAAATTGAACAAGTTAGTATTGTGCCTATATTCTTTTGATATGTTTATGATGAAAATTATATTTTTATGTTAATAATAAATAACACTAACGTTGTATTTATTAACATTTTTAGATATTTTTCGCACGTTCTCGAAATAGATTTCCAGGTATTGTCGGAGCAATAGATGGTTGTCATATCGAAATAAAGCAACCACCACATAATGCTCATGACTTTTTTAACAGAAAAGAAACACATTCAGTAATATTACAAGGTATGACAACAGATATGCTTTGTATTATTGCCCATAATTACTTTCAGAAATGAAATAACAAGAAAAAAAAATTATTATAGGAACGTGTGATCATACTGGCAAGTTCATTGATGTCTTAATAGGCAGGCCAGGCAGATGCCATGATGCATCTGTCTTACGTAGCAGTTCGTTGTACCGACGTTTGACGGATCCTATACACCCTCTATTGTCCAATCGTCGACATTTACTTGGAGATTCTGGTTATCCGTTATCTGTTCACGTACTTACACCGTTTAGAGATAATGGACATTTAAGTGAACAACAAATCCAGTATAACGTAGTGCATGCTTCTTGCAGAAGCATTGTAGAAAGAGCTTTTGGACTGTTAAAAGTAAAATTTCGTCGATTGTACTACTTGAATGTACAATCTGTCGCAATGGCAAATTTAATAATTGCTGCTGCATGCACTTTACACAATCTCATTTTAATGCGCCGTCAAGCGAACATTTGGAATAATGTTAATTTATTAAATAATGATGATAACGATGATAATAATGATGATAATAATGAAGATGACATTAATGGAGTTATCAAAAGAAATAGAATTATGGAGTCAATGTAATTAAAAAATATAATATAACATTTAAATAAAGATATTTTTTTATGAAGAATAAATGAATAATAATTTGTTAAAATTAATTCCATATTAATTTAAAAACAAAATATATTACAATTAATGAATTATTGATCAATAAACTTTATAATAGATTTATTTTTTTAATAATAATAGTTAAGAAAGCGTTACATAAAAACTATGATATTTTGAAGCCTTTCACAAGTCCAACACTTGAGTAATTAAGTTGTATACTTATATTTAATTATTTCAAATTAAGTTTTCTGTGGTGAAAAAAGTTACTAGAACTTTACAAGGTTGCTAAACTATCATAAAATAATCGACTCATTATTGCAAATTGAATAGCAAGTTTTATTTTGTAACATCAGTATTACTATTATATCCTCTGTAATTGATATTCAAATTTAACAATTAAACTTCAATTATATTGAACATACATTATAATTATTTTAACTTAAATATATGTGAATAATTAACAGATTACACGTAAATATAATGAAAAAAAAAAGAATTATATGCATTTTAAATATCACTTTTGATAAAATTACTCTTAATAAAATTATTGCAATTATTCCTAAAACTTTGAATAAATTTTTATCTTTTTTAGAAAAGTCTATATTTCAAGAAAATATAATATTTTAAGTGATAATAACCTTAATAATAATTAATTTATTCCTTTAAATATTAAATAGTAAATTTGGTTTTTAAATACTTATACGTTCTGAACTTATAACCATATCTTCACAACTTATTGAAAACTTTAAATAAACTCATACTCTAATTGTAATAATCAACTTTTTTAAAAATATATTATTTTCTTAGTGCTTTATAATAATATTTGGTAAGGTATTATTTGTAATACTTTCATTTTCTTCCTATCACATCAATATTTAGGTTCAATCTAATTTATTTGATATATGACTGAGTATTCTATTCCTTTCTTCCATTATTTTATTACCTTCATTCATTACATGGGTTAAAGAATCCATGGAATTTTTCCATATAATAATATTATTTTTTAAAATTTCATTATTTTCCTTTGAATTATTAGCCATTTGCTTAAAAATTTCTTTTTTTTCAGCGTCTAAGTGTAATTGTTTATTCCGTTGCCCATATAATTTTTTAGCATTGATATTTTTTTCATCATATTTTGTTTGTTTTCCATTATTATTTTTGTTTGCTGTAGGTTTAGTTGAAGAAGAACTACATGGCTTATCAATTGTATCTTTATTATTGCCGTTACTGTTATCTCTAAAAAATAATAACAATTCAATTAAAATAATTATTACTAAATTAATATATATAGAAGTATTCAGAAAAATACCTTATTTTATTAGACAAATCTAATGGCGAGAAATTCATTTCAGAATTTGGTATAGAACTTTCTATAATATTATTTGTAAGTGTAACTGACTCATCATTGAGAAAAATTTCATCCATAATTCGTAACCACGGCCATTCTCGTCTCTTACTTCCTGTTTGCTTTTTCTTTTTTTTTTGTGTTGCGTCTTCAAATTTCCCATTTTTTTTTCTATATCCTTAGAATCTAGATCATGTATACCATGTTTTTGAAAAACTGATGCTATTTGACGCCACAGTGAAGCATTTTCCTTTTTTGGATCGCGAAATTTATGGACTCTTTTTTTATACTCCTCTAAAAGTAATTTTGTTCTTTTAGGAGTCCAACGTTAAGCTGGAAAGTAATTATTTTTAACAGTTAGTTATTACATTATACTTTAATACCCAATTAATATTTATTCATCTAATTCATTGGTAAGTGTTTGTTTAGATTCCAAAATTATGAAATGATTTTAATTTACAAGTATAACTACTGCTACTTCACTACTAATCACTACAAGTATACTAATTGTAAGTATTCACTAGTTTATTTTCGTGCTACTCATACCGATAGACATAAAATGAAAGATCTAAAAAATTAATATTACAATCATACATACTCTTTTTGGGCTCATCTTCACTGTTATCAGAATCATTAGAGTCATTCTCCGAAAAAACATTGTCATTGTCAATCAAATCAACTGAAGCGCCAGAAATTGCCATATTATCGTCATCGTTAACGTTAATTAGATCTGGAACTTGTGCAATACTATCCTCTGATAAATCAGCTGGGGCACCAAAAATCTCCATGCCATCATCATTGTTATTAATAATGGAATTTTCAGGAACTTGAGCAACACTATCCTCTGATAGAACAGCTGGGGCACCAAAAATCTCTATGCCATCATCATTGTTATTAATATCTTCTGATAAATTAGCTGGGACACCAAAGATCTCCATATCATCATCATTGTTATTAATAATTGAATTAACTGAGCTTTGAGCAGTACTATCTTCTAATACATTTGCACTTTTATTTCCTTCTTGTAAAATTCTTTGAAAATATTGTAATGCCAATTTATCATCTGCAAATGTAAAAATTCCATTTCAATATTAAATAACCAATGACAAACCAATTTACATTTTATTTAAAACCCGTACATATAAAATAATTCTCAATCATCGAATAATAATAATAATAATTTGTCATGAATGAAGTAAATTTTTTAGTAACAATATTAATCTTACAATTAAAATGAAGGTTAAAAACTCAAAGAGTTACGTCTTCTATTTTCTTAATAAAATTGGATTATTAAAAAAAAACTATTATTCGATACATTATAATAATAATTTAAAATTTTTGAATATATTTATTAAATACAGAAATCAAAATAATAGTCTAAAAAAATATATAAACCACTAGGTACTTACCTCGTTGAAACCGATGATGTATAGATTTGGGTGCTAATATATTAAATCTACGATTTTTGTATACATAGGTCTTCATTATTTGTTGATTCATTGTTTGTAATTGTTAATAATATTAAATAAAAAAATTAAATTGCACAGAACAACTATTCACAGAATAACTTCTTTAAAAATAAATATAAACAAACATGGCGGAACAAATTAGCGCCTAATATAAGCGCGTTCTGGCTGAAAATGGTATAGTATAGTTTGTGCTTTAGTCCTAACAAGAACATTTTTCTGCCAAACGCACTCAATTATTCGAAACATTATAATTCGAAACATTATAATTCCAATTCATGTTATGCTGGAAATACTATATATGTCTGCACGGTGACGCTATTAGTAACCCATTAATGGTACTACTTAACAAACGCTGTATGTTTTGAAAGTTTGAAAAGATCTTATTCAGTGGCTCAAAATGGCGTGTGTCAAATGTTTAATATTAAAAGTGGTAATATTTTATATGAAAAATTATCTTGTTAAAAGATCGAAAGACCGTCGATTGTTAATATACCCTCGTGGTGACTTATTTGATCCAGGCGGGATTATCTATCTTTTTTTGCTGAAATAAATAATTATAGGGAGTCTATTATAAGCAATCATTGCGTACAGACGATTTAATTGTTGTTGCTAACTGAATTATTATAAATTAATTAGTGCAGTTATATAACAAAATCAAAAAGTGAACATTCAACTATCTATTGCAATAACAAGCTACTCACCTAAATAAATGAGTACACAACAGTTTTCTTCATTATAATGATTATAATAAAATTAAATTATCTGGATAAATTATCTGGAAAAAAATACATTTATATAACCTTTAATTGAATTATTCAAATATATCTGGCGACAATATCAAAATAACATATACAAAATGAATACATCTCAATCAAATGATACCACATCAAGTAATATAACATATTCAAATATATTAAAAAAAGAAATATATCCAAGTAAAGAACAAGCCATTGTTCTACAAAAATCAGATCAACTTGAACTAACTGATTATATATTAGCATTTGAAAATATTACAAATTTATCTAACATTATTGACGCATACCCAATGAGCCATGATCGAATCTGCATCTTTTTAAAAACAAAAGAATTAACAGATCAAATTGCAGAAAATTATAGCCATATAACTGTAAAAGGCAAACAAATATTATTAAGAAAATTAATTGATCATTAGCATACCTGCATATATAACAAATAACACTACTACAATACCTAAAGTTGCATAAAATACAAGTAATGTCACCAATTACACATATAAAAATATCAAGTAACCCAAAACTAACGCATATAAATAGTGGTCGAAGGCAAATATTCTATTTGCCAGACCCAGAAATCCCAATACCTGATAGCTTTCTCATAGAACATGAAGGTGAACAAGGTCGTATATTTTTAAGTACAGAAAAATGCGAAAACTGTTTTCGATATGGGCATACTAAAGAAAGATGCAAGAAAATTACAGAAACTGTGCAATCAATTGCCCAACAAATAACTACACTTACACAACAAACACCAACACTAACACAGCAAACACCCATATTAACACAGCAAACACACATATTAACACAACAATCATCCACATTGACACAACAGGCACCTACGTTAACACAGCAAACACGTACACATCCAAACACAACGCTAAAAATAAATGACATAATTACCATACCTAAAGCCCAACTAGCCTCTATTCCCCCGAATCCAGAAATTACCGCTGAGTGTCCGGATAATGACCAATTGTCAAACCTAGAAAAACAAAATGAAAAACTCCAGACACCTTCACAGAAAAGAACACACAGTGACTCAGACCCAGAACCTAAAAAAAATCCTAAACATCTGTATGAAACTAAAGAAAAAATATCTAACCGATCCGACAACACTCCCAGCAATTCAAACACAGATGATGAATTACAAAGCCAAACTATAAAAATTTTTAATACACAAAAAGTATCAAATATTCCCTCCCAATCCCAAGAAAACATTCAATCCAAACAGTCAAAGAACAACTTAATAGCAGCACTAGATGCACTAAGAGAACCTATAGAAAATAACCCCAATAAGTTTCCTATGTCATACACAGATTTTAAAAACATAATATTAGAACCACAGGGAAAGAAAAAAATACATAGCATTATCAAAAAGTATAATGTAGCGCCTGAATATCTATTGGAGATGCTAACTTGGATATATAATGCACCTGATATCAATAAATCAACCAAAATGTCTATAACCAAATTAAAAAATAAAATATCAAGTGTAACGGATTTACAGAGTAATATTAGCTCTAGTGAGGAAATAGAATAAATAAAACAAAAAACAAAAACACATTACACAGTTTATTATAGATACACAACTCGATAAATTTTTTTTTCTTTTTCTCGCTCTTTTTTTTTGCACTTTTATTCGACTTTTACCTTAACGGTACTTTATTGGTTAGGATGGAAAACACAATAATTCAATGGAATTCAAATGGTTTTTTAAACAAATTAACAGAAATAAAGCTACTACTAAGATTATATAACCCAAAAGTTCTCTGTCTCCAAGAAAGTCACCTAACACCACAAAAAACTATCTTCCTAAAAAATTATACCGTTTATCGCCATGATTGCCAAGAGGGGAGAAGGGCTCATGGAGGTGTGGTGACATTTATTCATAACCAAATACACTCAAAACAAATAAATATACAAACACAACTTCAAACAATAGTTACACAAATACACATAACAAAAAGTTATAGTATTACCATTTGTAATATATACATACCTTCAAACGAACCATTTACTGCAAACGATATAAACGCAATCACACAACAACTTCCAAAGCCCTTTCTCTTACTCGGCGACTTAAATACTCATTCGGCACTTTTGTGAAGTAGCCAAACAAACAATCGAGGCATCCAAATAGAAGATTTACTTTTAATAAACCCTGACCTAACAGTTCTAAACAATGGAAATCCTACACATTTTTCAACAGCCTCTGGAACCTCTCAGCTATTGACATTACAATAGCTACAAATACTCTTGCTACAAGACTACATTGGGACACACACAATGATCTGTGTTCAAGCGACCACTTTCCAATAATTGTAAAAATTCCCACTCTAGAACAAAATGTCACATTTTCAACTACTAAATATTTATATCAATCAGCTGACTGGGAAAAATATGAACAAGAAACAAAAATTTTAGCTCATGACTTAGCTGATACTGAGCAAAATATCAACCCAAAAAAACTACAATACACAGAAATAAACAAGTACCTTGGTGGACAGAGAACATCAAACACTTAATAAAAGAAAGGAAAAAAACCTTAAATAAATACCGTCGCACTAAATCCCAAGCGGACTTTCAGGCTTTTAAATTAGCTCCGGCAAAGGCTCGAAGAGAAATACTTACAGAAAAATGTAAGTCCTGGAACAATTTTATAGAATCTATAAATCCAGATGCATCCAACACTCACCTTTGCGCTAAAATAAGAAAACCAACATCCGGTACTTGTAACATTGAAATATGCAATGGTTTATTTACAAATAACGGCCTAATAACAGACCAAAACGATATAGCCGAGGAGTTTGCAAAACACTATTATACAACTTCCAGTGACAACCAATACACGAGAGATTTTTTAGTGTACAAAAATAATAAACAAAACATAAAAATAGATTTTGATACAAATGAAATATTAGAATACAATAAACCATTTGAATTTCATGAATTTTTAGATGCACTGAACAAAATCAAAAACAAAGCAACCGGTCCAGATGGTATATCAATTTTGTTAATTCAAAAAATGCATCAGACAGCTGTAATTCTTCTCTTCCATGTAATAAACGAAATTTGGTCGACAGGAAATATACCGGCATCGTGGAAAAATAGTACCATAATACCTATACTTAAACCAAATAAAACGAAACTTTAAACCTGTAACTATCGGCCAATATCACTCAATAACCACATGACCAAAATTATTGAAAGAATGGTCTATGAAAGGTTAACTTGGGTCGTAGAGAAGAATCTAAATCTAAACGATTACCAATATGGTTTTAGACAGTGCAAATCTATAACGGATTGTCATACTAGATACAGACATCAAAAATGCACTTACAATAAAAGAAAATGTAAATGCAATATTTTTTGATATTAACAAAGCATTTGACACCATCTGGAGACACAAAATAATAAAGCAATTAGATAAATGGAATCTTAAACGAAACTTACCAAAGTACTTACTTAACTTCCTAACAAATCGGACCTTTAGAGTTAAAATAAACAATACATACTCCAGCACCTATATACAACAAAACGGAATTCCCCAAGGATCAGTTCTGTCTACCATTTTATTCATAATAGCAATAAATGATATTTATAAATCTATACCTTACCCAATACAGAAAATCCTATATGCCGATGATTTAGTAATTTATGTAAATTCACATAATAAGCAATTCGCTCAAATAGAACTACAAAAGGCAATTAATAACTTACTTTAGTGGTCTAATAAAAACGGACTGACTTTTTCATATGCAAAAACAAAACATATATGTTTCCACAAAAATATAAAAGATAACCTTATACTAACTTTAAACAACTATACAATCACAACTGTAAATAATCATAGATTTCTAGGTTTAACATTCGGCGAAAAAATGACATGGAAAAATCACATACACAATCTTAAAATTGATTTATACAAAAAACTTAATATTTTAGAAATTATCTCCAATAGAAATGCAGGTGCAAATAGAAATGCTTTAACTAAAGTGTATAATGCAATGATAAAATCTAAGATAGATTTTGGATCCCTATTTTACAATTCAGCATCAATAACTACATTAAAACCTCTAAATATAATAAATAATGCAGCCCTGAGGATCATTACAGGCGCTTTCCGTACAACACCTATAGAAAGTTTATACTGTGAAACCAATTTACCTAAATTAGACGAATCCAGAATGTTACAAACAATTAAATATGGTATACGAACCCTAGAAAGACCGATACCTGCTATATGTAACATAATAACATCCAACTTATTTTCACATAAATACCAAAGAAAAAAATCCTTCCCCAAATCATTACCTATTATGCTAAAGCATACACTATACACCACCAATATTTCAATATCACACATCGTACAAACACAAATAATAAACATATTACCTCCATGGCAAAAGATATCGATTGCAGTTGACTATACAATGAGACAATCGACCAAGCAAACTACAAGTCCACAAGAATATCAGCAGAAATTTCTAGAATTAAAAAATAACTTGTATAAAGATCACATCCCCATCTACACTGGAGGCTCTAAATCAGATACATCTACAGCTTGCGCATTTACTGTCAACAATAACCATACATTTCAATATAAACTTAATACCTATACATCCATCTTTACTGCAGAAGCAATAGCTATAATTAAAGCAATAGAGTACATCAATACACAAGACATACAAAAATATATAATAATCACAGACTCTCTCAGCGTCTTGAAAGCTGTAGAAAATCCTAAAACAAAAACTGCAATAGTCAAACTGATACAGAAACTATACCACGAAGCAAGACACCTTAATTACGAAATAACATTTTCATGGGTTCCTGGACACACGAATATATCTGGCAATGAGACAGCAGATAAAGCTGCTAAAGAAGCCTTAACTCTAGGTCAGTACATCCCTATAACAACAAAAGAAGATTTGGTTCGTCATGTAAAAATACGGTTGGCCGATATACGAAATGAACATTGGCAGAACACCCCACGAAGTCACCTGAAAGATATAAAACCTATTTGCCGCACCTGGGATACATCATTCCAAACAAATAGGAACTTTGAAGTAGCGTTAGCCAGACTTCGATTGGGACATAGTAAGATAACACACTCGTACCTTATGACCAGAACGGCTCAACCAGAATGTTTAACATGCAACGTACCGATAACAATACCCCATTTATTACTTTCCTGTAAAAAGTTTCAACACATCAGAACACGATGCAATATTCCAAACAATCTTCCCGATCTACTTGGCGACAATAAAGACAATCTCAGCAATCTCAATACATTCCTAAAACTCACTGGGCTTCTAAAACAAATATAAATAAATAAATAACAAATGAATATATGAACTTAATAATATATTTTATGATACTCACATTCACATTATGTATATAAATTATTGTAAATTATTTTTTTTTTAGTTGCATAAATGACCACAGTTGTTAAAAATGCAGCTTAATAATAATAATAATAAAAAAAAATAAAATAAAATAATTATAACATACTAAACTCAGTAGTTTTTTCCCTAACACAAATTTTATTACAAAGACGCTTGTTACAATATATTTAACATAATTTACAAACAATGTGGGGTATTCATAAACGATTTAAGATAAATCTAAGATCAATCTTAGCTAAAATAAAACTTATTCATAGACGACTTTAGGTCGGTTTTAACGCTAAGTTCAATCTTATCTCTTACTTAAATTTAAAATAAGCAAATGGCAGACTTAAGTCCATCTTAAATATATTTTTACATGGAATTTTTTGACATTTGAACATTTTATCAAATTTGAAAGAACTTTTTCGAATAAAAATATAAAATATACGTAATTAAATATCTATATTAAGTATTGACGTAATAAATATTTTAAATGTAAGTAAATTAAAAGAAAAATTGAATCAAATTAACTTAGTTTTATAAGTAATTCAACCTCTAAATATTTTCAGTTGCAAAAAAGTTTTCATGTATGACGAAAATATCGATTTGCAGCATGTATTTGACGAAAAACTTACAATTTTATAGATAACTAATTAAAAGATATGTGCAAAAACAGAAAAACTAAGGAATTATTACGTACTTCTGTGTGCTTCTGTGATAGAATATTTTGACTTTCTACTTACATTTTTTGTGTAATAAGAGACGTATTTTTCTTAATGTAAATTATAAACAAAACGGTAGTTTAACATAATATTTTACCATACTTTAGTTAATCTTAATTTATTATTACATTTTTTTTAGTTGTTTTTCATACTGAAATGTTAAAAATTATCGGAAGCACACTGGAATTATTTAATGTTTTAAGTACCGCAGTTTATGTTTAAAATTATAAAAATCTAAATCATTGACAAAGTTTATATTTATTTTATACTTCTTTTGTAAAAATTTTTAATAAATCAACAAATATTTTAGTATATAATTTATATTTTATTGTAACTTTATAAGTCACTCAGATTACATACAACTGATGATATAAAAAACAGAACAATTATAATAAAATTATGTCTGTTTACACACATTACATGTTTTAAAGACAATTCACATTTTAAAAAAAATAATATTAAAATAATCACATGATACCACCTATTTTATGAAATTTTAAATTTTATTAGGGACACGTCTTTACGTTCTGCATTTTAAACAAACAAACTATAGTTAGGTACTATACTACGTACTGACATATTCTAAAACAGTTTAAAATAATATTTACAACAAAGAAATTTAAATTTCCAATAAACAAATTTTTCCGTTAATATTGTTATTTATTATAAATTAAATTAAAATACATAACTATGTATACTTTTGTATTATTTTATTAATTACGGCAAAAATAAAAAAAATTTAATTATTTACTGATAGAATTTTCATTAATTTAAATATTTCGCGCTACTACTATTCAAATATTTTTCGTTTCTCTGATTGCTTTCAATTGGTGAATTAATTGTAAAGCTTGTATACACCTCACAATGTATCATTATAACTAACTTCAAGCTTGTTTCTACTAGGACAATTTTAAAATCTGTCTATGAATTGTAATGTTAAGTTAAATCTTAGTGTTAACTTTGCTAAGTTCAATCTAAGAGTTATCTTAACTTCTCTTTATGAATAGCGCTAAATGAACTTAACTTCTAATCTCAGTTCTACCAAATATTTGAAATGTACAATTTGAATAACTCATATTATGGTTTTGACAACATTTAGATAGAGAAATTATTTTTGGAAAATGTTGATTTTTCCACCATTAAAATGGTACGTTACATTCGTATGCATCGAAATGCTTCGAAAGAACGAATGGAACGGCTATAATATAATATTTAAAAAATCAGATTGAGTAGATTAATTATGCAAAATGGAATTAGCCTTTTTTGAAAAGACAACTACGGACAAACTGAAAGTTTAAAGTGAATTCCAGATTAAATTTAATTTTAACTGATTTTTCAGACGCAGAGCCACAATTGTCGAATTCGGTCGCCACGTGATTGGAAAACTACGGTCGAGAAATGAAAATTGATGGAACTGAATTTAATAAGGTAAGTAAGTAACGTTGTAATTTATTATTTTTAATTAAATGTAAACTAATAGAATGAATCTGAGCTGACGAGAGAGTGTGGCTCTGATACGCTTATGTTTGGGCCACACGGCATTAACACATCGTCATCTTCTCGTCGGTGAAGATCAGTCAAGGTGCGCCGTTTGCGGGACGGCGCTAACCGTGAGGCATATAGTTGAGGAATGTGTAACCTTTGAGCCATTGCGCCAAAGGTTGCAGCTGTCAAATAGTGTTGCCGAAGCACTGAAAATGTATAATAATTGAAGGGCCTATTGTTAGATAGTGATAAACCACACTTTTAACAAAAATTAGTTTATTGGTTTTTCTAAACGGTTTATAGTATGACAAGCCACACTTAAAATATTTCTCCTTTATCTCAAAAGATGTCATTACAATAGTTAAAAACACATTGTTGAATTTCCGTTCTTTTAACGTATATTTATGTTAAAACGTGACAAGCCTCATTCAAAATGGCTACCGATCAAGTGACAACTGTTGAAGAGTCAAGTATTAGTGAAAATTATAGCGATATTACTGTTGAAAATTATTCACCATTTGATAATAGTGACGCAGACAAAAACTATGTACCCAGTGAAAACGAAAAATCATCAGAACTTCTGCAGGGATATATTTTTTTTTATATTTTTAAAGTTTAAATTTTAAAACTATAACACATCATTTCCTAATCAGTGGACACACGCGCGACAGAGATTTTGCTCTTATTGAAAAACGTCACAAAAGATACGTACCTGCAATTTTTTCACCTGATGGCTGGTATAAAATCATTCAAGTCGGTAATAAAAAAAACCCATTTGTCCTAACGATAATGAATCAAAACGATTTTTTGGATTTCAAACCAATTCTAAATAATATTTAAAAAAATTTACAGGATGAAGAGGGTCAACATGTTGAGTTTTCGAATGCCATTTCATTACAGTTTAAAGCTGACGATTGTCGTGCCGAGATGAAGTTGTCCAATTTGAGTTGATGGCAAAGTCGCGACAATCGAGGGCAGACGTGAAACTGATAACAACTAATTGATTTGCAGATAGCTGTCACCAGTCTATTACTTGCTTTATCGTCGCAATAGACAACCACGTACTCAAAGGTCCTCTTTTCGTGATGTGGAACTTCTTGTTGAATGATTTGACGTTGATGTTTTTACAGTCAAAGTGATATTAAAATATCGGTTTCTTATGATTTCACTTTTTTTCAGAAAAATACCAAACAATTACAATTTAAAGTACTTATATTAAAAATCGAAGTTATTTACAGCAGAGTAACAATCTGGTTAGAATATTAATAACGAATGACAATATGTGTTAAAATTTAATTGAATTTATATGATTTTAAGTCCCTTTGTTCTATATGGAAAAAATATTAATTAGGTGATTAGTATTTAGGTGAAAGTTCGCTGTGACGTATTTTTGGAAAGTTGTTGGAATGTTAATTAGGGGTGCATTCTTCTAAGCACATGATGCAAAAAATATATACATCAAACATATAGTTAATGGTGACTTCAAAAAAGTAAGCACTACAAAAAAGGGAAGGCCAACGGTTGTGTCTCTTGTGTCAAATTAAATCGTAAATAGAATGAGTCTTTAAAAATTTCGAAAAAAAAGATTGATAATGTAAAATTTTTACTAAAATATATACCTCCACTGTATCACTCTTTTTATAATTCCCTTACATCTGCAGGTGAATTATCAGAAGAAAATATAATATAACGAAATAAATATTTATTTTATTTTTTTTTCTTTGCTGTGAATCCATCTTACTTTTTTAAGAAATTAGCAAATAAAAGTTTCTGTTAATTTTTTGATGTAAAGAATATCTGTCACTTTGTTATTATACAAATACTAAAATTTTTGTAATTTTTAGAATGTTACAAGCCACAAATTGACAATAAATTTGACTATTTTGCTAATATTGTTTAAATTTTTCTACTATTTATTACCTTCCTGATTGCATTTGACATGATAGTACTACATACTAAAATTTGATTTGAAATTACTTAATCTAAGATTTTATAAATTTCTTAAAAATTTTGTAATCGATTTTCTCAAAACTTTCTTCCAGTGCCTTATCACTGTCTAAGAATAAGTCTGTGATATACAATGATGACATATAAATCTGTTCACTGTTATAATATCATGTATGCAGCTGACACTATGTCATCTAATGTTATGTTGTGATTCCTTGAGTGGAAGGAGAAGGTGCCTTCGCCGGTGTGGTCCGCTGCGGTTGCCGGGATCGACATCAGACACGGGTAGCTACTGTTAAAGTTCGGTGTTCTCATTCTTTTTGTATTTTTGTGATCTTTTACAATACATACTTTGTACAAAGATTTATAATTAATTTCTTTATTTATTTTTCTTATAATTTGTTGTACACAAATTTTTGTGCCAATAAATATTTTGGGGATTGTTGATTGGGAGAGTAAAATTTGTGTTTTATTGCTTTCACCACAATCTGCCCACAACAAATGGCGCCCAACGTAAAACCATGGTAAGTCGTTTATCACATTTTTGCATTCGACTACTTTATTTACACGAATAAGTCAGTACTGTTGATATAATTGTTAAAACAATAGTACATTGGCTACAAAATAAGATAAAATAAAGATAAAAATCTCCATTCAAATTTGATTTGGGTGAAATATTCAAACCTTTGTTAAAATTCTTTAATAAGTAACATTGCGTTGTGTATGTACGCATACATAATATAGAAAGTGGTGGCTGTGTGATTCTGATTAGACCGCCATCAACAACCGTTTCTATTTCAACTTGTACGTGGTGGACGTTGTACATAATATAACAAACGCGTACATCTGCTTCTGTGTGTGTTTGTGTGGATATTGATATATGCATGCATACACACGTACACTATATTTTAATAAACTTTTATGTTTACAATCTTTACAATAAATTTTTGTAACATTAAATTCGGTTATTGAGTTATTCTAATTAATTACATAACAATTTATAATAAAATTTATTTATATTAGTTTCAAAATAAAATACTTTTAACTACAGAATGGCTTCTAAAAGACATTCAGAATGTTCAGAAATTATTGATGGTTTGAGAAACCTTTTTGATATAAAATTTGAAACTTTACAACAATCAATGAATTCACATCTAGAGGCAATTAGGGCAGCTCAAAGTAGATTCGAGGATAGACTAAAAGTATGTGAAAATGCAATTGCTTATATACAGAGTGAACAAAAGCATCAGAATGTGAATTCATATAGTGAATCAAATATAAATTTGTCTGAAATTAAAATAAACCGTTTCACTGGTAGTTTCTTTATTGACAATAAAGGCTCCCATCCTAAACAATTTATTTTGGACTTAGAATCTGCATTTAAAATTTATCAGGTTCCTGAAAGGCAAAAACTGGAACTTGTTAAACGTAGTTTAGATAATATCGCTTTACAGTGGTACATCAGTCAGGCCGCTGATATAGCGTCATTTAACGAATTTAAAAGTATATTTCTCAGTAGTTACTGGAATTTAGAACATCAAATGGAATTTATTCATAATCTATACAATATTAAATACAGAAATAATATCCCATATGCTCAACATTTTATGAAATATGTATCATATGCTAAATTACTGGACACACATTTATATAATGAAGAAACAATAGTAAAGGCTATAATTACACATTTCCCAGATGATATTAGAACAAAATTAACATTTTCCGGTAAAAAGTCAGTCGATAATATTTTTAATATTCTTATGGAATACGATAAAATAGTTGCAAATAAAAATAAATTTCAGAATAACTCGCGAGTGGATTACAACCGTCAGGACCAACCAAATAATTCAAAAGCTTTAGCAAGTAACCAGAATCAAAATAGTAGGGATAATGAAGATATCCGTCAGATTTCTAAATTCCGCACCAAAGTTACTCCGAATATCCATGTTGAAATGTACAACAATTCGTATATTGCTATTGTTGATACAGGTAGCGATGTCACCTGTATGTCAAATGAATTTTATAATAGACTAGTGTCAAATAGCACTGTCAAAATTGAAATTTTGCCGGTCAGTAACATCGAACTAGGATGTGCTGGTGGCAAACTTATTTGTAAAAAACAGATATTTTTGGAGTTCAAAATTGCAAATCAGGATTTTGAGATGCCTTGTCTAATTATTCAAAATCTAACCTGTGATTTTATCATTGGTATGGACTTTTGTTTAAAATATAAATGCAATGTAAATTGTTGCAAACAATCTTTTGAATGTCCAGATAAAAATATTGACATGCGCTTTGTCTCAAGTAAGTTGGCAGATGATACAAGTATAAGTATAGTTAGTTCAAGTAATGACATAATCGATAGCGAAAGCGAATCAGAACTCGAAATAATAGATTGTAATGACGACATTCCTGACAATAATGATAAAATATTTAACGTAGAACTCACTGATAAAATCGTTTGTGACGGTGATTCTTCACCTGAACAAAAAGAAAAGTTGACAGAATTAATTTTCAAATACAGTAAAATATTTTCAAGTAATTTAGGAACTTTCCCAGGTTATTGTCATAAAATTGAATTAAATGATTATACACCTTTTAAGTGTAAATCATATCCTATACCGTATCATTTTAAGAAGCAGGCAGAGCAGCAAATCATCGATATGCTTCAGAAGGGCATTATTGAGCCTTCTAGGAGTGAATTTCTTAATCCGCTTGTCTGTATTCGAAAGAAAAATGGTTCACTTCGATTATGTATAGACGCGCGAAAATTAAATTCAAGAATGATCGGTTTCCAGGAATCGCCATCCAATCTTGAAAGTATGTTGCAGCGATTTGAGCAATGCAATTATATGTCAAGTATGGACTTTTATAGTGGTTTTCACCAAATATTACTGGATGAAAATTCGCGTCAGTATACCGCGTTTAGTTTTAATGGTCATTTATATCAGTACAGAAAAATTCCTTTCGGACTGAAAACAAGTATGGCCGGTTTCATCAAATGTGTTCGCCACATGTTAGCGGGCGAAACGGAAAGCTTTACAGAATGCTATGTGGATGATTTAATAGTCATTTCTACATCATTCGACCTGCACTTGGAACATTTGGAAAAAGTGTTTATTAAAATTTCTAAATGTAATATGACAATAAATATTGAAAAGTCGCGTTTTTTGTCAAAATCTATTGAATTCTTGGGACATATCATATCAACCAGTGGTATTGCACCAAATCCAGCGAAATTGAAGGCGATTCGGGATATCCCCACGCCGCAAAATGTTAAGCAGTTACGGAGATTCATCGGAATGTGTGAATTCTTCCGCAGATTCGTATATGAATTTTCAAAGTTAATAGCACCTCTACTGGTACTATTAAAGAAGAATCAAAAGTGGTTCTGGAATAAGGAACTGCAGCAAACCTTCGATGAAGTTAAAAATAAATTTGTGGAATCGCTATTTCTACATCATCCAAAACCAAATACTCCGTTTATCGTCCAAACGGATTGTAGTGGAATTGCTTTAGCGGGTATTCTTTATCAAGTTGTAGATGGAGAAGCCAAATTAATTTCTACTTACAGCAGAACGTTGAGTCCTTGTGAAAAACGTTACTGTACTACGGAGCAGGAACTGCTTGCAATTGTTAGTTCTGTCCAAAAATTTAAACATTTTATTTATGGCGTCAGATTCAAGATTCGGACGGATCATAAAGCGCTTACCTTTTTACAAAGCAGTAAGATTTTAAATAATCGCTTATATCGTTGGACACTCCTGTTGGGAGAGTATGATTATGTAATGGAACATGTGAAAGGAAGTGATAATATTGTTGCAGATTTGCTAAGCAGAAATATTGTTGATAAGAAGGGTCATATTGTACCTGAACAACAATATCTTAATAAGGCCAATGTCCTGCTTATCACTTGTCTCGATAAGTTGGATAGAAATCTGGAAAAAGAAATCAAGCGTATAGGTGTGCATCAAGCCAATGATCACAATCTATCTAAATTAATAAATCGAATTAAAGATGGTGGTGTGAATACATACATCATTCATCATAATATTATTTTCAAACGAACAGATGATAAAAATTACAAGATCGTTATACCGAAGAATCTCCAAACTCCAATTCTCCGATATTATCATCATGAGTTGGGTCATGAGTCATCAGGCAAGAAAACTAATTGTTGCGTGTGATAAATGTCAACGGATAAAATATCCAAATCGTCATTTTAAAGGAGAATATCATGCTGTTCTGCCGGGTTCTATAAATGATCTCGCGGTCGCAGATATTTATGGTCCATTACCCACTGGAAGGTATGGATACAAATACATTTTCGTTATAATGGACATGTTTAGTAAACATGTTCAGTTATATCCACTTCGCAATATCACAGCTAGGGCTAGTGTAAATAAATTTATTAAGCATTATTGCCAGGATGTCGGCAAACCTAGACGCATTTTAACGGATAATGCTACGATGTTCCATTCAAAAGTCTGGTTGGATACACTACAAGCCAACGATATCAGGCCAGTACATAGTTCTGTGCGCTATCCACAGGGAAACGCATCAGAATGTGTAATGAAAAGTTCAGGGCGATGTTTTAGATTGTTGCTAAATAATAAACATTCTTCTTGGGTCCAATATATATCTATAATAACCGAATGGATTAATAGTGTGGAGCACGAATCAACGGGCTTTACTCCTATAGAAGTACATTTTGGAAGGAGGCCCCAGCGGAAACTTGTTACAAATATAGAATTTCCAGAAATTCATAAAATTTTGAATCAGTAACAACTTTCTGAATGCGTTCAAAATAATTTATCAAATAAAGCAGAGGCTAGGAAACGTTTATGTGATTCCAATGCCTCATATAAATTTAAAATAGGTGACCTAGTGCTTATTCGTGCTGCTCACTTGTCTAGCGCCTTGAACAAAGAAATCCATAAATTCTTTGATATATTTGAAGGTCCTTACATAATTCATAAAAATGAAGGTCCAAATTGTTTTACCCTTGCTAATCCAAATGATAATAGTATCGTTGGTAAATACAATAATTTTCATTTGAAGCCTTATAAAGAGCCTCTTATTTAATACTTAAAAATTTCTCTTTGTTTTTCAATTTTTTTTTTGAAAAGAAAATTATTTTTTTTTATATATATATACAAATTTATTGTATCTCTTCAATTTAAGGTAATACTAACAAAATGGAATTCTTTATTTATAAGTTGAAAAAAAATTATACGTGTACGTAATAAGTTTTATTTTTGGGTGAAATTCAATAGAATATCTATTAATTTTAAACTCATCTATCTGATTGTAAAGTCGAATGCAATAATATGTTAGACGACTGATAATAATTTAATTTCATTACCCGTGGCTACACACGAAAAAAAAAATATATACATAAAATAATATATTTTTATTATAATTTGTATTTTATTGTATGAATCTTTTTTTTTATGTTAAAACAGATTTATATTACATCTTTTTTTTTTATGGGTCTGTGAAGTTCGGACTGTTGCTTTCATATTTTTACATAATTGTGTTCACAAATTATGTACATATTAGGGATTTTAATCACCCGTCCTCACTTCAGAGGGGGCTAATGTGATATACAATGATGACATATAAATCTGTTCACTGTTATAATATCATGTATGCAGTTGACACTATGTCATCTAATGTTATGTTGTGATTCCTTGAGTGGAGGGAGAAGGTGCCTTCGCCGGTGTGGTCCGCTGCGGTTGCCGGGATCGACATCAGACACGGGTAGCTACTGTTAAAGTTCGGTGTTCTCATTCTTTTTGTATTTTTGTGATCTTTTACAATACATACTTTGTACAAAGATTTATAATTAATTTCTTTATTTATTTTTCTTATAATTTGTTGTACACAAATTTTTGTGCCAATAAATATTTTGGGGATTGTTGATTGGGAGAGTAAAATTTGTGTTTTATTGCTTTCACCACAATCTGCCCACAACAAGTCCTTCAATTGTTGAAATTATTTGTGTATTTTTTTTAACATCAGATTAATGAGTGCCTATGATATTGAAAGACTTGTGAAATATAAAATGCTTTCTGTTTTACTTTCATTTTTACAAAGTAGATTTTTCAAATGTTACTTATTTGAAAATATTTCTGTTTATATCAATTAGCTTTCAGTTTATTAAAGCATCTTCAATCAAAAAAATCTAATATTTTCCTAGAATAATTAGTTTATCACTTTTAACTTTCTTTTTTAAGATGAAGGACCTTTGACTGCACTTCAAGCAACAAAAAAACAACTATCTTTGGAGGAAACCATCAAAAAAGGGAAACAATGGGACAAAGAAAATCCAAAATCGCAAACAATTGATTAATTAATTGGTGAAATCATAGCACTTCAAGATTTTGCCGTTCAACTTTGTGGAGAGTATCGGTTTTAGAAGATTTATGATAGATATGGCGCCTAAATACACTTTAAGAGGCCGTAATTTTTTACCGATTATGTTTGTGGAGATTTATATGATAAAGTAACTATAAAATCAAAGAGTTAATCAAAGAACTTGATTTTATGTCGTTTACAACTATATTTAGACGGATCCAAGTTCTAATGTTTCATTACATATATTGATAAGGATAAGGATAAGGATTCGGATTTTGTTTTTAAAAAGTTTGTTACCATCAATAAAAAAATTGACGCCGATTAAAAATTTAGAATTTAAACGTGAAGTAATTCAGTTATTGAAAAAAATATTTATATTTTTCCGCGCAAAATTTAATTTTATTTGAAAATGTACTATCTCCGAGTCGTTACTCCTCAGTTGGAGGGTCAACATCCTCTAGTCCCAGTCGTTCAACATGACAGTGAGTTTCCCTTTTCAGAAGTAAACTATACAATGTAAATATCACGACATATTTATACAGGTGTATCGTGTGCAAATGTAATAGGAATAAATAAATTAAAAAAAAATTATCATTTCTTACCTTAAGAAAATTGCTAACCGTTGTTCTGGAGAGATAGCTTTCCTGTAATTTGTATTTTGTTTTAAAATTTTTGAAATAATCATATCCCGTAACGTGAAAAACAAATAAGGACTCATTCTGAAGTAATTGTAAAATTTTTTTACTGTCCTTTAGTAAATCGGGAAATAAGTGGTTAAAAGACCCGAAAGTTTTAAATTTATAGGATGTATCCATCTTTTACATTGTTGCTTTCGTCGTCGTATTCTTAACCTCCGCATTATTATTGCACTTAACCCATTTGGACCCAAAAACAAACTAGTGTTGTAATTTGAAAAATATCTTTATGAATGTAATAATTAGGGGTTAGTAGGGCACTTTATTAAAAAAAAATTAAAACATTTTCTTAGATGCAGACAAAAGTCTGTCATACGTAGTAGTGTTTCACAAGCACTCGATAATATTTGAAATTGAAAAGTTGTAACTGCTTCTCGCATTATAGAGAGTACATACACATAGGTGATTGTATGTTGTCTGTATCGGGCGCCTGTCGAGCAAAGGATCGATGGTGTAATAAATAGCCCACCTGGCTAGTCACCAGGAGATCCTGGGTTCGATTCCCGGCCGATCCGGATAATTTTTTCAATCACTATAATTTTTAATTTACATTTTCTTTATATTAAAAAAAACACCGTCTTCAAACGGTGCCAAAGGGCTTAAGTGTGCAATTTTTAGACAATATAGAAAAATACAATATAGAAAAATATTGTATGTATCGGAGTTATTTACAAGATAAAAGTATAACCTACTATAATTAGCAAGAATGGACACTAAATACCAAAGGAAATATAAAAAAATCACCGCTTAATTTTTGTCGTATACTTATACACTCAATAACATAAACAAAATCACTTTTATTAACTTTATCAATAACTACAATAACAGTTTCGTCTAAACAAAAAGTTACACTCCTTAGTCTTACGAATTTAACAGCGAACTAACGATATGACAAAAAATTATAAAAAATGTGGGTACTTTAAGGAGTGGACCCAATTGGGGACAGCGTGCTCAAATGGGTTAATACAACATGCAGTTTCAAATATTAAGTAATAACTAATTTAAATTGACTGATTTGACTTGACTTAGTCTATCTGAAAGCACCTACAGTGCGTTCAAATTTAAGAGCGACCAACAAAAAACCATAAATCAAAATAAATTTGAAAAGTATTTTAGTTGGATAAAAAAAGAGATTATATTCTGTTAAAATGTAAAAATATACCTATATCCTGCATTATGAATTAAAAAATAACTTGTTCTGCTATATTTATTTCTAATAGCTACGTTCAATCGTTGACGATTCATATACTACATTATATAATTTTCTATATATACATTGAATATTATTAATATGAAAGACTTACCAACTGTATTTTCAGAAATAAGAAGTTATAATGCACTTTTTTATAAATATGTAAATATATAGTATCTGAAATTTTAACAAAATGTTACTTTTTTTTAATATTAAACATTTGTCTAAACAAAATTCGTCACGTAATTACTTTTGTTCACTCAAATTTTCCGATACGTCATAACACACACTTTTTAGTCTGATTCACTATTAAATGAAAATTCTGATGAATCGGAATCACTAGCATCGACATAATTGTGTCATCTAAGGCCCACATTTTTTTTTCTTCTTCGATAACATGATTTACAGCTTTTGTCCAATTTTCACCTTTCACTAATTTTATACCTTCCTCCATTAAGGTTTTTATTTCGTTTAATTTAAATGTTTTATTATTAGCCGCTACATGATTTTTAATTTGCCGCCATATCAATTCAATCGCGTTTAGTTCACAATGATGTGGCGGTAATCTTAATATAATTTTATTGTCCTTTTCTGCTATTTCGTCGATTGCGTATTTTAAGTAATTGTTTTTTAGTGGTCTTATTACGGCCAAAAGTTGAACTTTTGTCATATCCAATGTATAAGGTATTTTTTTCTTATCTGGCCATATCTTCAGCTCTTCTTTTTTCCAGTTTGAGATCGGTAACTTTTCCAAACGTCTTGAATGATAGGGGCATTATCTAATACGATGACGCATCTGGAATCTAGCCTTTTCAGTATTTCTTTGAACCAGGCTTCATACACATTGGCATCCATGTCTTGATGATAGTCTCCAGTTCTTTTTGATTAAAAAAATAGAAGTCCACCATCAACAAAACCATTACAATTACCAATATGTGTTAGGATGATTCTTCGACCTCTTCCTGACGGTGCTTTCAATCTTGTGCTTAAACTTTGAACACGAGCCTCAAGAGCAGACATTATCGACTGATCTGTCCAAACTTTCATTTTCGTGTGCCCTTCATTGATCCAGGTCTCATCTGTGTAGTATATAGTCCAACCTTGAGATCTATATTCTAATATTTTTTCTAAATCAGAACGACGCCAAATTACTATGTCATCTCGGTCCTTAAGCAGGCTATTATGTGTTCTTTTGCCAAACTTAAAGTTTAACTGTTTAATTAGAACCTTATAAAACGTTGATCTTTTGAAATTCGGGAAAAGCGGATCGTCATTTACTAAATTTAAAACTTTGTCAATAGTCGCGATTTCATTTTTAAAGAAGAACTCATGAACTTTCCGCCTTATTTGAAATTTTTCGTAATCATCTAGTGATGAAGCAATCGTTTTCTAATTTTTGGACCTTTTCTTAGCAGACGAAACAGAAGTTCCAGTTTCCTTTTGTTCTTTTATAATTTTAAAAACATTTGAGTGATGAATTCCCATAATTTTTGCCACATCTTATAAATCTAATAATACTTCAATAGTTCAATATACAGTTAATTCTGACTACACAAATGTAATTTTCATTCCTGAGCTTAAAACAAAATAAATACAATTTATTCACAGTAAGCTATTTTGATTCACACAAACGAAACAATCACAGTAGATAGAAAACTAACAATGAGAAAACAACAAAAATGTTTCTGTTTTATACAGTTTTATACTAGGCCAGACGACAGGTGGTTTCAGATAGAAAAAGGTCGGAATTTAATGAAACTTGGAGATGTTGTTCAGGGATAGTTAATTAACATTTTGTCAAGTTTTGGACCTCGAGGACCCTGTGCAAAAAGAGGAGGAGGGGGGGAGAACTGCAAAAATCTCGACCTTTCGTCAATTACCTTTTTTCCTTACATCCTACGACAAAAGCGTTCAGAAACATTTTGTAGTACGTGAAATTATCTACAATTTGAGTACTCACATATGTCTGTATGTCAATTCCTTACTGAGATATGGCGCTTCGCAGAAAATATTTTTACCGAAATTCAGTAAAAATACCTCAAAAAAGCAGAAACCAACCTTATTTCTTATTTTAATAATAATAATTGTTGTTATTATGGTCTCTTGTTAGAATAACTAATTTTGAACCCCCCCAATCACCCTCCCTTCCCCACCTAACCCCAATTCTCAAAATTTTCTTTTGTAATTTCATACCAACCATATATCATGTCGGTAATATTGGTATTGACATTAGTTACTTTTTAGACCGATATTCCCTCTCCCTCTCCTTCCCTCCACTACATAATTGTTCCAGGATAGATAAAAAAATACGTAGTCCTTTCGTAAACAAAATTATATATTAACAAAATTAAGGTTTTGACAAAGTATACACTAGAGGCAACAGAGATATTGTTGAAAGGTCTCTCATACATAGTAGGTACGCATTTGTACTCATTACAGTTCCTGTCGAGATTTTTTAGCCGTTGGTTCTGCTTCTAATTGCTCGTCGTCCTCCTGCACAATCAGGCTGTTAAGGACGTCCTCGCCGTCGTCGTATTCGTCGATTATGTCTGACGAGTCCTCCTCGTTCAAATCAGTTGCAGGGGCGTTTTCGCAGGAGTGGCCTGTGCAGTACTTGCACATAGCTGAGCATCTAAGACCTGCTTTATTGCAGCTGCAAGCTCCGGTGCTACAGCCTTTGCTGCACTTGCAGGAAACAATTTGGAGGATGTTATCTGGCCCGGCATTTTTCGTTGTGGGGATTGGTAGTAGCCCTCGCGTAGTTAGGCTCCAGCCCCAAACTGATGGGCGAAGTTCATTACCTAACCACGCTTGTACTTGCTGGTAAGTGCGGAGGGAGTGGTAATTGGCAGCGTCCCTTGTCGGTGGTAGGCGGGCTAGTTCCAATTTAGCCTTCGTCACTGATTGTGTAAATAATCGGTACCGCAAGTCGTCAAGGTTGTCATTGTCAATATTGCCTCCATAAACTACTACCAGGAACTTTTCTCCAGCGTCCTTGATTTGCTGAGGAGTAGCGTTTGATGTAAGAAACGGAGCCACTACTGCAGAGAGGGCGGTATTCTTCATATAGGTGCTGCAAATTTTTTTCTTCCCCAATCCATACGGTGCTGACGTGGTATCACACCCACTCACTGCGTGGAGGAAAAGTGTATCTTTGGGAGTAAAGGAACAGGAACTTGGTGAGTAGAGGACACTAGGACCACCACGTCTTCCACTTTTCTGAAGATAGATGTTCTTTATGGACATACCCAATGCCGTCAACAGAATAAGTATGTCCACATCTTCAGCAATAATAATGACGCTGTCGAATTCGCTAGCTTTGGATATGGCGGTGTTGACGATCAACACGTCGGCGTCTTCATGTGCTTGCTTCACTTCGATGCTAGCATTCGCCATTCGTGTCATCAACATCGAAATGAATGCGCTCTTATTGTGATCGTTTGCCAAAAACTTTTCTTGTGCTATAGTCACTTTGGTAGACGAGGAGAACACGATTTTGGTTGCTGTTTGTAATGCAGAACGGCGAGCTCGTTCTGCGGCTTTGGTGCTTTCATAGCCGGCATTAGTTGGGTATCCATCAAACACAACAATCACATTGCCACTGAAGTGTTTTTGCACGTAGTTGATGTATGTAGAGCATAGCATCTCGAATGTGGTTGTGGGAGTTTTGTTCCACACCACTTTATGTAACAAGTAACCTCCATCAATCACGTTACATTTCTTGTTGCCAAGGTTGACTTCCTCTATGGGAGTGAAGAGTGAGTACATTGCAGACTTCGTTCCCTTGCGCATTCCCTCCTCAGTGAAGAGTGCCATAGGAAAAGGTGCGAGTTCAAATTTCAAGAGTTCTTTCAGATCTTCTTCTGATTTTTTGGCAATGCAGACACGTTGGAAGAGAGTGAGAGGATTGACAGTGATTTTTTTACCAGCAATTTTCAACGAGCAGGAAACAGAAGCGAGAGTCACGACCTTATCCTTCCGTTTCAGTTTCAATTCTCCAAAATTTCCCCCCACGACTTTCTTCATGCTTGATATGCCTATCTCTCGTGCTAAGTGACAGTTCACTTCGTCATGACCAATAATTCCTGTACTCAGAGAAACTATTTCCTGGATGTGAAGGAATGGGGGGTGTTCAGTGAACCATGCGCGCAGTTTCCCAATGTCCATGTTGTCTCTCACTACTCGGGTTGGTCTCATGTCCACGTGCTGTTCAGATGTCTCTGAGCGAATATCAGCGAACAATTCTATTTGTTCACAAATGCTTTGAAGGCACAGCATGCCCAATGTCCATCTAGCAAGCACAGAATCGCTTACACCGCGTCCACGAGTAAGTCCACCATAGCTCTTCATAGTCCGCATGAGAACTTGCTCTATGGTCATGTCGGACCAGATGCCCGACCAAAATTTTTCTGATCTGCGAATAGTGAAGTAGCCATCTTTGGTGAACCTCATATATTCGTGAGGATCCATCCTGTCCTGTAGGGTAACCATATCTTGGTAATAGAGATGGGCACTTTTGGCATAATTCAGGTGCCCAGCAGCGTGAAAGTAGGGTATCATTTCCTTGACACAATCTAGATGGAGTTTCCAACTACCCATTCTTTCTGCTTTTATAAAGTTTTTCAGAAGTGTACACATTCTAAAATACTGGACCCATAGAGCAGCCGTTGGGCCTTTTCTTTCAATTGCGGTCAGCATCTCTGGAAATCGCTCAGTCAAAGCATGGAAATCGGGATTATCTGCTTCCCTGAAGATGTTGGATTTATCCGGTAAATTAAGCACTTGGTCTAGCGCTGCCAATTCTTGTTCAGTGAAGTCAACTTGTTCAAAAATTATACCTGCTAAAGCAGCATGTGTCAGGATATGAGCACGAACAGCCCTGGCATACGCATGCCCTGTTAGGATTTTGTCAACACTGTTAGTAGCGTAGATTGTGCTGAATAGCTCCTTCAACCCACTCCCATCCATGATTGTGCCCATCGCCCCCATGAATGACATTAACAGGTGAAATCCACCTAGCCTGACAACCACATTTTTTAGCTCTGGTAGAGTGTCGTTTGCCACTATATCACATGCTTTCCAGTACAATGGCTGGTCAAAAGTCACAATGCAAGTATTCTGTTTATTCAATGTACATTGTTTAAGAGCAGATACAATAGATGTATATACTGTATTATATTCACTAGGTGGAGCATTGATGAACGGGAGGCAAACTACTTTCGAGCATTCATACTTTTCACCACTGGTTCCAAGCTCCATAAAACCATTCCACCCAGGTACGGATGGTGAAGAAGCAGAGTTTTTTCCATATAGCCAAACAATGTCATCGGGCGAGGGTACAACACCTTGTGAATAGCTGATATCGATATCCGCTATTTTAATTGTTTTCAGACCTGCATTGGGTGGTCGGTGGTATGACATCAAATCTACTGTACCAGCGTCAGCAATGACTTTGGCTGCTGACGACACCTTCAATCGAGCTACTTCAGATTCAGTGGCTACAGCTTCCCGGGGAGTCACAGCCATGATGCCTCCCATAGCGTGGAATGTATGATGTCCATCCAAAGTATTAACGTTAAAGTCCGCATTGTCAAATATAAACTGACTGAATGGAACGGCAGACTCCACAATTTTGGCACCTTGCCTAGCTTGCAATACGTACGACCCTTCTAGCCTATTAGCTTCTTCGTAAGATGCTGAAAAGCCCATGGAAGATAGAAGATGCAGGAGATGTTTAGAGCCAAATTTCTTATAGATAAATACGGAAACAGCAGTCATGATGGAGGAAAGAAAAGATTTGGGTCGCACTGCTATCATGATTGCATGAGCCAGAGCGAGGCATTTCTTTTTCCAAGAGTCCAAGGATCCTCGTTTGTTTGTCAAAATCAAGACGTGGAGTAGAAGAAGCAGCGTCTCTGGAACCGCAGTACGTGCACTATCCAAGTAGTTGTCAATCGGAGGATACTCATCTGTGTTGAACACTTTGGCGCGGATGTCCTCAAAGATTATTTTTCCAGCTGCCTCCACAATCCGAAGTCTTTCTTCCTGTTCGTCTCCTTTCTTTTCGTTAGAGTACCAGTTATCATACAGAATTTTGTCACCAACCCTCTTGACACTGACGACAGGCCCTCTCCTTGATTCTGAAATGATGATTTGGTCTCCATATTTCTCCTGAAGACGACTTTTTACAGTTTTGCTGTGTGGTCGACTGTCTTCCTCAATCAGCTCCAACAGCTGCTGAATGGAAAATTGGCATTCATCACTGTTCTCGTCGATATATGAAAATATCACCTGCATGGCTTCGTCAACACTCGGCGATGGGCGGAATCCTCTTTTCTGCGCTGACTTAGGTGGATGGTAAAACCTCTTAAGACACTTTTGGTGATACTCAGCGTTGACAGCAACTAAATCAGTGTTCAAATTGAGTAACTGGCTAATGCGTTCTTCTATTTTCTTCCCCCACTCGTCTCCACGCATTCTCGCCTTTTCTATAATTTTATTAGCCATTTCAGGTATAGTCACTTTGACCGGAACATTGCGCCTTTCCAAAGGTAACTTTGCCTGCTTAGCTCTGTAATCATCAGATATAGCTTCCTCACAAAGAAAACACGCGTTGGTGAAGTCGAATTTTTGAACTTGTGACCGGGTAGGTACAAGAAAACGAGATTCGGATGTGTCATATCCTCGACGTGCAAAGGCAGCAATCAATTTCTCATTGTTGTACCTTGTTTGGCAAGCACTGTGCACTCTCACTTCACTCAACCCTCGTAGGAACTGTTCATCTGCCGAAAGTTTCCGTTTCACACTGGACTCCAACAGTCTGGCAACTCCTCTGGCTTTTACTACACTTAGTTCACCAGCTTCAACTCCTCCTTTACAAATAAAACATAAGTCTGATCCACTAGATGTTGACGCCATCTCCGAAAGGCACTCGAATTTGCACTAATACGGATTCACCAGGCTCTCTTGAAACGTGAACTCAACAAATACCTGCAACAAAAGGAAATGAATATTACTACTTTTTTCAATAATTATTTCATGGGGAAGGGGGAAGGGTGAAGGGAATATGAAGGGTGAAGGGATATGAAGGGTGAAGTAAGAAATAAGGTTGGTTTCTGCTTTTTTGAGGTATTTTTACTGAATTCCGGTAAAAATATTTTCTGCGAAGCGCCATATCTCAGTAAGGAATTGACATACAGACATATGTGAGTACTCAAATTGTAGATAATTTCACGTACTACAAAATGTTTCTGAACGCTTTTGTCGTAGGATGTAAGGAAAAAAGGTAATTGACGAAAGGTCGAGATTTTTGCAGTTCTCCCCCCCCCCTCCTCTTTTTGCACAGGGTCCTCGAGGTCCAAAACTTGACAAAATGTTAATTAACTATCCCTGAACAACATCTCCAAGTTTCATTAAATTCCGACCTTTTTCTACCCAACTCCACTTCTTGCGACTTGTCGACCGGACTATACAGGAACATTAATGATTGCATTTTTCATGTGTTCAACACTCTTTATCGAAAACCCACAATTTTACCTGATCAGCTAAAATGATTATAGGGAGTAATTAAAACCACTTGTAAATAAATATGCAAAAATTTTGGAAAAATTTTTTTTTGACAATAGTGACCACGATATCACTGATATTGGTCATACAATATAAAGCAGAAATAAAAAAAAAAATACCCTTAAACCCCAATAAAATTTATTTACTTAAAGGTTCTTTTTAAACTAATATAACAAAGGAAGTGATATCTTTTGAAGAATTATTTTTGAATACTTATTTAAGTAGTAATACTTTTGTACAGCATTTTCAAAAAACAGTAAATTGTTCGATATAGTAATGTTTTTAAAATCATATCCAAATATCTGTTTTTATTGTCAGAAAGCGAATTAATAAAATTTCATTTATAAGTTACAATTCGAATTTTCAGCATAAATTTTATACTAATTTTTTTAATTTTTTTTCTTATTAGTAAAAAGAACAAAATATATAATATGTCCTATTAGGTATTATAGGTATATCTTTATTTTCTTATATAATATGTTCTTATTTTCTTATATAATATAATAGGGACTAAAATGATATTTTTTTTAAATTACCTTTTTTCTCAGTAAATGTACATACAATATTTCTTATTGTATAGTTTTGGCAATAAGCTAAGCCATATTCAGTATAGTCGTATGTTTCTGTTAAGTGGGACACTGTTTGCCAGATGTTTTCCCACATGATGACGAATAAAATGAGTAGGTACATTTAGTCATATAGCCAGATACGACACATAGATATATATATATATATATATATATATATATATATATATATATATATATATATATATATATATATATATATATATATATGTATACGTACACCACAACGTACCCAAAGCTGTTCCATCCTTGTTTTCCAGTATTAGTCGTTGCGTAATCATACGCTTAGATTGATCACGTCGCACAAGTAGCGCAATTAGATCTAACTGCATTACTGTGAATAGATGACACTAGTATACACATGTATGCTAGTCCGATTTATCACAAAACCAACTGGAGAGCGATTCATAAAATGGTTTATTAATATTTCATTGTAATATTTCTTCGAATTGCTCTAGTTTTTGATGAGCATATCGTAGTTCATCGAGATTGAGATTGGAAATTTGTATAGCTTCCACTCCTGTTGGGTGAACTTTGAGATAATCAATTTTATGAGCGCAGCAATCGCCTTCCAAATAAATTCATAGAACATAATGCGTATAATTTGAAGTCATTGAATTAAAAGTACTTTTAATTTAATGTTTGAAGTATAGTTAGCTGATGCTATTAGCATTGTGGTGCTTGTGTATAACTTGCATTTGGGATTTAATTCAAGTAACCCACTCTCTCAAAGAATTAGATCGATAATTTTGGCATTGTTAGTGTCACAATTCAAAGTGTCGGTGATTGGCTGGGATAACGAAAACAAGTATTGGTTTCCTTTTAAATGATGTCATACTTCCATTTCTGCTTTAAAAACACGTGTAGGACAATCATAAGGAATATTGCTTATCGAATAAGTTTTAAATTGAGTTTCACATGTAGGCTTTTGGGATGGAGATGATACAATGACATCCTGGCAAATGTAATTTTTTTCGGTCAACAGTTTGCATGCGGACAAGTTCTTTAAGCAAGTATACTCTTGTTGAATTGAGTAGGTAAGGATATTCAGGATCAATGTAGATAAAAATATTACTGGTATTATATTATATAGGAAATGGTATTACATTGTACAAATTAAAAACTGATTAATGTATCAAACATATTTTTATAGAAAATATTAAAATTTCATGATTATAAATTACTGATAATTTACTAACAGAAAAATAAATGTGTATGTTATTAAAATCTTCACGTGAAACTGGAAATTGCAAATCCGACTTTAATTTTCTGAAGTTCCTCTCTTAAAGCTGTTGGAGTTATTACGTTAAGATGTAAAATATTTTGTTTAACAAACAATGGGAATGATAACGATATCAAATTGCTCGCTTGTTTCTAACAGTAATTGATTTAATAAGTTTAAGTCATCTGTCATTTGCGTTACCAAATAAATATTATTTAAAGTTGCTGCAGTAGATTTAGAAAAATTTATTAAATTTTTTAATATTTTTATTTAATCTTTCTTCGTTAATTTTCAAGGACTGGACGCGAGAGTTTTATTTTTTTATAGCATCCGAAATTGTATTTCGCGATTATTTTCTAGAAGTTCTTGAATTGAATCAGTATTAAATTTAGTATCATCAGCATCTGGAATGCCGAAAGCCAATTAAATATGTAACTACCACCATTAAATATTCTGCGGCGACGTCTTTGCTTCGTTGTTTTATAATCTACTAAATGTGATATTGTTTCGAATTTTGAATTTAATTTAGGAATATCAATTTTCAAAAGTTTTAATGATTCTTAACAATGTTAAGTGTGTGCGATTTGTTCATACTCGGTTTGACTACAAAGGTTAAACGATCGAAAATATATGGATTTGATCAGTTCTAATTTTTGATGGTAGAAACTGAAAGGATCATGGAATAAGCGCTGGTTAATTTCCACCAATTTTCATCATTACTTTTCATTTGAACAGAAATTGAACATTCTAATTTCAACAGCAGTAGTAGGAATATAGCGGTTCTGGGCCCACCTTCCCACCTGCCGACTTTTTGAGTGACCTCGGCAGGAGGCAAAACTACCGAGGCGGTTCTAGAAGCCTCCGGCGGTGGGTGGAGCAAAATTTTTTTCTAGCCTAGCGGAACTTGATCCAACCTAACAGAACCTAAGGAAATTTGGTGTAACCTAACAGATTGTTTCTAACCTAAGAATTCCCTAATAGATGGCGCAGCCACCTTCGAGCCCTGTAAGTTCCCTAATAGATGACGCAGTCACCTTTGATAGCGTTGGTATGGTCTGGATTCCTGTGTGTAAGTTTGAAAAATTGTCAACAGGTGGCGCAGTCACCTTTGATAGCGTCGTTAGTCTGAACCACCGCGAATTCTGTACCTAGATTCAAAATTCCATGAAAAGGTGGCGTTGCTTTCATAATTTTATAATATTTTTATCTGAAAACGGGTTTAAACTTGTATAAATTGTCAGCTGACGTCACTAAAGGTAAACTGATATCAAACAGCGAAGATTTCTGTCTAATATGCGAAAATGAAGCAGCAGGTTTTAACCTGTATGGCTACATAAAGTGTGACAGCTGACGTCACCATACTATTTTTTCTGCTATAAAAAGGGCGCGACAGAATTTCATCAGTTACAATTTTGTTCGAAACTTTAGTGAAAAAAACATTAAACCTTATTGTTGTGAATTTTCAATTGTTGTGTGTTAAGAGTTAATTGTCGCCAACAATGGAATCCATTACTGCTGGTGCTTCATCTGGAAACAGAGACTTAATTCAAAAAATGGCTGGAAATTTTGTGGATGAATTGAATCATCTTGGCGCTGTTAAACGATGGATTAAACTTTCTGATATGCAAATTGGAAAAGTATATAAAATAATGGGAGCCAGTCAACTACCATCGAAATTCGATTCATCGAAAATGAAGACAATATTGGAATTGGAAATTGGATACATTTCGTTACCAGCGAGATTTGACAATTTGAACGAGCAGATGCTGGCATGGCTGCAAAGCAATCCAAAATTGGGTATCATAAATAATGGACCAATCGGACTAACTCATAAACTGGAATTCAGAAAAACGTTGGATCTTCTTGAAATCGCAATTCAAAACGTTGGATCTTCTTGAAATTTGTAAATTTTCAATTGTTGTGTTAACAATTAATTATTGCCAACAATGGAATCCATGTATTGTGGAAATCGTTCGTATTCATCACATAGCATTTCAGAGTTGTCGATAATTTGTTTAATAATTTCCTCTCAACGCTTCGCTTTACTTAGTTCTCTTAATTCTGCATTGAAGAAAACTGCATTGAAGAACATTGAAGAAAATTGATGTAATGATCCGTAAATTCCATACAACAGAAATATTCCGATATCTCAATATTCCCAATATTTCGTCTATAATTGCGCTTGAAAAGTCTACAAACCACCTCTATAAATTCAATGGTGTTTGTTGGATAATTTTTCACTATTTTAATACACAAGTCGGTCAATTTGTGATCTTTGATTCCTCACAGAGCACTTTCTTGCATATGCACAAATTTTTAATATAATTATAAATTTTACAAGTTAAAAAAGTGATCATTGTGTACCTATTTTTGTTTAAAACTATACTTAATAAAATAAATTTAAAGAAAAAAAAACCGATCTTTTGATTTACACCGATCCCCTAAAAAGAAATCAAACTAATTTTTGATATTATACCTTAAACTTGATGTATATATAAAAATTCCATTTACAATTATGGTACACCATATATACTCGTAAATTTTACAAAAATGTATCACTCTGTACATTTTTTTTTTAAATCTGTGTGCATATTCTTTGATGTTATTTAATCAGCTAAATCTTTAATCAACTAAATCAGCTAAAATTGTTACATACTTACGTTATAAATATCTAAGTGTGTATTTTTCTTTTAAATATATAACTTATAAATACTCATGATTACTTTACTATATAACTGTAATCACGCGATATCATGTTATAAAATACATAAGAATTTACTCATTTAATGTAAAAATATTTGGTCATCAACAATTAAATAAAAACGAATTTTTTTTAAATATATATAGTAATATAATATTTCGCATATATACAGTACTCTGTTAAAAGTACGGGTTTCTACACCGTTAAAAACATATATTTTACAATATCAATATATTGTAAAAAAATCATATTTCTTAATATTTTTAAAACTGAATATGTAATATCAAGAATTTAAAACAGTTTTGAAACATTAATTTCTCCTCATAATATTTTTTTGTCTTAAATTAATAGCACAATGTTCCATATATTTTAAGAAAATTTTTCTTTTAATATTTTATAACTTATCTAAAAAATTTATAGCTATTTTTTATCCAAAAATTTATTACTTGCTATTGTTAAAAAATTAGTTAAATATATCTATAGGTATTAAGTGACCCCTAGTTTTTGTGAAAGACGGTAGTAAGAGCAATTCATCTTAAATACGAAATTATTTTATCAATGCTAAATAAGCGTTTTTTTCTCATATTATCATACTCCAATATATTGTATATTATTATAATTTATAAAAATGTGTTTTATTTATTAAAAAATTTAGCAAAATTTTAAATAATATCGAGTCAAAATAATATTCAGAAGTCAATAAAAGACAATAGCAGTAAATTTATTAAGATAACTATAAATAAATATTAATCTAATGTTGAAATATTTATTAACAATTAGTACTGCTTAGTAGAAAATTAGGCACCTATTGTTTTGTTTTCAAATTTACCTTTTTTGCAATTAAAGAAAATTTTAGTAACTATCGATGCCTATATAAAACGATACCCATAAAAGACAAGCATGCTCTGATCTCAACAATTTTTTCCCATGTTAAATTTGTATGTTCTTACTTCGCTGAAACTTATTATGTTTATATATTCCCCGCAATATTTTCTACCATAAACAATAGTTATAGCAAGCTAGGTAGGTATTGAATAAGTATTTTTTGTTTGTTAATTTATTGATGATAGAGAAAAAAAATTTATGATTTTATAGACAGTGAAATACATTTAAACTATTTTTTTGCAGTTTAATTTTGTAAAAACACCTAAAAATTATCAGTCACAGACAAATATTTCTAAGCAAACGAATTGAAAATGTAGTTTTATATCATAAGAATAAATGCGTATATATAGGGTGGACAGTAAATAACTCTCATAATTTTTAAAGAGCGGATGAAAACTTTAATTTTGGATTACGAAATTTTATTTTTTTTCCGGAGTTAAGCTGCATTCAATTAATTAACCCTTTCCTGCACAGCAGTTTTACATCATTACTGTGCAAACGATACTTCAAATTAGCAAATCATTAATAACATGGGTAAATACTTATTAGCAAGAATTACATAGTTTACACATATGTTCTATCGCACCAGAATGTTAATAGGACAATGCGATTTAATTGCCTATATTCAGGAGCAAGCAAAAACATTACCTATTTTAATAGCTTAGAAAATACACATTACATAGTTCGTTGTAAGAATAATCATTTCGGTGATCTTTTTTAACGAATTACTAGAATTAAGGACTGTGGTATGTAAGAAATAACAACACTCACATAATTTTAAAATAATTAACATATAGCTATTGGAAAAGTTACAAAGATTTTTTTTAACAACTTATTAAATGCTGAGAGCTTATTTTAATATCTCCTATAGGGCCTTAAGTATAACCCTTCACCCGAAATTTTTTCATCACCATCGTTGGCGACTGTATTCTCGTCATCATCAGCTTCTCCTTCGCTCGCAGTATCTTCGCTATCGCTAGCAGATGTTTTTTCATCATCATTGGATACATATTTTAACACTGGTTCAATAATATCATGCTTTTCCAATTCCCTAGTTATTGAGATAATCCGCTTTCCAATGTCACTTTCCTTTAAATTATTAAAATGGCTTCGTTTTTTCTCGTTTTCGATATAATCCGCGAAGCTGGGATTTATAATATGACTCCTTTCCATTAAATTGCACACAGTATTAACCATTTCTTCTCCAATTTAGTTGAGTTAGATGTCGAAGGTTGTTCCTTTTCTCCTGAATTTTTATTTTCTTGCTCTTCATCCTTTGCGCATGCGTTCTGAAGCTCTTTGACCATTAATATGTCTAGAGCAGTTTGTAAGAGACCAGCCATCTTTGGAGTAAAACTTGTTTCTTTGTAGTTATCAGGCGATGGTAAATGCTTTTGTTCATCAGATCGATTATCTTCATCATTCGCCGATTGTAGAATATTATGCGAGTTTTTTAAAGCGTGGAATTTACGTCTGATTGCTTCTGCTGCAGCCATCATATTTTGATTAAAAGTATTCAAGTTTCTTGTAGATAGATCTGTATCATCTTCCTGCTGATTTTGAAATACTGGTGCTTTATCTTCCTTTTCTTCATTTCTTGCTTCAAATGTTAAATATTAAAATTAGTTTGTAAAATTTTGTATATATCTAAGTAATCTTGTAAGTTTGTCGACGGCCACGCTCCCGTATCCGGGCCACTTTCCCAGCCCAGGAGTGCTGATTGATTGGTTTCACCTTTTTCAATGTTGTGTGTGATCCACTTCAACAATTCGGCGTCTCCTTCTACACACTTTGGACTGAAATATAATCGTGGAACGCCATATTCTTCCACAAGCTTCAATATATGCTGCAGCAGTTTCGGACGAGCATACTCTATCGCTTTCCGCATCCACTTCGTAAGATAATGCGACAACATATCAAATCCATCTAGGCTGTCTTCACCAATGTCCCATTCATCGAATGTAAGGTTGAACAGAATATCGAAAGTTTCCACAGATGAGCCCCATTCAACCGCTAATTTTATTTTTTTTAGGATGAAAAATTTGACGATCTCTTGATCCTATCGATTGGATCATCTCCAAATCAGATAATCGGATAGCTTTATCCAACATCTTATTCAACAATCGATTTTTGACTGTGGATTCCTCCATTGTTATAAGCTGTTGAAGATCTTCACTCATTGTTGTTTTTTCACTTGGTCTTGCTTCGCCGAAAAAAAATTCAAACTGCTCCGGCTCACCGTCATCATCATCATTATATGCTGCTCCATGTTGGTGGGGGATACCGCAACTGCTCCGGCTCATCATGCGTATTCGCTGCTCCATGTTGGTGGGGGATACTGCGACTGCTCCGGTCCACCATACGTATTCGCTGCTCCATGTTGGTGGGGATATCATACCAAGTCTTTGCTATCAATCCAGCTCTTGACACTACTTGGGAAGCTGAGTTTAAACACCAAATTTACACCAAAATACATCAAATGACACCAAAGTGCGTCAAAATGACACCAAATGACATCAAAGAGCCACTCTCAAAAAAGAGCCACTCCCAAAAAAAGAGTCACTCCCAAAAAAGAGTCACTCCCAAAAAAGAGTCACTCCAAAAAAATGAGTCAGTCCCAAAAAAAGAGTCACTCCAAAAAAAGTCACTCCCAAAAAAGAGTCACTCCCAAAAAAGAGTCACTCCCAAGAAAAAAAGAGTCACTCCTAAAAAAAGAGTCACTCCCGAAAAAAGAGTCACTCCAAAAAAGAGTCACTCCCGAAAAAAGAGTCACTCCAAAAAAAGAGTCACTCCTAAAAAAGAGTCACTCCCAAAAAAGAGTCACTCCCAAAAAAGAGTCACTCCCAAAAAAAAAAAAAGAGTCACTCCCAAAAATAGAGTCATTCCAAAAAAGAGTCACTACAAAAAAGAGTCACTCCTAAAAAAGAGTCACTCCCAAAAAAAAGAATCACTCCATAGGTATATAAGGCTCAACCCGCGGAATCTTTAGTCAGTCGAGTTCAGTTCAGCTATTCGTAAACACGTTGCAATCGTAATACTGTTAAGCTATGCATAGTTGTGAATTTTGTGGTAAAAAATTTTCGCGGAAGTTTAATCTCTCGCGTCATTTAAGAACCAAACATAATTCGTCTGAGAATGATAAAAAAAATGATGAAAATGGAATAAGTCAATTTGAAAATTCCACGAATCGGTCAGTAAATAATGGGACACACGTGAACAGAGCGGAGAAGAGGAGACTTTCAATACAAAGTGAATCGTCAAAATCGAATGATGAAGATGATGATGATGGTGGAACCAATTATAGCTTTGAAGCAAGAAATGAAGAAAAGGAAGATAAAGCACCAATATTTCAAAATCAGCAGGAAGATGATACAGATCTATCTACAAGAAACTTGAATACTTTTAATCAAAGTATGATGGCTGCAGCAGAAGCAATCAGACGTAAATTCCACGCTTTAAAAAACTCGCATAATATTCTACAATCGGCGAATGATGAAGATAATCGATCTGATGAACAAAAGCATTTACCATCGCCTGATAACTACAAAGAAACAAGTTTTACTCCAAAGATGGCTGGTCTCTTACAAACTGCTCTAGACATATTAATGGTCAAAGAGCTTCAGAACGCATGCGCAAAGGATGAAGAACAAGAAAATAAAAATTCAGGAGAAAAGGAACAACCTTCGACATCTAACTCAACAAATGGCGGAGCTAAACGTTTCAAATATGATGATGAAAATGCTAACCTTCATAATGGCCATTCGAAACCTGTTGATGAAGAAGAAGAATATTTTGATGACCCGAACCATTTAGTTGATGAACTAAGAAGTTTAGCGACTCAGACGCAAATTGGAGAAGAAATGGTTAATACTGTGTGCAATTTAATGGAAAGGAGTCATATTATAAATCCCAGCTTCGCGGATTATATCGAAAACGAGAAAAAACGAAGCCATTTTAATAATTTAAAGGAAAGTGACATTGGAAAGCGGATTATCTCAATAACTAGGGAATTGGAAAAGCATGATATTATTGAACCAGTGTTAAAATATGTATCCAATGATGATGAAAAAACATCTGCTAGCGATAGCGAAGATACTGCGAGCGAAGGAGAAGCTGATGATGACGAGAATACAGTCGCCAACGATGGTGATGAAAAAATTTCGGGTGAAGGGTTATACTTAAGGCCCTATAGGAGATATTAAAATAAGCTATCAGCATTTAATAAGCTGTTAAAAAAAATCTTTGTAACTTTTCCAATAGCTATATGTTAATTATTTTAAAATTATGTGAGTGTTGTTATTTCTTACATACCACAGTCCTTAATTCTAGTAATTCGTTAAAAAAGATCACCGAAATGATTGTTCTTACAACGAACTATGTAATGTGTATTTTCTAAGCTATTAAAATAGGTAATGTTTTTGCTTGCTCCTGAATATAGGCAATTAAATCGCATTGTCCTATTAACATTCTGGTGCGATAGAACATATGTGTAAACTATGTAATTCTTGCTAATAAGTATTTACCCATGTTATTAATGATTTGCTAATTTGAAGTATCGTTTGCACAGTAATGATGTAAAACTGCTGTGCAGGAAAGGGTTAATTAATTGAATGCAGCTTAACTCCGGAAAAAAAATAAAATTTCGTAATCCAAAATTAAAGTTTTCATCCGCTCTTTAAAAATTATGAGAGTTATTTACTGTCCACCCTATATATACGCATTTATTCTTATGATATAAAACTACATTTTCAATTCGTTTGCTTAGAAATATTTGTCTGTGACTGATAATTTTTAGGTGTTTTTACAAAATTAAACTGCAAAAAAATAGTTTAAATGTATTTCACTGTCTATAAAATCATAAATTTTTTTTCTCTATCATCAATAAATTAACAAACAAAAAATACTTATTCAATACCTACCTAGCTTGCTATAACTATTGTTTATGGTAGAAAATATTGCGGGGAATATATAAACATAATAAGTTTCAGCGAAGTAAGAACATACAAATTTAACATGGGAAAAAATTGTTGAGATCAGAGCATGCTTGTCTTTTATGGGTATCGTTTTATATAGGCATCGATAGTTACTAAAATTTTCTTTAATTGCAAAAAAGGTAAATTTGAAAACAAAACAATAGGTGCCTAATTTTCTACTAAGCAGTACTAATTGTTAATAAATATTTCAACATTAGATTAATATTTATTTATAGTTATCTTAATAAATTTACTGCTATTGTCTTTTATTGACTTCTGAATATTATTTTGACTCGATATTATTTAAAATTTTGCTAAATTTTTTAATAAATAAAACACATTTTTATAAATTATAATAATATACAATATATTGGAGTATGATAATATGAGAAAAAAACGCTTATTTAGCATTGATAAAATAATTTCGTATTTAAGATGAATTGCTCTTACTACCGTCTTTCACAAAAACTAGGGGTCACTTAATACCTATAGATATATTTAACTAATTTTTTAACAATAGCAAGTAATAAATTTTTGGATAAAAAATAGCTATAAATTTTTTAGATAAGTTATAAAATATTAAAAGAAAAATTTTCTTAAAATATATGGAACATTGTGCTATTAATTTAAGACAAAAAAATATTATGAGGAGAAATTAATGTTTCAAAACTGTTTTAAATTCTTGATATTACATATTCAGTTTTAAAAATATTAAGAAATATGATTTTTTTACAATATATTGATATTGTAAAATATATGTTTTTAACGGTGTAGAAACCCGTACTTTTAACAGAGTACTGTATATATGCGAAATATTATATTACTATATATATTTAAAAAAAATTCGTTTTTATTTAATTGTTGATGACCAAATATTTTTACATTAAATGAGTAAATTCTTATGTATTTTATAACATGATATCGCGTGATTACAGTTATATAGTAAAGTAATCATGAGTATTTATAAGTTATATATTTAAAAGAAAAATACACACTTAGATATTTATAACGTAAGTATGTAACAATTTTAGCTGATTTAGTTGATTAAAGATTTAGCTGATTAAATAACATCAAAGAATATGCACACAGATTTAAAAAAAAATGTACAGAGTGATACATTTTTGTAAAATTTACGAGTATATATGGTGTACCATAATTGTAAATGGAATTTTTATATATACATCAAGTTTAAGGTATAATATCAAAAATTAGTTTGATTTCTTTTTAGGGGATCGGTGTAAATCAAAAGATCGGTTTTTTTTTCTTTAAATTTATTTTATTAAGTATAGTTTTAAACAAAAATAGGTACACAATGATCACTTTTTTAACTTGTAAAATTTATAATTATATTAAAAATTTGTGCATATGCAAGAAAGTGCTCTGTGAGGAATCAAAGATCACAATTTGACCGACTTGTGTATTAAAATAGTGAAAAATTATCCAACAAACACCATTGAATTTATAGAGGTGGTTTGTAGACTTTTCAAGCGCAATTATAGACGAAATATTGGGAATATTGAGATATCGGAATATTTCTGTTGTATGGAATTTACGGATCATTACATCAATTTTCTTCAATGTTCTTCAATGCAGTTTTCTTCAATGCAGAATTAAGAGAACTAAGTAAAGCGAAGCGTTGAGAGGAAATTATTAAACAAATTATCGACAACTCTGAAATGCTATGTGATGAATACGAACGATTTCCACAATACATGGATTCCATTGTTGGCAATAATTAATTGTTAACACAACAATTGAAAATTTACAAATTTCAAGAAGATCCAACGTTTTGAATTGCGATTTCAAGAAGATCCAACGTTTTTCTGAATTCCAGTTTATGAGTTAGTCCGATTGGTCCATTATTTATGATACCCAATTTTGGATTGCTTTGCAGCCATGCCAGCATCTGCTCGTTCAAATTGTCAAATCTCGCTGGTAACGAAATGTATCCAATTTCCAATTCCAATATTGTCTTCATTTTCGATGAATCGAATTTCGATGGTAGTTGACTGGCTCCCATTATTTTATATACTTTTCCAATTTGCATATCAGAAAGTTTAATCCATCGTTTAACAGCGCCAAGATGATTCAATTCATCCACAAAATTTCCAGCCATTTTTTGAATTAAGTCTCTGTTTCCAGATGAAGCACCAGCAGTAATGGATTCCATTGTTGGCGACAATTAACTCTTAACACACAACAATTGAAAATTCACAACAATAAGGTTTAATGTTTTTTTCACTAAAGTTTCGAACAAAATTGTAACTGATGAAATTCTGTCGCGCCCTTTTTATAGCAGAAAAAATAGTATGGTGACGTCAGCTGTCACACTTTATGTAGCCATACAGGTTAAAACCTGCTGCTTCATTTTCGCATATTAGACAGAAATCTTCGCTGTTTGATATCAGTTTACCTTTAGTGACGTCAGCTGACAATTTATACAAGTTTAAACCCGTTTTCAGATAAAAATATTATAAAATTATGAAAGCAACGCCACCTTTTCATGGAATTTTGAATCTAGGTACAGAATTCGCGGTGGTTCAGACTAACGACGCTATCAAAGGTGACTGCGCCACCTGTTGACAATTTTTCAAACTTACACACAGGAATCCAGACCATACCAACGCTATCAAAGGTGACTGCGTCATCTATTAGGGAACTTACAGGGCTCGAAGGTGGCTGCGCCATCTATTAGGGAATTCTTAGGTTAGAAACAATCTGTTAGGTTACACCAAATTTCCTTAGGTTCTGTTAGGTTGGATCAAGTTCCGCTAGGCTAGAAAAAAATTTTGCTCCACCCACCGCCGGAGGCTTCTAGAACCGCCTCGGTAGTTTTGCCTCCTGCCGAGGTCACTCAAAAAGTCGGCAGGTGGGAAGGTGGGCCCAGAACCGCTATATTCCTACTACTAACAGCTTAGAAGTAATACGATATATTGAATTATTTAATGTTATAACATATATGTTACGTCAATTGTAGAAGGGTTGGTTGTCTCTGTCGGTTGTTGTCATGACAACCGAGGATGTACTTAAGCATTCGCACCAATAGAATTTTTATGCAACAAGTATATTCCGTTTGGTATGACTGTATCATATTGTTTACTTAAAGCGTTTGAATGCTATTTGTTTCTAATTATGGTAAAGAAATACAGTGCACTCGCGATAATATGAACTAATGAAAACAAGGGCAGTTCAAATTTTTGGGATTGTTCATATTTACAAATGGCACAAAATTTTAATAAAACGAAGTCATTTACTTACCACCTAAAGTTCTTTCCTGTATAAATGGAAGTTTAATTTAAATAGTTTAAATTTTTGTTTTATTTTTTTACAAAAAGAACTTTTTCATTAATGTAAGTTTATTTGCAGCAAACAAAAATATACTTACATATTTTTCTATACATATTCATATACATAAATGCTAGAAATATAAAGCTAATGTTCAAAAAAGTCGGTTATCTTCTTTTGCCGTTTCTTTTGGTCGAGAACTTTTAAAACTGCCTTCTCACGTAAGTCTCTTAAAACATTTAAAACTCGCTGTTCAACCATTTCACCTTCGGTCCAATCCAACGCCTTATTGAAAATATCGACAGCCTCCCCGGCTTTAATCGTCCTCTTTGGTTCCTCCACACAATCATCTTCATCGGATATGGCTTCTACTTCATTATCTTCACATTCAATAGCATCCTCATTCCATTCTTTAACGTTCGAGGCCGTATATTCAACCTATGACAAAATGTAGAATAACATAATTTTAAGTACATTTCAGAGAATACAAACCTCGGGTAGTAAGGCGCATAAAACATTGGCGACGCTTTCTTCCAATTCACGTAAATTCATTTGCAAATTGTCTCTAACAACACTTAGAGGAATTTCATCTTCGGGATCATCTTGATTCACTACCATATTTAAAATGTTGTTCCAGCATTTGGATAACACTGCTGAATCCACTCTTCTCCAAGCTGATTCCAAAATAACGATAGCTTCCTTTAATGTAGTTTGCTTCATAGTTTCTATCAAACCACCCCCTTTAGCAGCAATGGAAGCCAAAAGGCTATTTCTGTAATACAGTTTTGTGATCCTCATAGCATTTTGGTCCATGGGCTGGATGAGTGGGGTCACATTCGGTGGCATAAACATCACAAAAATAGAGCCGTTTTCAGATTTTAATTCGTTCTCAGGTGGGTGAGATGGGGCATTATCTATTAAGAGAATAGCTTTCACTGGAAGCCCTTTTTTGGTTAAAAATTGTTCCACCTGAATTATGTAAAAAATATTTTAAAATGAATAGGTATGTGTCGATTAATGTCAATATAAAAACTTTTACCTCTGGAACAAATGAGCGATGAAACCAGTCTTTAAAAATGTTACCAGTCATCCACGCTGATTTAAAATGACGATTGGCATGCCTGCTTCCGGGTTCAACAGACGTACATGTTTCTGGCTCAGTTTTTTTTTATACTGTTTATTAAATTATTAGCAATAAATTTTTACACATTTTTCTTAATTTCGTAAATTTCATAATCATTAATCAGTGTTATAATAAATTTTCCAAAATTTAGTGTAGTTTTAAATTTTATTTATTTGTTACATTGTGGTGTATAAGGTTAACAAATATGTACATCATATTGATATCCATAGACACGTAATACATAGATTACACGCAGTGTACCCAATACACCATAAAGGCCATAAAGCATATATGTGTATACTGCTAGTGCATCACGTTAAAATTTGACAAGTGTTTATATAACCTATTTTTTCTACAATTATTACTGTTACTTTACGCAATTAATTATGGAATTGCTGGATAAAAAGCTGGAGATTATCTTTAATAAAATTAAAGGATCTGAAAAAAATGTTAAGAAATAATTAAAAAGTGAAATTGGTGAACTAAAAAGTTTATACGACGCGATCCTGGAGAAATGTACAATTTTGGAAAATAAAGATCATAAAGAAACTATTTACACTTAACAAAACAGTTAAACAAAAATAATATAATTGTGCATGGAATTAACATAACAGACGGCAGTGATAGGGAACATCTTGAAAATAAAGTTTTAGATGAACTGGATCTAAAATTGCAACTTGATCTAAAATCGGAGGATATCGATAATATTTTTATGTTGGGGAAAAATAATACTCATCCGAAGCCAATTGAAGTGTGTTTAGTAAATTTTAAAGTAAAATCAAAAATTATGAAAAAAAAACCTTGTTTGAAAGGCAGTAAAATATTTATAAACAATGATCTACCAAAGGAATTAGGACATCGATATAATGAATTAAGGAAGGAAAAACGACTCTCTGTAGTAAATAATTCCTTCGAGCAACAAAAAACGGTTGGCGTTGCAATCTCCGGAGGACAATGAAGAGCACACCGATCAAATCAAGATTTCACAACGAGCGAAAAAAACTCGGGATGCGTCAAAAGTTGTTAATATGCCAAGTGATATTGTAACAAAAAATGTCAGCGCTTCGACGAAACCAATCAAATAAATTTGTTCTGTTGGAATTGCTGTGGCTATGCTAATTTTACAGATTTAATTTATTCTTCTCAATATTTAAAGTTCATCAGCGACTTGGACATCATCTGTCTGAATGAAACATGGATGGTGGATAGCGTAAATGATAACCATATTAACATTTTGGATAATTATAGAGTTTTCCATTGTGCTGCGATTAAAGATAAAACTAAAGGCACGGCTAGCGGAGGCATAAGAATTTTCATTAAGAATCATTTTGATGTCCGAGTCGTTGATGACTCCAATTTATGGCTACTTTTAGAGATTATATATAATAATTTCTCTTTTATTTTAGGCATGTCTTAATTTATAAATAACGACTGATTAATGAGTCTTATTAATTGAAACCACTGATTAACTTTTGCATATTGTTACTTTACCTTTTTGTATTTTTACATTTTAGAATTTTTGTATTTATGTAATTTTACTGTACTTGTTCTGGTGCCAATCTTTGTAATGGTGAATAAGCCGATATACAAATAAACTAAACCAACAAACTAAACTAACTAATTTAGAATGACGATAGTGAACAGGGCAATCAAAATTCTGGAAATAACGGCGTTTTTTTGACTTTCCGACAACAAGCAGTTTGAGCTGATGAGATCTCGTAGCATTTGCACAGCACAGGAAAGTAACCCTTTGTTTTTCAGTCTTTGTACCTGGGGCTGATTTTTCTTGAGACGACACGTATGTTTTGGTTGGTAAAATTTTCCAAAATAAACTCGATTCATCGGCGTTATAAAGTTGGTCATTACTTAATCCAAGCTCTTCGATCTAAGTGCCACTTTAAATGGTTCAACCAACTGGGGTTGAGAAGAAAGTTTCTCTCCAGAAATATGGAGCAATCTTACGCCGAATCTCTTTTTGAAATTCTGCAGCCATCCGTCACTCGCGTTGAAGTCAGAGTTATTTTCCTTAATATTATAATGAAGCTCCTTGACCTTTTCTTTCAGCATTAGTCCACTGATGGGGAATTTCTTATCCCCCATACGCATAAACCATTTATACAATGATTTTTCCATTGTTGGGTACTCCGACGGTCGCATGGTTTTTCTTTTTCCAGGTCCGACAAATGTATTGTTGACACATTTTGAAATTGCATTTTTATTCTTTTTTATTCCAGATACTGTGGACTTTGTCACTCCATATTTCTTCGCGAAATTAGTAACACTTGCACCTTTTTGTAAATTCTCAAAAAAAAAAAATTTTTTCTTTAAAGTTAGAAATTTATGTTTTTTTGTATGCTTTACAAATTATTCACTTTTAATTAACACTTAAAAACCAAACATGCGTTTGCGTCTGCGTACATGTAAAAACTAACTAAAAAGTGCACTTGTTTGTTTTACCATTGACATTTAACATTCAAATGTTAATAACTCGGGTTTTCCCCAAATTTTATACATATTATGTAACTGAAATCCATTTTAAAATAAAAAAAATAAATGTTATTATTTTAAAGCTTTTGTACAAAGTTTATATTTTGGAGTAGTCAATGGCAAAGAAAAAGTGTTCATATTTTGGGGTGTTCATTTATTAGGGTGTTAATATTATCGCGAGTGCACTGTATTAATGTCCTTTTTTAGAAGTTAATGGAACGTGATCGAACAACAGAAGTTCTCGGAAATGGAAAATTATCGAACATTCTGTAAAAACAGAATATTGCAAAGTATTTATTTTGTAAATCAATTCAATTTTAATATTCGTAAGAATAAGTTCAATTTTAGTTAAATATTGAATTTCGCTGCCAAGCGCATAGCTTCTGTTTACGTTTTTATATTTGAATTTTGTAACGCTACCATGAGCGACATCGTCGATTTATTTATTTGTTATTAATTTTGTAATTATTCTGCCTTATATTTTTATTAATTAAATTCGTTAAAAATATTTGAAGTGTTTTTATTTGACGCAATTAATCACACAACGTTAACTACTCGTAAGGAGAATCTAAAGAACTCACACCGGCTACGCGTCTCCTCTGCGCATCTCGAAACTTCCATCTGCGTGAAAACTCAACAATTTTCGCGCTGTTTTAAAACTAATGTTAATAAAAGATAATAAAGTAAAATAATCATCTGATATTTTTGCTAACCCTGAATTATGGTAGAATATTCCAGCTTAAAAAATGTTGAAGTAATGTTTATAGCACTAAGGTAATTATAACATAGAAATAATTACTAGCTTTATATTTGCCTTTTTTTTATTCTTGACCTGTAACAAACGGTTTCAGTAAATTTAAATGGTATGTGGCTGTTTTATTATTTTTTAATAAAATCTTAGCATTCTGGTTATCATAAATTTCGATTACTTTATAAGCACCTTTAAAATTAGGTTGTAACTTTTTAGAGAGACCCAGTTTTACATTTTTGTTTAAGATGTATATATTTTTGTTTAATTTTGAATCAGTGAATATGTTGATTTTTACCATAATAAAATTTTGATTTATTTTTGGAAGCTATTAAATTTTGTTTTGCTATTTCGAATGGTTTATTTAATTTTAATTTTAAATTATTATAATAATCATCGTATGAATATTTAAATTCGGGACTTGAGGATATAGAATTAGGAATGTAAGCCTTTTTCCCAAAGATTAATTCGGATGGAGTTATTACTTTTATGAATATGCATATTGTATAGTTGGTAAACATTGTGAGCGGTATATATTCGTCCCAATTCCTTTGATTTTCATTAATGTAAGTTGTTTTCCTGCATATATTTTTTGACAAGTACAAAACAAGTTTAGAATTTGTGCGCATGTTCCACTATACACAAGTACAAAATTTACTTGTAATGTACAGTGTACTGGAACAATTCAAGTTCGTTTCTAACACTGTAATTTTCGTTTTGGTGCTTTGGTAACACTAATATAATTCAATTGTGTATGTATCTCGTAAGTGAACTACTTGCGCCACAAAAAAGCTTTACAGAAACAATCTAATCTTTACATAAATAAATAAAATGTATACCTCATTTCAGATACAATTGATCATGGGTTTTCGTTAAAAATTAAATAATTCTTATATTCGAAACAAATCAATCTTCTATTCTTTTCTAAAAAAAAACTGCAAATTTAAAATTTACGTAAATGCAATAATGAAAGAGATAAAGCCAAGAAAACGGAAATTATTTAAATTCAAAGTGAGGAAGCATGGTTAAATTTAACTGAAATGAACCATACTATAGACAGTAACTATATTTTTGTGAATTCTCTTCTTTTTTGTATTGATATTGGCCTTCGATCTTTCGATCGTTCTATGCCAGCAACGTAGTAATTTAATTATTATGATAATTTTACACATGTAAAGACAATTCATAACACTGACAATGCACATATAATATAGCAAATCTGAGTTGACAGTAAGGGCAATAAAATTTTACAAGTCAGTTTTACGCTGGAACAAAATATTTAGTGAATATAGTTAAACATCGTTTTTAAAGTTCTTACGTGAGTACATGTAAGATAAAAAAGTATATACAAAATCATAATTTTGTACTTTCCCATATTTTTTTCCATAAAACTGAATGTGTAAACTCGAACACGAAACTTAGAACAAATTTCAGTATAGGTGAAACAATTGTAATATGCAGATAATTTATATAAGTAAACTTAATAATAAAATTGGGTTATTGGTATGAATGGATGTTGGATGTTTTTTTCTTTATATTGTGGTTTTCGATATCATATGTGATCGACTAGCAAAAATAAAATGGGGCATGTGTGATCAGGCATTACATTGTTCTTAATCTCCCTAAAATTATGCTCATTACGGTAACTGTTTGCTACTGAAATGTCAATATCCATTTTGCCGGAAAGTCATGTGTTTGATTTTGTTCCTGTTTTTCGTTGTGTTTTAGTATTATTATTTTTTGTTCGTTTTTCCATAGTAGCATTAGTTTTTTTTAGTATTTATAGTACTTATCTATATTTATTTAAAGAAAACTATAGTTTTTTAGTTTTCTTTAGTATTTGTTGTAGTTCTGCTAACATTATTTTAGTTTATTTTAATTTTTCTAATTTTCTGTAACATACCAAACAACAAAGAAGGCAAAATCATTCATAGCCAAGAGCGTGAAATAATTTTAAATGTTTTAGAAACATGTGAAAATGAAAAGGTAAATAATCGTTTGTTTTACGATTTAAGTAAAAGCGTCCAAAGAACAGCCCAGTATTGTGGTGTAAGTTATAATTCATTTCCAGTTAATAATAAATTTCTTGTCCTTAAAAGTTTTTTTTTATTTATAGACATCAGAGAGCACTGTATATAAAATCAAACGGGAATGAAATATTCGCTCCTTAAATGATCCATCGGTGGCTTTAGCCTCTCCGAGAAAAAAAGTAAAAGAAAGTCATGTTTACTGTGTCGACGACTTTGATCGAGGAGTGATTCTAAGAACAATTGAAGATTTTTATCTTAATAAAAGAAAATAGTACCTTCAGTGCTAAAATTATTACCAATTTTGAATTATTACCAGTTACCAAAAGAAAAAATAAATTTTACTTATTCACGTGAGGCATTAAGGAAAATTTTGCTCAAGATGCAATTTTATTGGCGTAAATGCGTAAACAAACGTACATTTCTAATGGGGAAGCCGAGTATAACTGCCTGGCGAGGAAATTATTTAAAAAAAATTAAAGAATATAGAGATGAAAGTCGCCAAATCGTCTATTTAGACGAAACTTGGATCGATTCGAATTTAACTTTTAAAAAATGTTGGAGAAGTGAAGCCGTGACGGAGATACTAGAAGGCAATTCAACCAACAGACTCATCGTTGTAGGTACCGGGAGTATCAATGGGTGGGGAGATAATATTTTATTAGTATTTAAGGGGGACGACATGTGTGTTGTAGCGTAGAAAATAAAAAAAAAATAAAAAAATATTAAATAATAAATAAGGTTTGGAGGTTTTTACGCTACTTGAAATAAAAATAATAAGGTTATGGGGGGGGGGGGGGGGGGGTCGGCTACTTGAATTGCTAATGTTATGTGATAATCAAAGGGGTTCCTAATAGGGGCCCATGGCTATTAGAAACTCGTGCGCTAGTGGAAATTTGATGCGTGTCCAGAGGTAAAGAGTGGGTCACATCCCCGTACCAAAATGTGTCTGAAATATTTTGAAAAGAAAAATAGGGAACGAAGTTATTAAACATGATTTTCAAATTATAACAAAATTTATTACAATTTTTTAAGCTTTACGGAATTACAAAATAACGCCCTTAAAAATCTAAATTCAGATACAAAGTTGTGGTACAAAGGATATCTATAAAACATTGCGTTTAGCAGAGTAAGTTTAACTGTAATACATTTTTAATACATAATATAATAATTTTACTTGTAATGAAATGTTTTGTTAAGTTGAAATTTTTTGATCCCTCAAAATGAGAAATGGCAAATGATTAAGAATTTTGTTAAATCTTATGGAAGAAATGAAATAAATTTACTACACAGCAAAAAAAAACCGGTAAAATTACCCTGAAAATCATTGGTTACAGCTTTACTATAATATTGATGTAAAATTTTTAGGTAAATTTCCACCGAAAATATACCATGTAAATTTACATCAGATTCGATAAAAATCCTAGATAAATTTCCCCAAAAATTCCAGTAAATTTACCTTGTAATAATACTTAATGTTTAGGTAAATCTCTAGGAAGTTCCGGTAAACTACCCGGTAATATTAACATATTATTGTGTGAAATTACTACTGAAATTTACTTACCTTGTGCAATACAGTAATTATTCCCAAATGGAATTCCCCTTCCTCTCTCTCACTCTTATATATAAATACATTAAGAGTGAGTGAGAGAAGGGATTTCCATTTGGGAATAACTACTGTATACAGAATGATCTATACTTATCAAGAAAAAAATACAGCGGGCCTGTACACGATCAGCAATACCATCAGTATTTCGAAATACTAGCATTATTATGGATCGTGTATTGATGATATTGAAATAACCATATATAAAATTTATAAAAATAAAAATTCAATGTTTTTGTCAATACTAATCGTGTACAGATCCGCCATATAGAGTCCTCGAGATTATTTGATCACAAAAATAATAATAGAGTTCAATATTATCTATTTGATTTCATTGCATTATAAAATTATAAGATGTCATGTTTCTAAATAAATTAGATGTTTGAAAATAAAATTATTTCAAAATAATAAATTTAAATTTCATAGATTTGAGCGTTACTTTATGGTATTCCATATTTGCTATTAATAAAATAAAACACTTTACTTTGCAAAAATATTACTTTTTACTGTACACTATTACAACAAAAGTGGTATTTTTACAAAGTGTTCTATTGTATTAATAATAAATTTATTTAATATTTACATGGTTTTTGCCTTTTGTAAAAATATGAGTTATCTGAATATTTGTACATCATATAAGTCGATTGATAATGAATCTAGAATTACTGAAATCTTTATGAAGAAAAGTTTGTTTAAGTAGCAGTTACGGATAGTACCACATTGTAGGGATTGTGCGCAACGCTATATATAAGATATATAATCTGATACTATACAGAACTGCTGTTTAAACAAACCTAATAAGCTGAAAGAACTTTTTATTTAAAGTTTTCCACCAATATCAAGAACACTTAGAATTTTTTTAAAGAATTTAATTATCTTTTAAACCAAATTCGCAAATCTCTTTTCTGGATACTTTAATTAAGACAAAAGTAATAAAATAAAAAATTAAGAAAAAAAAACAAATATTGAGAATTTAAAAAATAATTTAATTAAATTGTACTATCCCAAAAAACTTGCAATTTTCTAAAGAATTATTCAAGCATGGCATTTAAGACTAAAAATGGATCATATATTTCAGAAGCAGAGCAGAAGGGTCTAATGTAAAAAAAAAAGATTTATGTAGTCATAAGAAACAATAATAAAATAATATTTTTAGTTAGATTTTCCTTTTGTATCTTGTACTGAATTCATTAATAAGTGATAGTACGCTAAAAATGAATTAAGTTTAAATTTTTACGATAGACTGATTAAGATTTATTATAATTATTATTTTTTACTAAAAAAAATCTATTATTGTCTGTCATCTATAATATTAATAATAAATTCATCTGAATATTTTATTATTTTTAGTGTATCCTTGAATAAATATACTAAATTTTTTCGTTTGCAAGAAATGATAAGAAAGCTTCTAAATAATTTTACACAAGAATATTTGAAAACGCTATAAAACACTATACCCCAAGAACTATTAATTTCTATTAGATTGTTAAATTAATATATTAAGCAGCGTCTACAATCTCGCGAAATTGAGTGAGTACGAGAGTGTAGAAGGTCACTTCGTTGCTCCTCGTGGCTGGTATTATAATACTGTTCAAACCTCAGTCAACCTAGGCGAGAATGTAGAACCTGCTTTAGAAAGGGGAAAAGATTGTTAAATGTTAATAAAAAGAAAATTATTTATATGTTGTACTCCAAAATGTTTTATTAGATTCAACAGAAGAAATCTAGTTTGACAATCAAATATCATTTAAAAGTTATATAATTTTTGAATTCATAAGCTTCGTAAACACATGTATTACATAAGTACATGTAAGTTATTTTCATATCATATATAATTATTAGTTGTTTGTTTCATAAAATTAAGATTTTAAAATAAAAGAAATAAAGAAATTAAAAATGTAAATTACAGTGAATTACAAAAAAACACACTTCACGTATGTTTGTAATAATAGAAAAAAAAAAAAAAAAAAAAATATATATATATATATATATATATATATATATATATATATATATATATATATATATATATATATATATATATATATATATATATATAATCCCACTGGCATTCACATTATATATTTTGCAGTGATATTATCCAAAACGTTTTGTTACAACTTAAGGTAAATTATAACTATAAAAAAGTAAAAAACAAAAACGAATTATTGCGAATAAAACTACTAACATTAATAATTTGAGCGTTATTTTATGGTATTCTATGTTTGTAAATTTTTATTTCAATTGTATATACTTCAATTTCAATATACTTCAATTTGTATTTGTTTATTATTTACAAAAACTACTAACTATAGGTAGTAGTTGTACTATAGTACACTGACTCATTATCAGCAATATTTTGAAAAAGCATTACACTTTATAATTTCTCTAAGTGTCTAACGAATTATAGTAATTTTGACATTCACATGCAATATTATAAGAAACAGCATCAACTGAAAATAATTCGTGTTTTTATTAAAACGGTTTTGACAATATGACTGTAATATATGTATTGATACATGCATCTAGAATTTGTTTATAAAAATGTAGAAAATTAATGTTCGTTTTGAAATATGGAACTAAAAAACTGATCCAGATTTTATTTTAAATCTAGCTACATACTAGAACATAAATATGTATTTATATATTATGTAAATTATTTAAGGGGTTACATGGTTAATATAATTGGAATCAATTATATTTTCTTATATTAAAAAAAATAAATAAATACTTGACAAAATAGTGTTTTTTGGTAAAAAAAAACCTGTAACCCGTTAAAAATGTAAAAAATTTGTATCATTATGAATCATGGTCAAAATCAAAAATAAAAATTAGGAATAGATTTAAACGAAAATCAAATACATTACACAAAACATTTGAACATTTTCATTTTTTTAAAGGCATAATGGAGCACTGTTTTTTTTCTTTTAATTGTTAAAATAAGGTAAAATGTGTTTTTAAGGCTCTCTTCGATTGGTGGTATAAAAAATTATCACACGTGTACACTACTAAGCCACGCGAGCACGTTCTAGCAAAATGTAAATTATTTGACATCTATTACGATATCTGGAATTTTATAGACGTTTTTTACTGTGGGTTTGCGCGGTTTATTAGTGCGTATGCGTAAATTCGCGGTAATTTTTTATACCAGGAATCGAACCCAGCGCAGGAAAAGTATTTAAAAAAAAAATATGTAATTCTGTATTGAAAAATCAGTGCCCAATTATAAATTACAAAATAAAACTTACATTAGTACGTATCATTTACGAATACTAATGGTAAAACTTCTGTGTATATAATAGCATTATTTGCTTGTTGATGGCAAATTTTTATCAATATTATATGATGAAAGCTTCGAAATAAAACTTAAAACCTTATTTTTTGCTTGTTTTTTTGAAGATTTTGTTCCCATATCTGGATGAATTTTAAAGAAATATCGTTGAACAGTTTCCATCGTACAGCAAATTCTTGGTGGATATTGGAGATTAAAAATGAAGTAGAGTGAAAATGCTAGTAGAAATGCATCCAGGAAATTGTCAACAGGCACGTTATGAATCAGTTCTCTTTCAAACAATAAGAAGTATTTATTCTTTCCTGAAAAATAAATAAGTATTAAAAATAAAAAATAATAAAGTATGTGTCGGATTATACAATTAGGATTCGGTAGCCAGATCAAATCTAAATGGTCTTAGAAGCATTTTTTTAAAATACTACAAGAGAAACAAAACTGAGTGCATAAAGTTTGAATTTGCATATCAAATTTAAGAACAAAATCTTATAAATTAAAAATACTTAATACAATTTTAGAAGCAACAATGTTAATAAGGCCGATTATCTTTTAAATAAGTGTATTGAAATTATGTAATTTATATATAAAATACTGCAAAAGTATTACTTAATAGGAAAATTTCAAAAATTATTTTAAAAAAATGTTTATCCAAAAAACAATTTAAATTTTGAAATGTTTCGAGTTTTTGACTAAGTAACGGCTCTATGCGTTCAAAAAATATAAAAGACCTCGAATTTGAAATGACTAGGAAATTCTAACTCGTGCATGGTTCCCACTTTCGACGAAGTTATTGTGCATATGTTATGTGTATTAAGTAAGATTATGTGAAATTTGAAAAGAAACTGGTAAATAATGAGTGGCACCGGTAAAAATTTAAGGTGTCGATGGTCATAACCTTTACTGATGGAAGGTGCAACTAGCATACTATTTTGATAACTAATACAATCCGCTCAGTTAGTCGGAATTTGGTACCCAACACTGTGCAACGTCCGTGATCATTTGTCGTTAAGATGTTAAACACAATTGGAAAACACCGTGTGGTATTTGTTCTATTTCAAACGTTATCAAGTTGTTACATTTCTCATGTTAGGAGTCAAAAACAAAAAGAGAAAGGAAATAACATACCAGTTTTAGCGACAACTGGAGCTAATGTATTAATTTCAGTTTTGTTCATTTCCAGCAGCTCAGTATTCTGAAAAGAAGGTTTCAATTACTATTATTTCTCAATTACTTATTATTAAATATTGCTTTCTACAAACCTCAAAAATATAAAATAAGAAATAAATATCTTCTCGAAAGTAGTTTGCTATAACCAATAAAAATAATATTTCGTTATTTCTTTTATCAGAAATAAGATTTTTAGATTTTCCGAATTCGATTATTTTTTCTTCTTTTAACTGAATATTTGACTTAACCTCTTTGACATCTATATTGGTTAATTTTTTAAAATGCCATCTTATAACATCAGGCTTAAATAAAACTGGCCATTGATTTATAACATCTTGAACCGAAGGTACTTCGTTGATATTATTTAAAAACAAACGTTGTTCGGCGTATGTTTCTTCTAAATAATGATAGAACTGTGAATCACACACATTCATATTATTTAGCAATTCTTGCATATTAATGGCGTTATCGCTGTTTTGTTGTGGTTGCCAATTGGGACAACCCATTCATTTGTTTACCATTGTTTTTCTTGATTTTGTTGACGATTCTAATACTAAATCAGAGTGTCGCTTGTGCGGCCTATTCAGATATCGGTTTCTTTCAATTAATTTATTAAAAAGTGTATGTGAACCATCACCCAATACTGTACCATCTTCGTCAACATCTTTAAAAATTGTAGGGAATTTATCTATCATTTTCTTTGCTACTGATTTAAAAATTTTTGCCGGAATTTCCTTTTTAATGCTTCTCAATTCATTAATAATTATGTGTACAAGTTCGTTAATAACTCTGTTATCTTTTTCGCCTTTTTCACAGCATTTTATTAACAGATCCGGGATGTGTTCCCATGGGATTTCAAATTCATTCCAAATACTTTCTGTATTTGAATTTAGTTGTGAAAGTATGTTATATTCACTTGCTTTTGCGTCGTTTGTGGCGTTGGAATCGGTAAAGCTTGGTCACTTGTTTTGACCATGTCAAATAAGGGATAATTTTCTTTATTAAAATTTTCAAAATCTTTCATTTCTTCGTCAGTCAATGATATTTCATCATTGTAAGTAACCGTAGAGCTCCGTGACAATGTTGATAAACTAGGAGTTTCTGTCAATTTAATTAAGGGGCTCCATATTTGCCCTTTTTCTAAAAGGATGAAAATTTCATTTTTTAAAATAGTTAGTATTTCGTCTTCATCAACTACTGTGCCATCTTTTTCTAAAACTATTTTTTCCCCGTTCAGGTCAAGTTTCTTCGAAGCTACAAGTAAGATAAAGTATTTTTTAAAACCATACAGAACGAATAGGAGGACTTTTTTTTCTTTTAAAAGCTTTGATTTATACTATAAAAATTTACAATTGTGACTGAAACTATTGCTATTTTAATAAAAAAAAAAGAAAAGAAAAACATTTTGTGATAATAGAAAATAGTAAAGTTTAGAATTAAAATACTAACGAGCAAAAAATGAGTTCTTTAACCCTTAATGAAATTCATAAATAAAGTACAGTCATAAGTCATTTTAAGATAAAATACAAAATTTGAAATCGTAAAGTTGGTTCTGAAAAAAGTACGGTCATATAATAATAGGACAACCTCCCTTAGTTAGATATTTTCAAATAACTTATAATAAGGTCTTATTTACACAAATTTAGTAAAGTCATTAGTAGTTGCTACAAACACGCATAGAATTACGTTTTAACACATCGAAACAGTAATAATTAACCATAATTCTATGTGTGTTTGTAGTAACTACTAATGCCTTAATTTATTAAATTCGTATTAACAAGGCCTAAAAGGCTAATTAATGATTGAGTTTGGTGAAACTGAAAAAAAAAACTATAATTTTAACACGTTGATGGCCAAAACTTATGATGACGAAAGGACCAATTTGGTATAGGTAATGTTTTAACAACTAATACACTTTATATGGAATTGTTAAGAAACAACGTTATGTACAATTAGGTTTCACCTGACGCTGTACAGTGTCCATGACCATTAACGTGTTAATACAAACCAAGTCATAAATTGTGGTACAATAGTATTTTTATTCAATTACCTTTCAGTATTAAATTTTCATAGATATTTGATTGTTCTGCTATATACACAAAAGTTTTTCTTTCTCTGGTGACATCCCAAATTTTGAAGAGTGACATGCTTAAAAATAAAATACAAAATACAAAAAGCAGTATATATATATATATATATATATATATATATATATATATATATATATATATATATATATATATATATATATATACATATATATATATATATATATATATATATATATATATATATATATATATATATATATGTATATATATAGTGTACTTAAGCTACAAAAACACAACAAAATAATAATATTAATAGATATAATTATGTATGTGTCAAAAACTATGTAATATTTGAAGCCAATCCCTTAACGTTCTTTGTTAATATTAACTTTAAATTGATTTAAAATGATTAAAGATAATTGTTACCTTATATAAAAAAAAATAAATTAAGAGTTTAAGTAAATTTTCAATTGAAATAACATTTTTTTTTTTTGTTAGATACATATATATGAAAATTAAAACATTTTTTTAGAGTTAACAGAATTATTCCTTCGTTGAACACGTCTGTTAATGTGAAAATTAACTGTGAAAACTAGGCAACGAAATGGAAGCATAACCTATTTTAGGTAGGTCTGAATTATCAAAAGCCAAATTTAAGAATTATCAGAATGTCATAAGCTCATAAGTAATTCATAATTATGTATTTATGAAATCTTATAGTTTTAGTAATTGACTGGTATTATACATATATTATGTACATACATATATAATGATTAATGACAAACACCTCTTTCATTGGAAGAATTTATTTAATGTAATTTAATTAAAATTATTTAATTAATGTTTTAATCTTGACTGTTTGAAAAATGATAATATTGGAGCAATTATGAAGTATCAGCGGTTTTGGACCCCACAGAATAGAATACAGTAGCGAAGCTGAAGAAATGCGTGTCGAGAGATGTATAATTAGGACAGTCTTATTTTTATTTATTAATTCACTTATGATGATAAATAATAATGGTAATGAAAATGATACATATTGTATTGATAATGATAAAAAAAAATTGTGAAGAGACGACTGTGATTTATAAAGCACATAGATCAGTATTTCTTGAAGCGATATTTATTTTTTTACGTAATACCAATCAATTACGAAAATCCCGTACTATTTACATGCACTATTCACATTTGAATAGGCGAGTGCCTTAAGAATTTATGTGACATTTTTATAGTTTTACACTTGAAAGTTTTTATTTACCATTTACACAGTACTTACTACTTACAAATGTTTATTACATATTAAATTTCTAGGAAACTAATGATTAATGAACGTAATGAAACCAAATTTTAACACATGATACTTTAGCATAAGACCTTTTACAAAATATAACTTTTTGAAAAATGTCACATACGTATATTATGTATTTATGTTCTTTACGTACTTTCTACTTCATTTATCTCATTATTCACTGATGAATAAATTTAAGGTTACAATGTCAACAGCAGTGTTGGGCAAAATTAAATTGCTGAATAATTAAAAATTAACACATAATTAATTGTTAATTATGTTGGATGCAATTAACAATTAATTAATTGTAATTGTGAAAACTCGCAATTAACAATTAATTAATTTTAATTGTGAAAACTCGCAATTAACAATTAATTAATTGTAATTGTGAAAACTCGCAATTAACAATTAATTAATTGTAATTCAGAAAATTCACAATTAAGAATTAATTATGTAATTGCTAATCGTGATTTTCACAATTAACGATTCAAAAACTAACATTAAAAACTTGAAATTATTATATGACGTAGTAGTTACGTCAAAATAAAAGTGCAAAGTACCTTATGAATAAAATAAGTAGGTATGTAACAAAAAAAGACTTTTTTCAATTTTTTTTTCATTTAATTAAATTTTATGGCAGATTATATTATAGTAGGCATCAATTTAAATTTAATATTGACAACTAACTTTTAGTAATTATTTCTTATAATAATTTAAATTACATTTTAACACCACTCTCTTTTGAAACATATTATCTGACAATTTATTGCTTTTTGGCAGATTAGTCATTGAGGCGAAAGAAAAAAGTCGTTCAACTGCTGCTGATGATGGTAATGGCGTGTTGTACTTAATAAAAATACTTTTTATTACAGGATATTTATCGAGTAGTTGCAGTTCCTGGCTTTCCTCTGTAAAAAATTGAAGCATTAAAAGTTCCGCTTTTGACAAAGAATCATTTGAGGAGAGTCGATTTTTTTCTGTGATTGACATATCTGATTCCGAATCAGAATCAAAACTGAAAAAAACATCTTGGTTGATTTTTTTTGTTATAGGTGTTGCGGTTACATTTTCATTTATTTGCTTTGATATATATGTCTGAAAAACCTTTAAGATTTTACTGCGATCAGTAGGATCTAAACAGGTCAACCACTTGTTTTTAAAGCGCGGATATGACAAAGCTGCAATAGCTGCATTTTCTGCTTCTGGAGTACTGATATCAAACATTTTCTCGAATCTTTTTTCGACACTTTGCCTATATGAATTGATTAATGGTTTACAATAAGAAAAATTGTTATTTTTCTCGATTTTCTGTAATTTTTTTCTTAACGCCAGAAGGCATGGCAGTACTATTCCATAATATGTATTGGTGTCACTCTGCATGGTATCAAGGGCTTCTGCCACTGGTGCAACGCAGGTTAAGTGCTCTTGTAAGTAGTCAAATTCGTTCTCTTTGATAGCATTTTTTATATTTAATGATTTATGTAAGAGCAAGTTTTTATCTTTCAAATTAGAAATTTGCCGAAGCGCATCAAACAGACTATTCCACCTAGTTTCACCAGGGCGGCTTAAGGTGTGTTGCAATACATCTTGAATTATTTCAGCTGACTTCGGTCGTCCTGCAGCTTTCCATAAAGCATTACATTTTTTCATCACTCCGGCATGCATATCTGATAATGCAGAATTTTTTTCATTTAAAATCTTACTGGCATCTGTAGTTGCACATAAGCTTAATGTGTGCGCAGCGCATCGTAAATGTACAGGCAACAAATTAACGTCTTCAGTAATGGTTATTTCTTCCTCTTCAGTTTCGGATTCAGAAGTATTTTCAGGCGGATGACTGTCACCATTGCCAGATATAGTTGCAGAAAAGTCATCTTCAAGATCAATATTTGTGAGTTTCACTCCAAATACTTTAAAAGCCTTTACAAAATTACTGGCATTATTAGTTACTGATGCGACTATTTTATTTACATTTAGATCAAAATCGGCATTAATTTCTTGAATTATTTCAGATATCCGGTCATAGCTGTGTACCCCTTTGAATCTTTGACAGGCTAACGCCACCGATACTCTACGAAGATCACTTGTAATCCAGTGTGCTGTCATACCAAGAAAACTTCTCTTTTTACCTGACCAGATATCTAATGTTGTACACACATAGTCAACTTCCTTTAATTCAGTTTTTATCTGCTCCATTTGCTTTTCATAATAATTTTCTATACGACGTCCTAGGGTTCGTCGACTAATTAAAGTAAGACCCTTTTCAGATATTCTTAAGTCCGAGAATATTGTTGCAAAATATGGATCTTCTACAGCACGTAATGGAATCATGGAGTGGATAAAATATTTCACAATGTCTTCATCAAATTTTTCTTGCGTAAGTTTTTTCTCGTTAGATATATTTTTTTTACTTGTTTTGGTTACGCTGTCATGTTTTTTCTTTTCGTCTGATCTCTTGTTCTTTACGTATGCTTGATACTCATCGATACAAGTTTCTCCGTGTTTTCGCTTTAGATGGCTTAAAAAATTTGATGTGCAGTTGTTATATCCTTTGATTTTTGTTATACGATCTTTTGGACATCTCATACATAAAGCCGTAATCTTATTACCTGCAGATTCTTCTGGTAAATATTGAAAAAATTTTCCGTCGAGTAAAATAAGACGCAGTTGCAAAGATGATGAGGAACATCCAGCGGCATCTATGTCAGAGGGTGACAAGGACGATTTATTTGGATCTAATGACTCAGTAATGTCCGAAACAATCATCGAAAAATTGCTGTCTTCGTCACTAATTTCTGTCGTCATTTTCGAATATAGCACAAAAAAATTAGCGTATTTTTTTTATTTTATAAAAATAGAACACAATTTTTAAACAACTGAGCACAACCAATGCATATGCACGTATAATTATGTATTTACGCAATAAACTAATAACTAAATTTATCCCACAATGGTCAACATGGTCACACACGAGTTAAGTAGGTTTTTTTTTTGCACTGACTGGTCAATAAAAAAAACACCGTAAGCAGCGGAGCCCCATCACGGTAGTCGAATTTTTCCTTTCATCTTCGGTATTGCGTGTCTACAAGCGGAATATAATTGAAAGTCCACAAGCGATTTGTAATTTTGGTGGTTTCAAAACTGATGATGAGTGTCCGGTTGATCGGGTCTTTAAAAAAAGGTTTTAAGTTTTTAAGGGCTGAATCTCAGTAAATTTCAATTTTGTGCCGATAGCAGTTAACAGGGAAAAAGCCAACACAATTCGTACGAGGGCATTTCTATCCATGCTTATCCGCCAATTGCCTTTGTGTTTTATTTTTAAATATTAAAAAAGGAACTTAAATAGTAAACTGGAAGGCTTTTATGAAGATATTTTTTCTTTCCAAAAAAATCCAAAATTTCTATTTTATAAATAATAAAAATCCAAAATCCTAATTTATAAATAAACAGTGACTTTAATAACATTTTCAAATTACTTAATATGTATGTATTTCATTTGTTAAAAAATTGTATTCACTTTTTTTTAAATTTTTTAAAATTACTATTCGCCTACTTGTATTTAGAATAAAAGTAATGCATTTAAAACACATTTAACAATAGCATTCAATTCCGATGTAAAAATGGAAGAAGTGGGGGGAAAAGTAATGTGGACTCCCTAAAAGGTACTAGCTGGATACTAACTGAATACAAGTACAAAATTTCAGCCCTCTAGGTTTCCTTAGAGAGTCTCTAGACGTGTTAGAAAACAAGCAAAAAAATTAAGGAAATATTGGCGTAAAAATCGTGGGGATAAGGGTTAAAAGTTGAAACCCCCAAAAAACAGTGTCTGGCTATTAGCTTAACCTGTACACAAAATTTCAGCCCTCTAGGTTTATTTGGGGAGATTTTGACCCGAACGAAACTGTTAAAAAACAAGAAAAATCATGTTCTTTTGAGTATAAAAATGGTGGTGGTAGGGTTTGAAAGTCGAGACTCCCAAAAGGCACTCCCTTGATACTAACTCAATCCGAATACAAAATTTCAGCCCTCTAGGTTTATTTGGGTGACCTGTGCGAGTGGTACAAACTTCGAAAACGTCGAAAATGCATGAAATTGTAGCTTAAAAATGAGGGGAGTGGGGGTAAAATATTAAAACCTCCAAAAAGCACAACCTAGGTACGAACTTTATCAACACACCATATTTCAACCCTCTACGTTAATTCTGGGGGCTGGGGGCCTGTTAGATCCAGCGAAAATCGTTTTTCCCCCCTCTACTCCCACCAAATGATCCTAGGAAGCTGAATTTTGGATATGTTGTAGATAATTGACCGAAACATTATTTCCAACCGGTTTGGAAAAGTTTTATTGCTTTTCTGCCCCCCCCCCCCACCACCCCCTTAAAAGTTGGGTCGGATCAAAAATTTTCCCAAAATTTGACCCCACTTTGATAGTGTTGTTGTACTGTACATCGGAATAAGCCCTACTTACCAAATTTCATCTCTTAACTTCCATAGGGGGGCCCTGCACATATTAAAAGGTAGCGGGAATATATATATATATATATATATATATATATATATATATATATATATATATATATATATATATATATATATATATATATATATGTTCTTATCGTATAGGCTGTATAAAAAAAAATAAGTCAATTTTTCGAGAAAATTCGACTAAAAATCCAAACAAAAAAAAACCCTTTTTGGATTTTTTTTTAAAATTGGTATTAGGAGAACATAATATAAATATCATTTAAATTTTAAAACAGTTACTTTGAGAGTTTGAACTGTTTTTCTCTATTATTTCAAAATAAATTCATGTTCCCCTGATACCATATTGGGGTTTTGATACCCGATTTACGACTGCTATATCGTTATCGAAAATTATGGACACCACATAAATAAAATTAAAGGGCTCGACCTCTGTTTCATTTATTTTGGTCAGCAATAGAAATACAGCAATCCCCCGAAGAACACGATTAATTGGTTCCGTGTTCTTTGAAACCGTGTTGTTCGAGATCACCAAAGATAGGCATTTTCTTTCTATTACAAGTGTAAAAATAAAAAAATATAAATTTTAAAGAAATAACGCAACGAAATTTGAATTACATACTTATTACCTACATATCAGATTTGTATGTAATGCGTATTTATTTCGATTAAAATAGAATGGAATTGATTCGTTAGCTCTGAAGTCGAAGAAGCTTCGTGAACTTCTGATTTTAGTTATTAGTTGTAGTTAGTTAAACGTTATAAGCTAATAAATAAATTTGTCCCACATATTACACACAGGAAGCAATATTATGGAACCCAACTGGAAGCGCCTGATCTCGAGTAGAGTGTCCTGGCGTCCCAAATGAAGTCCCAAGTCCCAGTTTCGAAAGTCCCAAAACAAAAAAAATCCACCAATTTTTTGTATATTTTTTTAACTGGTATTAGGAGAACATAATATATTATATTGTTTAAATTTTAAAACAGACTGTTTTAAAAATACGCATTACATACAAATGTGGTATGTAAGTATGTAATTCAAATTTCGTTGCGCTATTTCTTTGAAATTTATATTTTTTTATTTTCACACTTCTAATAGAAAGAAAATGCCTATCTTTGGTGGTCTCGAACAACACGGTTTCAAAGAACACGGAACCAATTAATCGTGTTCTTCGGGGGATTGCTGTATTCAAAGGTGTGGAGGAATAATCATTACTCAATACCTTTTTGACCAATGAAATCACAGTATTAACCATTATTCCAATGGGCAATGGGTTTCCGATTGTTTTGTGAATAATCTACCTATGTATCAAGTTTTAATTTAATATATGTTGTGTAGTAAGGCACAAGTAAACAAAATGGTTTATATTTTCTTTTGATCGTTTTATAAGTACATATTAATACAAACATTATTTTAATGAAATGGATTAAAAATTTGATTTAAAATTTAGTTAACTATGTATATTCAATTTTATTTAAATCAAAAAGGAAAAGACATAAAAAAAATATTGTATTCTACTCGCTTGCAATGGCTATTACTCACTCAGATGCATTACGACACTCGCCTCGCAAGCTCGTCTCGTGTACACAATTTCATCTTCGTGAGTAATATGGTAATAGCTATCATTACCAGCTCGTTGAAAAATATACTATTTCGTTACTTTTATCGCAAATATCATGAACAAAAAAATAACGAAATTTTTAATTAATAGTTATAATTAACATCTGGCCAACACTATAGACTATTTATACAAATAAATAGCTGTTCACATAAAATTAAAGTGTCTGTCTTCTTGTATCTTGTATCAAAGCAAGGTAATTGTTAATTTTAATTGTTCTTTAAAACAATTAAAAAAGTTAAATGCAATTGATTTAATTGCAAGACACAATTAACATATATTAATCCAGATAAATTAATTGCAACGTGCAATTAATAGTTTAATTGCAATTAGTTTTAACTACAATTAAATTAATTACAATTAATTTTTTAATCGATTGATCAATTAATTGAAATTTTAATTAATTAATGCCCAACACTGGTCAACAGAAAATTTTTCTAATGTTTTGAAAACAACTATAATAATTACGAACAGGCAAAAAAATTAATAATATTCTATAGGTGCAGATTTAAAATAAAATAAATCCAATCCACTAATGCAGCAATGAAATAAGGTTTCATGATTTAATAATTCAGTATATGATTTGCAAGTATTTACTGCTTCCAAATCACTGCAGTCATTTCCATATGTTTGATACAAACCAATATCAGGGTTAAAAAACACAGGTATTTTTACGCCTAAAAACAGAATATCGCTGTATTTTGAATTTATTATTATATATTTAATTTTGCACAAAATAAAACACTCATCTTTCTTATCTATAACTAGAAACATGCCATCACGATATTTTACTCCCCTAAATTCAAGGGAGGTTGCTATGTATTGAGGATCAGAAAATAAACAAAAATTGATTAAATCAAATATATAATTTGGATAATCCTCTCTTTTGAACACTTTTACATCATTTGTTACTACTTTATTATTGAATGTAATTTCTTGAGAATTGACAAAACATTGTAAAAACTGATGTTTATTGCTTAAAGAATACAGAATATTTTTAAAATTGGGGCTATGCCGTACAACATTTTTAAAATATCGATGTTTACTTTCGAACCTAAGGGTCCACAAATGCCTTAATGGTCCTAGCATTCTAATTAAAAAGGGGTAATGTAAAATAAAATGACGTTTGGGTTTTATATTTACATCGGGAAATAAATTTTGTCTATATTCCACATAAGTAAATAAAAGATCTCTTAAAATAGCTATTTGGCCCGTTGACAACTTGAAAGCTAAAATGATGTTACAAATTTTTCTTAAAATTAGCAATAATTTCCAAGCGTCATTGTGGCAATCAACTAATTCGAACACTAAAAATGGTATTATGTTTAGTAACTGCATATTTTGAAAAGCGGACCCAGCTATTTTTTCACTTTTTTTTATTGTAGGAAAAGATATTTGTTTTTCATGTGTAAAGCGAATTTTTCGAATTTTTTCATTTAAAATTTGATACGAAAAGTAGCCATTGGATACAAGTTTATTAATTATTAACATTAAATCTTGTTGAACTACACCTTCAAAAAGATCATGAGCAATACAAGGTGGCAATCCTGGATTACAAACACGATAGTACCGTAACCTATTTAGTACGGAGTCAGATTTAATACCCCTAAAAGATGTTTCGTTTAACGCTAATAAAGTGTCAAGGTCGTTTTTATATGACTGAACAGTTCGCAAGAGTGATGGTGCGTTATAACTTTTAAAAAAAATATTTTTTATATCATTGGCATAACAATACCGACAAAAATAATTTTTTATATTAAAATTTTCGAGGTAGCCACCAATTTGATGACTACCCAGATTATCATCTATTACAGTAATTAACGTATCTTTTAATTGAATTCCGAATGTTTCTATGAAAATTCCATCATTTTCTAAAGTAATTAGGTCATCTACAATAATTTTAAAAATTTTTGTAAACCCAAAACGATTAATATCTTTTTCATAGCATAAACCAACTAACTGAATATTTTCGATTTTAGTTCTATGCCAGAGCAGAATATTAGCCAATGTCATATAAATACCCACTACTTTATATTTCCCACGTGCTGCGCCTAATGGGTTACATATTTCAAAAGAATCTTGAAATAATATTATTTTTAACGCTGTCGGATTTTCTTTAAAAAATGAATTTTGTTTATAACAAGCACCATCAAAAATGTCCGTAAATATATCATTTTCATTATTTTCAATTTCTGTAAAATATTGTTCCGAAAAATGTTTGTTCTTAAACAAAGACTGGATAGTCTCTAAAATGGGTACATAATAAAAAAACGAATTGTTTGAATTAACTAAACTTATTTTAACCGGTGATACATAATTAAAATGCTGCTTATAATATATAATTCGACTGTAGTTTGATCTTAGTAAACCATTCGCTGAATTATGTGCAAGATTAAATAAATCATTTTGAAGGACATTTTGATCAATTTCAGTCCTGTCTTTTAATATATTTTGCGTTAAATACTGTTTGTTTAAATTACTGATATCCGATATCCCTGATATAAGAGTTTGTAATGACTTTGATGATAAAAAAAAATTAGCTTCCAAAGTTAAGTACAAAGATGATAACATGCATAATGCTTGGTCTTTGAGATCATTTGAATCACTAATTTTTACATTAATTGCTTCGTTATCATCTTGAAAAGTATTATTTTTTTCATTTAAATTTTGTAAATATAACCTTTTACGAGAATCATTTACATTTTTTGCCATAAAATGTTTTCTCATACAGTGATTTCGAAAATTAACAGCATTTTTAAAAACAGTATTTATCTGACATTGTGAATAAAATGGACACGTAAAATTAATACCATATTTAATATGCTTATACATATGAATTTTAATAATTTCAAAACTATAAGTTTTAAATTTGCATGTTTCTACTGTACAGGTGAAATTATTCTCCGAAATTAAATTTGTATGTTCATTGACATGGGATTTAAAAACACTATAATTGCGAAATTGCATATGACAATTTGCATGTAAACATATAAATATGCATTTATTATTATTTCTGTTTAAATATTGATGCAAATCATATTTTTGAATAGTGATAAATTTGTAAGAACATACTGGACATTTATACATTTTAAATTTAAACGTTAATATGTATGTATTGAGCAGAATTAAAAATACTTTGTTTATCATAAAGCAAAGATATTCGATTTGATATAATAAAAACAATTAAATATGCTTACCTGTATAATACAAAACACAAAAGTTCACAACTCAAAAGTTTAAAAAAAGAAAGAAAAAAACTGCAAAAAATCACAGGAATTTTATTTCAAGTAAGGTACTTATTTAAATGCGTCATACACGTTATTTCAACTTTCAATACGAATCATACGAATCATGTACATATAAGTAACACCCAATCACATGAAAGAGGATAATGAACAAGCTATAAAAAAAGTCTTGCGCATAAATGTACACAATACACGCCTGCGTCAAATTAAACTAAGTACATTGTAATAATACATTATTCGGTAATATTTAAATTGAATTTTCCACATTACAGAAGATACTAGGGCAATTTACACATATATATGGAAATCTCACCTTATAATTATGGGAAATTTATACCACTTTATAAAATTCACATTTATGTATGTAATTTTAAATACTCTAACTGTAATATTACTTTACATTTCGTTAACTTTACACAGAATAACTATGAATATTGGCGGGTAAATAAAATACCGGAAACTTAATGTAAATTTAATATAAATTTATATTAAATTGGGCGGTAAAATTCCATGCATTTTTTGTAGTGTAGGACGTGATTTTAGATCAGTTGATTTTTTCAAAACGATGCCCGCTGTAAGGGTTGATTTGGCCCTTTAGATACATACACATATGTAAGTGAAACAAAACAGACTAAACGGTTTATGTACGAAATCGAGAATTGTCAAAGAAAATACGTTGTGATTAAAATGTTGTTAAACTATCTTTAAATTTGAATTTAAATAAATGATTTTTACATTTCGAATAAATAAGGAAGAGTAAATAATAAAATGTGACTAGAATATTTTGATAAGCATGGTTAAAAACAAACATGAATAAAAATTTTTAAATATAACCTTAAAGTGAGATTGTTCAAGTGTTAGCGTTTTTACATTATACTGAATTGTTATGTGTAATTTAAATTTTCTTTTGAAATTGAGTTTGGCATAAACTCTATTGAAATAAAATAACATTATCATGAATAAACTTAAATTAATTTAAATGTGATATATGAAGCTAGATATTTGAATGAATATTACAATGACTAAATGTGTATGATTACTTTCATAACATTTCGAAATTTAATTTTCTTAAAAAAATGCAATATGCTTTAGACATCAATTAAAAACAGATTATGAACATGAATAATTGCAAGTGCATTGAATGAGATCAAAACTAAACTTGAATTTTATTTTAATTTTCCTTTTTCCTTTTTAAAAATAAATTGAAATATTTAAAATATTACATATCTTGTAAGTGCAGAGTTGAAATTTCCTAATTGTAATAATGATTGTAAAAAAATTATTCCAAAATAATTCCATTGTGCGAAATTAGTTAAACTGTATAATTAAAATTATTTCGTTTTGGTAAACTATTTTTTCATTTTTTTCCTTTGATTTAAATAACGTTATCATGATGATGTTCACCGTAATCCTGTCATCATCATAATTATATTGTGAATGTTCTATTTTTTGAAAAAAGACGCTACCAGTCCAAATTTGCATACGTTATAATAGTTATTTTGTTAAACTTTAATGAATCAACCAATAAGATTTTGTTTTGTGAAACATTACCTTATTTGGTTTTTAAAACAAATAAATTTTTAAATCAATAAGTTTGAGCTTGTAATTTAATTTTATAAAAAAAATATTATTGCCGCTGATTTGGAATCATTTATGAAATATATGTAATTTGAGTATTAGTTCATTGGAGATTTACTAGATGGCCCTAGCATTAATTTTTTACATTTGATCGTAATTTAAACAGTAATATATCGATATTGTTTTATACAAATTCACCAGATGTCTAAATATAAATTTTATAAATTAATTTTGAATAACCCTAGAATTCGGGATTGTAAATTTACCGACTTTTTCATTTACCGGTAATTCGGTAAATTTTTTTAGCAAAACCGGTTTACCGGTAATTTACCGGTATTTTTAAAACACCGAAAATATAAGAATAAATATTAGAAAAAAATAAAATAAAAACGTAAAATTATTTTATTAAGATAATTATATACACTATACAAAATAAGAAAAATTATGTAAAAAAAATTGTATCTGTTTGATTTTACCACTTCTTTCACAGAAATATACCGCCCATTTTTATTGTTTGTTCAAAAAATAGTTTTAAATCTTGTTAAATAATCATAAAATATGAATCAATTATAATATACTACTCAAAACAAAATAAGGGCCACTCATGTTTTGCTGCATAAGTTTATTTTTATATAAGTTACAGTATAAGGTATGCTTACATTTAATTAAGGAACTAATTTTTACTAAATAAAATTAATTTTAATAAGATTAAATAAAAAATTAATCAATAATTACATTTTATCATTTTTATAGTCATTTTTACAGTCATCAACAAACGTTTACGCTTTGAGTAAAAGCACACATTATGCAACTTTTCGGTGATTTAATATCGAGTATGCCTTCCCCTTTTTAAAACACATTCTTGAAGCCTCCTCGGTATGCTTTCAATAAGATGCCTAACGGTTTCATCAGGAATCTCCTCCCAACATCTTCTCAAGACATCAATCAGTTGTTGTTGGCTATGCACATCCTCTCCGGCTGCTCTGACTCGCCGTTTTAATTGATCCCAAAGATGTTCTATTGGGTTCAAGTCAGGGCTATTTGCAGGCCACGGTAAAACCTGTATATTAGCCTCCCTAAGGACAGTTGTCGTCGCTCGAGCGGTATGCGCTCGGGCATTATCCTGCATCAGGATAAATCCGTCGACCGCTCGTTGTGCAAAGGGGGTCTGACAACCTGTTCGATGTAACTTTGAGCCGTTACAGTACCATCTTTCAGGAAAACAAGCTCATTTTTGCCTTGCAAACTAATTCCACCCCAGACCATGACATTAGGACCGCCAAATCTGTCGCGTTCATGAATGTGACGATCAGAAAACCTTTCCTCACTTCTTCACCACACTCTCACACGTCGATCATCACTAAAAAATTTCACCTTGCACTCATCCGTGAAGAGTACGTGACGCCATTCCCCCAAGCCCCATTCAAGGTGTTCACATGCAAATCTTAAATGGTTTGCACGATGCGCTCCGGTCAGTTTGGTACGGATTACTGGTCTTCTTGAACGTTGTTGGTCTTCCCGCAAACGATTTCGTATGGTCTGATTACTGACAACAGTACCAGTAGATCGATGTAAGCGATTTTGCAGAGTACCTGGGGTAACAGTCGGCTCACGTCGTGCACACAGTCGAATGTAATGGTCTTCACGGGCAGTGGCAGCACGAACTCTTCCTGAGCCACGGCGCCGGGTTACACTACCGGTCTGCTGATACCGATTCCAAACATTTTGAATAGCCCTTCGTGAACAACCCAACTGCAGAGCCACGGAACGTTGAGATTGACCACCCTCAATCATCGTTACGGCTCTGGTAGCAGTAGCTTCGTCCATATGGTGTCGAATTCTCGGCATTGTAAAAATAAATGATTGAATAACACGCCAAACTTCAAAAAACAACCTCAGCAATCAATAATCTAGCGCAAACTAATTTAAAATCAAATTCAAAAAAATAAGTAAAACTAACCACTTGACGCAGTGCGAGACAAAAAAACGTTTAAATCTTCCCCTCAACAATAATATCACTTAAACCTAACTGTTATCATTTACTCAACCACTTAATATCATAACAACAGTCATTTAGAAAAGTTATTTTGACGTGGATCGACATAAATCAGTTTTAAAATACAAACTTTCAAGTGGCCCTTATTTTGTTTTGAGGAGTATATATACCTACCTGTAATAAAAATTTACTTACCGCTTCTAACAATGTAATCATTTAACGTAATGTTAATTATTTTCAAAAAAGTATAGCTGAGTACAGCTGATTTAAATAATACGTAAGTAAATAAAAAAAGGACGCTTTATTGCTATATATGCATTTTAAAACTGACCATTGCATTGTGCGATTTTATTGTATCATAGAATAGTTTATTATGGATACACAGTAAGGGGTAATTTGAATGTGTACATTTACGTTCAATAAACTTGATCATTCATCTATGAAATAAAATGAACTTATAAAAATTTTCAATTATATTATTTTTAATTTATCGAATTACCGGTAAAAAATCAGCGATTTACCGGTAAAAATTTTAAGGCATTTTTAGTAATTTACCAGTAAACCGGTAAACCGGTTTACCGGTATTACAATCCCTACCTAAAATCATACGTTGGTCTACGAGAAACGTTAATCATACATCGACGTCGTTTTGACGGATGGACTTTTTACGGAGAGTTTTAGAGTTTATTTTCAAAAAACATTTTTTTTTACATAACAATACTACAAAAGCGAACAAAATATTTAAAAAAATTGGATTTGGAAAAATTTCTTAATGTAAATATTTATTAATTTTTTTAATCTTTTTATCAAAGCATATTTTCATTATAAAAATTAAAAAATAGATAAATACATCAATTGTATCATAAAACATGTGTGTTCAAATAATTAATTTATTAACTATTATGCGTCAGTGGACATGTGTGACTTTACAGAATGTGAAATTTCTCAATCATAAATATTCCTATAGATATGTAGTTATTTCCCCATTAGGCACATTTGTAAATTTTCTAAAATTTGTTAGTAATTTTTCGAATAAGATCTCAAAAAATAATAAAAATTAAAATATTTTCCACAGAATAAATTGTTAATCTTTTATTAAGTCACTTGAAACGCATTCTTTAGTTTTCGATTCAATATATTAAAACTTCAGTATTATGTCGTTTCTATAAGTCAAACAGCTGTAATCATCTTTCATATTATCATAATCATTGAATAAATTAATTATAACATCCATATCTTTAATAAATTTTAGAAAAATTAGGAAAACTTTTATATGTGAAGTACAAAATCTTTAAAAAAAACATCGCGTAATCATACATCGACGTCCTTTTGACGGACACTATTTTAATACAAACAAAACGGCAATGACTATAAACAAGATAAATACGCTTTATGTGTTATAACAACAAATAAATTAGATAACAGAAATCTCACAGCAAGTAAGTACCGACAAGTTGTAGTATTGGAGCAGGTAGAGAAGTTCGTTCGTCGTTTTGACGTGTACATATGATTCTAGAGATAATAATATTTATATTGATTAAATTTTGACTTTATAAAATTCTCTTTTTTATTTTTATTAATTTTGTTTTAAAAATTTATGAAATCATGCTTACCAGATAGATGTAGGCATCGCTACAATGTGTAGTGTGACATTTTGAAAAAATTGAAAAATGCATGTTTTGATAGCCTATACCTTTAAAAAATTACATACTAAAATTTCAAGTGCATATCTAAAATAGTTTTTGAGTTACAGCCATCTGAAGAGCGAATTCTGGTATTCATTGTTAACTTTGAGGTATTGAGGAATGTACGAAGGCTAATAGTTGGGGAGTTTTTGGACGTGGCTGCCAGTCACATGTTGTGGAGCAGCTATACCCTGGCACATTTAGATGACTCATCTAGTTTTACTATGACCGTTATAGTGAGTACATCATAAATAATTTTAGTAAAAATTCTCAGTGATTAAAACTAAAAGGTAAGATAAAGAAAAACTACATTTTTCAAATTTTTCTTCAGTTATAACTTGAAGACAAATCATCCGATCGATTTGATTCTTATTGCAGCTTCTTTTATATATGTTTCTTCATGCCATGAACCTCCAGTTTTCCGATCGAATAAAAAATGTAATTTTTGCAGGCTAAAAATCATCAAATTTTCAAGCAAAATTTGAAACTTCTTTTTAAAAACTCCGTCATTTTGTTAAATTTTAACTTTTTTTTTCGATTGTGGTTCATGGCATGGGCAATACCTTCTAGTTTAATAGGCTTTTTGGTTTTTTTAATTTCAGGCACTGTAAAGGTCGCTATCACTGCAGCAGTGGGGGAACTTTTTTTTTGGAGCCGTGGGAGATCTTGAATAACTCACTGAATTTTCACTCTTTTTGTCCAAAAGTTTTATCTTGTCTTTATTATATATCAACGAATATATCCTTAAAATATTAAAATATACCATACAGTAGTTTTCTTAAAAAAATTCCCAAAAATCACCCTTATTCAGGAGGTCACACTAGTGGTCCCCCTTAAGTCAAATAGTAGCGTCGGAGACTACCACAGCCAAATGAATTCTGCAAATTTTATTAAAAGGATCCGCGAAATACTTTCACCTAATCTTTCACCACGATGTATAATAGTAATGGATAACGCCCCTTATCACGGTAAAGAGTTAAATAAAGCTCCAACAAAATCAGCGACAAAATCCGAAATGATAGGGTAGCTAAAAGAAAATAATGTCGCGTTCAGTGAGAATATGAGAAAATTCGAATTATTTGAATTAATATTACAAACTAAAAGAAAAGAAAAACAACATGAAGTGGATAATATAATTAAAAGCAATGGCCACGAAGTATTACGTCTTCACTTCATATATATTAAATTTGTGCTACGGACGTAAAGCTACCTAGCATTAATCTACTAAAACAATACGATGGTCAGTACCATGAGTAGTTACAATTTCGCGATACCTTTCATGCATTAACACATTCAAACAATAGTCCATCAAATATCCAAAAATTCTTTTATCTAAAAACGGCATTAACCGGAGATGCGGCGAAAGTTATTCACTCATTAGAATTTTCAAATGAAAATTAATTGACGGCTTAGGAATTAGTAAATGAACGTTTCGGGAATAAACGGCTTATAACCCACAATTGCATTAAAGCTCTATTTGAACTATCGGTTGTCAACAGAGAATTCAATACGTCATTACGACAGTTACTGGATAATTTTACTAAACATATACGCGTCCTTAAATCGTTGGGATAGTCCACCGAATACTGAGACACATTAATCTACTTACATAATATCTAACAAGCTCGACATGATCACAAAACATGAACGGGAAATACCCGACTAATCAAGATCTTATATCATTCCTTAATAATCGTTGTCAGCGAAACTATCGAAACGGACAAATCAAAAAATTTGTCATCAAGTAATAAATAATACAGTTATCCCTCAACTTATTGACAATTTAACTTATTGACAATTTAACTTATTGACAATGATCGTAGTTTACCCTAAGTTATAGACAAACCATATGTATTGAAAGGCCGTCCTTGGTTCGGTAAATCTATATGAACTAGATTCGTGCAGGTTGTGGGTTTTCTACGCCCACGCGATGTTCTCCTTTCGGTTTTGTCCCTGTAGATCGCTATGGGTTCTTTGGTTTTGATGCCCACAACGTGTGATCGCTCGTATTGGTGAATTCAATAAATAAAACACTCGCGTATTTTTAATTACAGGAATATAATTATTTATTAAAATATTTAATCAATTAACAAAATTAATAACAATATTATAAATTGAATTTGTAACAATATCAAAATAATATAAGTATCAGTTTAGACCGTTTTTGAGGTAAAGGGGACCCGAAACTAATTTGGTTGTTGTTACAAGTAAAGATAAAATTAGAATGTCTTAACTTTTTCAAAGTTCGTTATAAAATTTCTTATTATTTTTTCTATAGAACATTCCATGAGCTTCTATTTGAGATAAACATATTTTTCATCATATGAAAGAGTGAGATACATAAATCAGTTAAATACATAATATTAATTCTCAGAACTACCCCTTGTGTGGTGTTCTCTTGACCAACCAGATCTGTTATTGAAGCATCTTTGTCACACTATCTTTCTTCTCACTCTCACTAATACATGATATTATAATTTGCATTATTGCAATTTCTATGCAACTGGCATAACATCAATGTTCTAACTATTATCTAATCTCTTTTAAAACTGATACTTGTTAATTTTCTTAGTTTAATTACAAAGATTTTCATTTTTTGGAAAACTTTAAATGGAAACTATTTGATTTTACCCAGCGCATCTTCCATGCGGCGCTACAGTATGTACCCAAGGTCATAGGTGCTGTGTATGGCAATGTGTACATACAGATGGTTTGTCTATAACTTAAGGTAAACTACGATCACTGCCAATAAGTTAAATTGTCAATAAGTTGAGGGACGACGGTAATCAATAAAGCGGTAACATTATTTAATCCAATAAAAAATACACTCATGTAAATATTAAATCCGAAAATTTTCAGCATTGTAAAAAATCTCAGTTTTTGTATCAATGCGAAGATTTCTTAAAATTATGGGTTTCATCACGAATCGAATGTTTTTTCATTAACTTTTTTGTCCAATATACTTCTGTTAAGATATTTCTTAATCATTGTCAAATTGAAGTTTAATCAGTTAATTTTTTTAATTTCTATAACTATTTTAACATTACAATTCTAATCCCCATTGTGTAATCGTCCCGCCCACTATTTTTGTTGTCCACCAAAAACTTGTTTAGCATCGATTCGTAATTTTGCCGCCTCGTTTCCGGTACACATGCAATTTGTTTACCTCTCATCTGGGTTTTCCCATCTCTTACCCAACTACATTTCAACCTGTTTCTGTTGTATTTATTTAAATATATACCTGTCCCAACAGAATTAAGTTTAATTCAGAGTTCACCTGAAGATGGTTTAGGAAACCCAAAACTAGTTTGTGAAAAAGTATTTTTCTATATTTAAGTGAAAATTTGACAAAGTTAAACATTCTTAGCCATATACACACACCGGCAGAATTAGCGGAGCATACAAAAAATCTGTAAAAATCAAACAAGCCATTTAATTTCAAGAAAATATTAATCTTATTTAATTATTCGCTTAAAATTACATGTTCACATGTCGATATACCTTTCTTTTGGTAGCAAAACAAGTAACCATATAAAATGGCAAATTTTTTGAATCTTATGTCGTCTAAAAATAATTTAAGTTAAAGATTATTTAACAAATAGAAAATGAAAGACAGCGTTTTAATTCCGCCTGGTTCCTCCCGTTATCTTATCAAAACTTCCATTCGTTTTTTTATACTCAGCATGATGTTATCTATAGTTTCCTGGGATAGTCTTTGCCATTCTTCAATTACGGCAGTTTGAAGCTCGACTACATTGAGAAGAAACGGCATTTGAATTCGAAAGTGATAGACCTCTTAAAAAGAATTGCATCAATAATAAATAAAAACAATTCTATGGAAAGTCAATTGATTCGTTGCTTCAATATTATTTTAAGTAAAAATGAAAAAAACCCGCCAACTTTGTTTAATAAATAAGTTTTTATATATTTTTTATGTTCCGCTAATTATGCCGGTGTGTGTATATTATGGATTTTTACAAAGTAAAACTATCTACAATTAGTTACCTCTTTGTACAAATTGTTTACGTCCCCGACATTCTACTGTGTTTTGTCGTTCTCGAGCATGTCAAACGGCATAATACGAAATTACGCGTATCGGAAAATTTAAATATATCCCGTAGTAATTCGTACGCCTCAAAAACAAGGAATGTTAAAAAATCAAAGTAATTTATCATTAGCCACGCAACCAACAGTAAATACACATTGTACTTTAGCAGCTTTATCATATTATATTTTATTCTCAACAGCCATCGTCAAGGTTTACGACATATATGGTAATCCTCATTGTGCAAGAATCTTATTAGACTTAGCGTCTCAATCTAATCTTATCACACGCCAGTTTTATAGTAAATTATATTTACCCAGTGAAAAAATTGACGTACCTGTGATTGGAATCAATCAATCATTATCTCGTATTTCACAAAGAACAACTTATATTGTTTAATCGTGTCATAGTTCATTTAGGACTAACTTATCGTGCCTCATTATCGAAAAAATCACAGACGATTTACTCACACATTTTATTAATCAAAATAAAATAAATATTGCTAATGACGTTCCGCTAGCAGACCAAAAATTTGCCAAAACCGATTAAATTTATGTGCTTTTCGGAGCAAGCATATTTTGGGATCTCTTGATTGTGAGTCAAATTAAAGTTGACAACCAGGGTCCAATTTTACAGAATACCAAACTCGGTTGGATAATTTTTGGACCTATTTCCACATCAAATTATTATAATAATCAAACTAATTGCAATGTCTTTACAAATTTCGAACTTGAAAATCAATTACAACGTTTTTGGAACATAGACGAATATGCCGCAAAACAATTTTAGTGTTGAAAAACAAAAATGAGAACATCATTTTAAGTTAAACACTCGTAGAGACCCAAACGGACGCTTCATTGTCGCATTACCGTTCCGCGAAAACGCTTCTAAGTTAGGAAATTCAAAACAAACAGCTCTCAAACCTTTTCATTATTTAGAGAGTAAATTAAAAGCGAATCGGAATTTAAGTTAATGTACGCCTATTTCATGCGCGAAGGCGAAAATTTAGGGCATATACCTAAATTAAACAGTCTCGCAGAAAATTCATCATATTATTTATTTACCACATCATGGAGTAATTCGTAACTCCAGCACAACCACGAAACTTCGTGTCGTTTTCGACGCATTGGTAAAAACTTCAAGTAACATTTCTCTTAATGAATTGTATAATATTATATTGAGATTTCGAACGTATCAATACGTGATAACAGCTGACATTTTTAAAATGTACCAGCAAATCAATATTATACCGGAACATCAAAACTTCCACTTAATCTTTTGGTGAGAAGACGAACGCGAACCACTCGAAACATACAAACTTAATACAGTAATGTATGGTACGGCATCTGCGCCATTCCTCACAATACGTTGCTTGCATCAATTGGGCCTTGACATAAAAGAAACATCTTAATATAAGTAAAATAATAATAAACGATTTTTACGTCGATGACTTAATCACGGGCACTAATTCAATAGAAAACGCCAAATATATTATAACTCACTTACAAGGAAAGGTATTCAACTGTATCTCTCAAAAATTTTTGAAACTTGGGTGGATTATAGATCTTATTAAAACTAATCATGAGCCATATTTCGTTTGTGCCCATAACCGGTTTAAGGGGGGGGGGGGGTGAAACTCACCTTTGGAAATTTGGGTTTCGTTCAGTTTTCTTAAATATCTTCTTAAATGTTAAGAGCTTTGATAGGGGAACTATATATATTTGTAAATGACACTTTAAGATCTTTATTATAATACCAAAATTAAAGTTATAAACTCATTGGGGTTTTATCCCCCATCTCCAACCCCTAATTTTATCAGGTATTTCTTGGTAAAAGAGGAGGCTGTTATGTGTAAATAAAACAATTTTTAATTAATATATTTTAGGCCACACCCAGCTTATTTTTTTATTTTTATTTTTATTATTATTATTATTTTTTTGTGTATAAGTACAGCCTTTGCTAATGTTAACTTGGCAAAAATTTTAACTTTTTGATTTAATAATGAGCAAAAGTATGGTCAAAGAATCTCGTATTTTAGTAATAAATTTTTACCAACTTACGATATACTTTAAAATACATAACTTAGAATGAAAAAACACACTCCCCGCATGTTTTACCGATATCAATACAAATCTTATTTACTTATTTATTTTTATTTATTTATACAATTGTCAATATTTTAATGTCTCTGACTGGATGTCTATGGATTTCGACTCTGGAAACAATTCATCAGATTATTTTCGGATAATGTAATTCTAAATGAGTATGATATCGATTTACATCGCCGTAACAATATTCCTAAACTCCAGTCTCTAGCTCACAATCAGTTTTCGTCGCTTCGTTTTCAAAATTTGTTCAAGTATGGATAGTATAAAAGTGGATATATTGACCAACGACCAGAAAGATTTGAAAATCCTTTAACATAATGTGTAAATAAAAGAATTATTGCTTTTTCGAGAAGAAATAGAAGCACCGAAATGTATGTCGCTTTTTTAAGATGTGTTTGGTATGGACAATATTTTTGTTTTGAACATTTTTATAAACAGTATCATTATTGTGTAGATTACAAACTTTAAACTATTGACAATTGTATAGATAAATAAAAACAAATAAATATGATTTGTATAGATATCAGTAAAACATTGGCGGGGGGAGAGGGGTGCAGTGTATTTTTTCCTTCTAAATTATGTACTTTAAAATATATCACAAGTCTGTAAAAATTCGCAACTAAAATACGAGATTCTTTGACCATATTTTTGCTTATTATTAAATCAAAAAGTTAAAATTTTTCCCAATATTAGCAAAGGGTGTATTTATGCAACAAGAAATAAGCTGGTGTGATGGAAAATATATTAATTAAAAATTATTTTATTTACACATAACAACCTTCTCTTTTACCAAAAAATATCTGATAAAATTAGGGGATGGGGGTGGGGGATGAAACCCCAATTATTTTATAACTTTAATTTTGGTATCATAATAAAGATCTTAAAGTGCCATTTACAAATATATATAGTTTCCTTACCAAAGCTCTTACCATTTCCAAGATATTTAAGAAAATGGAAAAAAACTCAAATTTTCAGGGGTGATTTTCAACCCCTTAAACCGCTTATGGGCACGAACGAAATATGGCTCGTGATTATTTTTAATAAGATCTACAATCCACCAAAGTTTCAAAAATTTCTGAGAGATACAGTTGGATACCTTTCCTTGTTAGTAAAAAATTTGAAATCAGGAGGTTTCGAATTTCGTAAATGGGGCTAACAAATGGTCAGTCCATACTCCAAACCTCTGAAAAAGATTCTCCTAACGTAGACATAAATATCGATAAAAGCTTAATTTAAAAACCACTAGGGTTAATTTGGAACTCAAACGACGATACTTTGGCATATGACACTACTGCTTTAAACATACCTGACAAACACATTACAAAGTGCCAGTTACTTTTGGTCACATCAGAAATTTTTGATCCTTTGGACTTGATAGGCCCAATCACAGTTAAAGCAAAAATTATTATTCAAGTTATGGATGCAGTTAGGACGAACCCATTCCATACACATATTCATTATGCGCGTCTTGGTCCCAATTTCTCGCAGGTATTAAGCTTCTCGATAATCTAACGATTCCGCGACATGTAATTTGCATTAACTCGAATAAATTCGAACTTCACGGCTTCAGCGATGCTTCTGAAGCGGCTTATGATTATTGTATTTATCTTCGTTCCATAAATAAGTTAGGTGAAATAATCGTCAATTTATTCAACTTGCAAATAAAGTTATTGAATCTCTCAATTGTCACATCGAAAACCATTATTACTCAAAAAATGTGTTATCTTGGATTGCAGCTGAACAGTACATGTACATGGAAAATCTTTGTCGCTAACCGCGTTTGTAAAACTCAAAAGTATAGTCAATTCAATGAGTGGAATTACGTAAATACGAAAGAAAACCCGGCTGATCTCATATCACGAGGTGTTTCCGCAAATGAATTATTAAATAATTCATTATGGTGGCATGGTTCACACTGGTTAAAATCCGATTTTGACTCATACGTTACTCAAAATTCGTTCGTATTGACTTAAATACCCGAAACACGAAAAATGAAAATTACATCTTGCCCGAGTACAGTTAACGAATTTAACATTTTTTTCAAATTTCTCGAATCTTATAGTCTCATATAATAATTAAATAAGTCAGCATTTTGTCAAGTGAGTACAGCTTACTTATTTAAAATATATATAGTAACATAGGTGTAAGTATAAAGAATATTATTATAAACAAATATATTTTCTGCTGATAATAAAATATTTCTTGAGTTCAAATAATCCACTGTATATGATCAATTAGTTTTGTTAGTTTAAATAAAGCTACTAGTCGGGATAGATGTTAATTTTTCAAACAAACAGCCAACAATACTTTTAAAATAATTCAGAATTTTAGTACAACCATTTAACCATTTAACTCCTTTAGTACCGCCATATATTCCAATGTTTTAGATAAAATATTTAATATCTCTAAGTATAATTGCAAGTTTGGTACATTTTGTTTAATTTATTTACAGTATGACTGCTCTTTATTATACAGCCTCCAGTTATCGATACAAGACAATGCACACTCGTCAGTTGAATTTTTTATAAAAATTAGTATGACGAGCTGAGCTCGTCATTAGCCCTAAAGGGGCTATAAGATATTTTCGATTATTTGTGGAATGTCAAAAATCAAAATAGTATAATTGACTACTGTAGTCAGCGTCAAATAAAATAGCATTTTATCCCAACGCGTTTGCCTCATTTTGGAGGTATTTAGGAAGTCGCTGTAAAATCAGCCAAAAGGGTTTTTACAAAAGGTAATCGGTACATGTGTTTTAAATTACGAACAGTTTTACACTTTAATTATACAGATTGAAGCAACCTTAAACTGCCGACCTATAATTCTTTGCTCATCAAACCCATCTGGCCTTGTAGCGTTGACTCATGTGACGTTCGTTTCGTCTTGTTTTTTAATACACAGCTTGGGTGAAAAATGTTTGAGATTTGAGAGCTGGAACTTATAAAGGGGCGTTCCTTACACAAGCCTGTATGTAGCGCAGAGGTTATTACGTCACAATTGATGTTCTTATGTCCCTGTTGAGTCCTGTTGCTGCCTGTGGATCCTATCCCGTTGAAATTACCGGTACTTCAAACGCTTTTACTAACTTAGCACTGAAAGAGTATTTAGAAACGATCGAATAAAAGAAACACGCAGTTACAATTTATAATTTTATTATGAAAATAATCCACTATTACAACTTATAAAACTTTTATAATTACGATTTTGTCGTTTTAACACAAAATAAATTTAAAATAATCTAACAATCATTAATAACGAAATACGTAATGTAATATTTAAGAATAATTCGAGATACGAAAAACGATATACGTAATTCTTTTTTACTAAAAAACGGATTTAATTCGACTGACTCTCTGTTGAATCTGCGCACTGTTTTTATATATTTAAAAATTCTAGAACATTCCGGTAAAGGCACAAACAACAGAGAACAAATAATACAAGACATTATCAGATAGAAAAAGAGAGAGAGAAAAGGATAAACCAACACTGTTTAAGACATAAAATCGTTCTAGTAATTTCCATAGTCATCCTTTTCGCTCATCCCCAATGAGAAGAACAAGGATAAATATTATAAACGAAAACAAACAACCAAAGTTTTTAATTCTAAGAATTTTAAGAAATACAAACAATAAAAGGCAAAGTTGTTTTCATAAGAGAGCAAGCAAAATGTACACTTATACAAATGAAGTACAGTAAGTTACAAAAATAAGTTACACAATACAAATATTAATATCCATTGGTTGAATAAAAGACATGAAATGAATAAAGTAAATAATATGTTGAATAATAATAACAAAATGGCGGACCGAATTAACCATTATTAACTGAATATGACGTCACGACCAATAGAAATGCAAGATTATTCCATAGAACAATAATACGCCTACTATAAATTACCATATATTAATTATTCGTAACAAAATGGCTACGCGATATTTATATGAATTTTAGTGCGGTTACACTCATCAAATTCATCTGTCCTTGTAGCGTTGACTCCAGGTCATTTTCTCATCGGAGAAGCACTAACGGCGTAACCCCAATCAAATGTAACGGATGTATCCACGAATGATTTATCAACATACCAACATATCCAAAAAATGCATCAACATTTTAGCACCAACATTTTTAGGTCTCGAGAATACATGTGCCTGGATTGGGGCTGGAATTCATCGAAACATGGGATACTTCCAGTCCCAACGATTGTTGAAGCTGCACCATCAGAGCTCCTTGACACAATCTCTTGCAAGTGTGCAAAGAGATGCAAAAGAAGTTGCACTTGTCGGAAGTGCTTGGACGGAGTGAAATGTTCAACAATTTGCTACCAATGTACAAAAGCTTCTTGCACCAATTCACCTGAACAAATAGATCCACAAACAAGCTATGACTCGCAATGTGACTTGGACGATGAGATGAAAAATTCGGAAATAGTTAGGCTTAACTTGTCTGTGTCTACTATACCTAGGATGGATGGCTTTTACTTATTTGCAAAAAGTAAAAAAAAAAAAAATCAAAAATTTCATATGGCAGTCAGCAACGACTATAAGTACATCATTTTTTAAAGTAGCACAAAGCCCTTAAAAAATTACGTTATGTAGCGAAAAAAAAATTGGTTGAATAAAAGACATTAAATGAATAAAGTAAATAATATGTTGAATAATAATAACAAAATACAAAAAAATTACTAAAAAAATTTAATTTGGGGCGGAGGCGAGGGAGTTGTAATAATAGTGGTGATGAAAATAGTAAGGTAGCTTGATGTTTACGGTATGATCCCCAAGATTTCAAGTAGAGGGCGCACTAAAAGGTAGGAAAATTTTCACAGAGCCAGCTCGAGGTGTTGGTGAGCTTTTAATCGTCGTAGTGGAAGTCTTATTTGCCCGTGGATCTTTCCCCCCGAACCAAAATGATGACGTATCCTCTGCTGCTACTAACGGGTAATGTAAAGAAAAAATGAAACAAATTCTTTTCCGGGCCACAAATGCACAATTTATTTACATAAAGCCTGGTGTGGTGTTTTCACGTATAATATTGAATTCCTTTACAAATCGTATAAAATATGAAATACTTAATTAAATTCGGAAAAGTTTTCCTTTTACTTACACTAAAATTTTGAAAGGACGAGTGATTGCAAACTTGACTCGATAAAATATCACTACGAGGGAAAACAGTGTGCAATCATTTGCCCGCTTGTAACAAAATTTTAAAAAACTTACAAATACTAAAGTACGTCTTGCAGAAACTGAAAATCGTAATTTGTAAAGAAAAAAATTTTTGATTAAGTTTTCATTTATTACTTTTGACTAAACTTAAGGTTCTTTAAGAAATATGAATTTACGTTGTAATTTTGATATAATTTTTCTTTTTATTTATTTATATATTTATTTTTTTACTAAAATAAACTATACTTAAACAAATCAGAATATGTTTTAACTACTCGCTAAATCACCTAACAATTACTTCCCTATAATATATTTTTTTTATTTTTCTATTTTTTTGTTTTTTGTTTTTTTCTAATAATATTGGTATAATTTTTGGGGGTAAATTAAAGTGCTCCTTTTAAGGTGAACAAGGCTAATCGAGTCCGTTACGGCTTTTTCTCGGTTAGGCCTCCTTCGTTCTCACCAAGAAAATGGGAAAACGGAAAATTAAAATTGAAAGAGAATATATTATGAACTGTGGGAGAAAATTTTTATGGTAAATGTGTTGGATAGTTCACTGGGTACCTAGGTCGAAGTCAAAACTACGGACTATCGCGCTTTGCCCGGTCTAACACGATTGAAGCACTATATAAATTTACTGAAAGAAAATTTTGCGAAGGAAAAATATCAAAAGAAAGCTACGAAGAATACCGTTGATTAAACTGAAGGTCAAATAATATTTTACTCAAGATGGCTGTGATATTTAATGATAAGTTACACGTGGTAAAATTTTATTATCTGATTATTGTATTGGAAATAAAAGAAGAAAATGTTACGTAACAACTTTGATAAACTAAACCTAACTACTGCATTATAAAATTATTATCATTGGGAAAATTTTTTAACATTAATTTGCACTAAAATTAAACTAACTAAATATGACTATTTCTACATTAATATACTAAAGATTTAACCGCTGGAAAAATTTTTATTTTTATTTTTCCCCTGACCAGTTTTCCAGACTGAGTCAACGATGAAAATATTTTACACAATGACGGCGTAATTTGAAGAAAACAAGTATGTTTAAATCTACATTTAATAAATTCTAAAAATAATTACTAAATCATCAAATTATGTCGAAAGATTTTCCCGTTACATAGCTAAATCGTTTTTTAATTTTTTAAAACTAAAAAAATACTTATCCTAATGTGCAATTTGAATAAAAATCCATGCCATAACCGAAATGCATCTTAACGTACCACACTAAAATATGTCCTCCCCCTTTTTTTTAACAATACATACTGAACTAATTCCTCCGGTGGTCTACGGATAAGAGAGCGAGTCACCTCGACACGATTTGTATTCAAACCCTTTGTTTTTTCAAAAAAAAAAAAATGTTTATCAATTATTACATAATTATATCGTTTAATTTTGAAATTAGAAAAATATTGTTATCAAGAATTTAGCAAAGAGGCAAATCTGTCATATGTAGATATAGATTGTGTATTCGTAAATTGCATTTGCGAAAGTCTGTGATGGGTGTCACCACGGAGATAATTTTAATCTAATTTGATACGTATAATTATACATTGATTTTTATATATTAACTTCAATCAATGTATAATTATACTTAACAAAAATCAATGTATAATTTACGTATCAGATTAAAATTATCTCCGTGGTGACACCCATCACAGACTTTCGCAAATACAAACTACGAATACACAATCTATACCTACATATGACAGATTTGCCTCTGCTAAATTCTTGATAACAATATTTATATATATATATATATATATATATATATATATATATATATATATATATATATATATATATATATATATCTATATATATATATATATATATATATATATATATATATATATACTCCTCAAAACAAAATAAGGGCCACTTGA